>OZ026621.1:32253633-32604633 GCA_964020975.1 Hermodice carunculata
TGATATTCGGATTCAATCTCGATTGATTACAAACACGACTGATCAAGTATCCATGACGACTTGAATATAACGACTTCAAAGAAATGGGCGGCTCCTGTGATCTTTGATTTTTTTTTTTCCGGCACGTGCGACAACTGGGCACTGCTCTGAACATCAGACCTGTTCAGAATCAGAATGAATGTAGCGACATCATCATCACTTGGACGCCCAAGGCTGACCTTGTCCTTCTTTTACAACCCGCTATCGCTCCATATTTTCAACACCGATGGAAACTGTGTGTGTCTGTCTTATTTTGTCACGCGCGGCTGGGGCACGTTTCTTTTCGCTGTGAGTGGCGTAATTTTCTTGGTCGCACAAGCAGACGAAAAGCCGGCTCAGACGGAAAACATAAGATGTACGCATGCGCGAGATCTGTATGTAAATGACCCAAATGACGTTGTCCAGGAATTCCCTACCGCACTCTGTTTGAATATTGAAGTTCCATTGGTGGAACCCGAAGAAGACGTGAGGATTACTCGGTAGTTTCACAAGTAAGTGTGTGTTTTTCATATTTCGTTGTTTTATATTGTGTATTTTACACGAGCGAAGATGTGTTTGTATAAAATTTGACAGGTTCCCTGCCACTAGCGGTGTCATAGCATCAATGTGGTATCCACGTGGTCATTGCCATGTCGACCATCACATGAACATTAATAAAAAAGTCATTATGGCAATGTCGCTCATCACGAACACATGCTTTTGAATATCAATGCATTGCTCACAAATTAAACTTGATGTGTGTTTTGAAGTCTTATACTGAGTTGTTATTGTATGTCACTTGGTCTGCTTTATTGATTGCGTTCAATTGATTGTGGGATTCTGAGATGAATCAAGATCTAGGTCATGGATCCGAGCGAGAAGTGGATGTTTGTAAACATTGCTATGCTGAGACTGTCGACATTTTCAGTTCACGTTTTGAATGACCTATCACTCAGTGCTGTACTCACTCAACCTTGCGCTCGATAAGGCCACTTTGTTTGATGCTAAAACTATTTTTTCTTCGATTGATATACTGTATAGGGAAACTGTGTGCCAGAACAGTCACGGAGAGATGGGAAAAGTTGTGTTTTAATGGGAGGGAAAATGGCGTCAGTGAAAACTATTATTAAAGCAAAGCAAAACTTATATAATTTAAAAGTTGGTTTGATTCATTTACATGTTGAGCTTTAGATTTGTCACATCGTCATCATTCATAACTTGCCTTTTTTGAACGATCTGAATAGAGGTTGAAATGTATGTATGTATGTATGTATGTATGTATATATATGTATCTATGTATGTATGTATATGTATATATATATATATATATATATATATATATATATATATATATATATATATATATATATGCATATTTTAAGTGTGATTAAAACCCCATCTTCTGCTGGGATTTTGGTGTGATTTTTACCTCAGCTGACTTGTCAGTCAGCTGACGTTTTTTGAGGGTCCATCGTCCATCGTCCGTCCGTCGTCCACAATTCACATTTTCGACTTCTTCTCAAAAACAGTCAGCCAGATTCACTTCAAACTTGGTGGAGATGTGCCTTGGGTGGGTCTCTACTAAGTTTGTTCAAATGGTCACGGTCCAGTGATTTTTGGATTTTAATGAATTTTTTTGTCCATTTTTGGGTAAATCTTAAAAAATCTTCTTCTCCGAAACCACTCACTCAATTGCTTTGATATCACACAGGAACACTCTCTGGGACACTTAGTTCTTAATTTGTTCACCAGGTGGCACTGCAATTTTTTCCTAATTTTTTATGAATTTTTGTGTGTTATAGCTATTTTCGACTTCTTCTCCAGAACCATCACTCAGATTAAGCTGAAACTTGGTGGATATGTTCCTTGTAGAAGGGTCAAACAAAGTTGTTCACTATGTGGGAATGCTGCGGATTCCTGATTTTTAAGGATTTTTTCAATTCTGGTACTTGTCGGTCAATGCAGCTTTCCTATTGATTACTATGGAAGTCAATGGGCATTCTAATGCTAATTCATATTTTTGACTTCTTCTCCAAAACCGTCATCCAGATTAACTTCAAACTTGGTGGCAATGCACCTTGGGTGGGTTTCTACCAATTATGTTCACGTGGTCATGCTCCAGTGATTTTTGGATTTTTAGTGATTTTTTTTTTTTTTTTTTTTTTGGACAAATCTTAAAAAATCTTCTTCCCCGAAACTGCTTACCTAAATGCTTTGATGTCACACAGGAAGACATCTAGGGACTCCTTGTTGTTAATTTGTTCACCAGGTGGCGCTGCAGTTTTTTCCAATTTTTTTGTGAATTTTTGTGTGCTATAGTTATTTTCGACTTCTTCTCCAGAACCGTCGCTCAGATTAAGCTTACACTTGGTGGATATGTTCCTAATGGAAGGGCCAAACAAACTTGTTCACTGTGTGGGAATGCTGCGGATTGCTGATTTTTAATGATTTTTTCAAGTCAGCTCCTTTGGGGTAAATGCACCTTTCCTATTGATTACCATGTAAGTCAATGGGCATTCTAATGCTAATTTACATTTTCGAATTCTTATCCAAATCCATCATCCAGATTAACTTCAAACTTGGTGGCAATGTACCTTGGGTGGGTGTCTACCAGGTTTGTTCCAATGGTCATGTTCCAATGAATTTGGATTTTTTTGTGATTTTTTTTCAAAAATCACTACAAAAGTTTTAATAGGAAAACTTAACATAGGAATTTCTTGTAATGGTCGTAACTTTAATAATATTGACCAGATTTACTTCAAACTTGGTGGGGATGTGCCTTGGGTGGATATTTACCAAGTGTGTTCAAATGGTTAAGCTCTATTGATTTTTGGATTTTTGATGAATTTTGTTGTTTTGGGGGGGGGGGGCAAACCTTCAAAATTCTTCTCTGAAACCACTCACCCAATTGCTTTGATATCGTACATGGACACTCCCGGGAACACCTAGTTCCCAATATGTTCACCAGGTGGCGCTGCAATTTTTTTTTAATGAATTTTTTGTATGGATTTGCTATTTTTCACTTGTTCTCAGAACCATCCCTCAGATTAAGCTGAAATGTGATGGATATATTGTTGTGGAAGGGTCAAACAGTTGTTTACTAGGTGGCACTGCTTTGGATTCCTGATTTTTAAGGATTTTCAATTCGGGTACTTATCGTTCAATGCAGCTTTCCTATTGATTACCATGTAAATCAATGGGCATTCTAATGCTAATTCACAGGACAACTGACACGAAATTTACTGTTTACTTGATATCTTGAGATCTGTTTTGGGTTAGCTACACATGTTTACTATTTTGTATGAAGGTCATGCTGAGACAGTACATGAATGACCTTGACCTCGTTTGTGGGATCACAGTGCAACATACATGAATTTTACTCTTCATTATAACTTGAGAATTACTTGAACTTTGATGTTGCACGTGTGGGTGTTCTTCTATGAAGGTCAGACTTACTCAGAACATGGTGTCCTCGATCCTTTCCAAAGTTCATAGAGCTGCAAGTGTGATGAATGTCAAGATCAGCTGAGGCACGGGCTGTTCACACAGACCTCTTGTTTAAGGTCCATCTTCCTGCATACCCTTGGAATGGAAAATGACAACCTGTATGTATCAGATGTACAGGGTGGCCTTTTACAGATCAAGGGTACAAACTAAACCAGAGGAGAAGCACTTCCAGTGATGAGGGGGCTAACAATTCTGTTTCTATTTTGCACCACCTGATTAAAGTGTACTGGAGCTCAAATGAAATAATACAGTGAAAACTCAAAGTGACACTCAGTTATCTGACATATTCATTATAATGACACAAATTTGAAGGGACTGAAGTTGTTGTTCCTTTGTTTTTTGACTCATTAATCTGAAATATTCAGATATCTGACTCATTTTCTTGGAAAAAAATAGTGTCATTCTTACAAGTTTTCATTGTGCCTGCTATGTGTGGACCCTGACAAACATTAAAAATGTAGCAATCAATAAAGCAGACTTAGTGACATACAATAACAACTCAGTATAAGACTTCAAAACACACATCAAGTTTAATTTGCGAGCAATGCGCCGATATTCAAAAGCATGTGCTGATGGTGAATGACATCGCCATAATGTTCATGTGATGGTCAACATGGCAATGACCGCGTAGATACCACATTGATGCTATGACACCGCAAGTGGCAGAGAACCTGTCAAAATTTATACAAACACATCTTCGCTCGTGTAATATGTACAAGGTAAAACAATGAAATATGAAAAACACGCACTTACTTGTGAAACTACTGAGTAATCCTCAGGTATTCTTCTAGTTCCACCTCTTCGCTGGCTTCAGCAACAGGTCTTTTCATACGTGACTGTGGCTGCTTTACATATGTCATAACACATTATGCGTGCGCATAAACGATCTCCAAAATACGCTCACTCCCACCCTAGAAATAAATTTTTGTTTGATCATACACAAACCTACATGTATTGAAATGTTAACAAAATATTCATATTAAGCCCGGTAAATTAAGGTCTTACAGATATTACTATAATAGCCATGATAATTTACTCGCAAATGTACCCAAATTTCATATACATGTATATGTATATTATACATGTAAACATATGTTCATGCCCTAATGAAAACAAAGGAAAAACAACAAAAAGCCCCACCTCCAGGCTTTAAGCCTTGTTTTCTATATTTTTTATGATTTTTTGTGTGTTTTTGCTATTTTCGACTTCTTCTCCTGAACTGTCACTCAGATTAAGCTGGAACATGGTGGACATGTTCCTTGTAAAAGGGTCAAACAGAGTTGTTCACTAGGTGGCACTGTTATGGATTCCTGATTTTTAACGATTTTTTCAATTCAGGTACTTGTCGGTCAATGCAGCTTTCCAATTGATTACTATGCAAGTCAATAGACATTCTAATGCTTATTCATATTTTTAGCTCAGCTGACTAGTCAGTTAGCTGAGCTTTTTTGAGGGTCCGTCGTCTGTCAGTCCGTCATCGTCCACAATTTACATTTTCGACTTTCAAAAAAACCGTAAGCCAGATTTACTTCAAACTTGGTGGGGGTGTACCCTGGGAGAATCTCTACCAAGTTTGTTCAAATGGTCATGCTCCAGTGATTTTTGGATTTTTTATGAATTTTTTTTGTTTTTTTTTTTGGCAAATCTTAAAATATCTTCTGAGAAACCGCTGACCCAGTTGGTTTGATATCTCACAGGGACACTCCTGGCAACTCTTACTTCAGAAATTTTTCATGAGGGGAGGCTGCAATTTTTTTCCAATTTTTGGTGAATTTTTGTGTGTTTTTACCTCAGCTGACTTGTCAGTCAGCTGAGGTTTTTTGAGGGTCCGTCGTCCGTCGTCCGTCCGTCCGTCCGTCCGTCGTCCGTCCGTCCGTCCATCCGTCGTCCACAATTCACATTTTCGACTTCTTCTCCAAAACCGTAAGCCAGATTCACTTTAAACTTGGTGGAGATGTGCCTTGGGTGGGTCTCTACCAAGTTTGTTCAATTGGTCACAGTCCAGTGATTTTTGGATTTTTGATGATTTTTTTTGTTCTTTTTTGGGTAAATCTTAAAAAATCTTCTTCTCCAAAACCGCTTACCCAATTGCTTTGATATCACACAGGAACACTCCCTGGGACTCCTACTTCTTAATTTGTTCACCAGGTGGCGCTGCAATTTTTTCCTAATTTTTTATGAATTTTTGTGTGTTATAGCTATTTTCGACTTCTTCTCCAGAACCGTCACTCAGATTAAGCTGAAACATGGTGAATATGTTCCTTGTAGAAGGGTCAAACAAAGTTGTTCACTTTGTGGGAATGCTGCGGATTCCTGATTTTTAACGATTTTTTCAATTCGGGTACTTGTCGGTCAATGCAGCTTTCCTATTGATTATTATGGAAGTCAATGGGCATTCTAATGCTAATTCACATTTTCGACTTCTTCTCCAAAACCGTCATGCAGATTAACTTCAAACTCGGTGACAATGTACCTTGGGTGGGTTTCTACCAATTTTGTGCAAATGTTCATGCTCCAGTGATTTTGGGATTTTTAATGAATTTTTTTGTTCTTTTTTACCTCAGCTGACTTGTCAGTCAGCTGAGGTTTTGTGAGGGTCTGTCGTCCGTCGTCCGTCCGTCCGTCGTCCACAATTCACATTTTCGACTTCTTCTCAAAAACCGTCAGCCAGATCCACTTTAAACTTGGTGGAGATGTGCCTTGGGTGGGTCTCTACCAAGTTTGTTCAATTGGTCACGGTCCAGTGATTTTTGGATTTTTAATGAATTTTTTTGTTCTTTTTTGGGTAAATCTTAAAAAATCTTCTCCTCCAAAACCGCTCACCTGATTGCTTTGATATCACATAGGAACACTCCCTGGGACTCCTAGTTCTTAATTGTTCACCAGGTGGGGTTGCAATTTTTACTTATTTTTTTATGAATTTTTGTGTGTTATAGCTATTTTCGACTTCTTCTCCAGAACCATCACTCAGATGAAGCTGAAACATGGTGGATATGTTCCTTGGAGAAGGGTCAAACAGAGTTGTTCACTAGGTGGCACTGTTATGGATTCCTGATTTTTAACGATTTTTTCAATTCAGGTACTTGTCGGTCAATGCAGCTTTCCAATTGATTACTATGGAAGTCAATGGGCATTCTAATGCTAATTCACATTTTCTACTTCTTCTCCAAAACCGTCATGCAGATTAACTTCAAACTTGGCGGCAATGTACCTTGGGTGAGTTTCTACCAATTTTGTTCAAATGTTCATGCTCCAGTGATTTTGGGATTTTTAATGAATTTTTTTGTTCTTTTTCTTTGACAAATCTTAAAAAATCTTCTTCTCCGAAACTGCGTACCCAATTGCTTTGATATCGTACATAGACACTACCGGGGACACTTAGTTCCCAATTTGTTCACCAGGTGGCGCTGCAATTTTTTTAGGAATTTTTTGTATGGTTTTGCTATTTTTCACTTGTCAGAACGGTCCCTCAGATTAAGCTGAAATGTGATGGAAATGTTGTTGTGGAAGGGTCAAACAGTTGTTTACTAGGTGGCACTGCTTTGGATTCCTGATTTTTAAGGATTTTCAATTCGGGTACTTATGGTTCAATGCAGCTTTCCTATTGATTACTATGTAAGTGAATGGGCATTCTAATGCTAATTCACAGGACAACTGACACGAAATTTACTTTTTACGTGATAACTTGAGATCTGTTTTGAGTTAGCTACACATGTTAATTTTTTGTGTATGAAGGTCATGCTGAGACAGTACATGAATGACCTTGACCTCGTTTGTGGGGTCACAGTGCAACATACATGAATTTTACTCTTCATTATAACTTGAGAACTACTTGAACTTTGATGTTGCACATGTAAGTGTTCTTCTATAAAGGTCAGTTTTACTCAGAACATGGTGTCCTTGATCCTTTCCCAAGTTCATAGAGCTACAAGTGTGATGAATGTCAAGATCAGCTGAGGCACGGGCTGTTCACACAGCCCTCTTGTTTCATTCATTTTTTGAAAAAGTACAAAATAAAAAAACAAAATTTACGTAACCTGAACATGGAGATTTCTTGTAATGGAAACAACTTAGCTAATTTTCGCGATATTTATGTCACACTTTGTTGAAATGGACCTTTGATAGGTCTCTACATATTTTATTCAAATGGTCACACTGCATTGATTTTTGCATAAATTTTTGGGTAAATTTTTAAAAATAAGCAGATGCATGTCAGCTGAGCACAGGAGAATCATGCTCCTCTTGTTATTCGCCGCTACGGGCGGCCAATATTGGATCAGCTAAAGGAAGTTTGGCCACGGTTGCGATACTACATCTGCACATGTGCGTACTTCCAGAAATCCTTTTCACAGCATCCTTTTTGACAACAGTGGCATTGTTGTTTTCCAAATTTTGGGTTCAGTAAGAATTTTACGATAGGGCCATTCCAATTCATGTGCCTAACTTTTCCTCTGTACGTGCGCATGTCTCTCTCTCTCTCTCTCTCTCTCTCTCTCTCTCTCTCTCTCTCTCTCTCGCTCGGGGGGGGGGGGGTTGACCAAGATGATATTTTTAAAAGAAGAATAGTGTACTTCATGAATTGCATTTACTGGAGGTATGGGGCATGACTGGAATGAAACAACATGTCATACTTAAAAGTAACTTGGAAATTTTTTCCACGCTGTGTTTCTGAATGCCAGTGTTAGTGTTTTATATGATATTTCAAGTCGTTGCAATTCGGTTGCATTCTATATGATTTGTTGCAATCCGGTGAATAGTCCCATGATACATACGTATGCCGACTCATTCTGCAAAAGGGATTTCTGGTTTATGTAATGTTGTCTAGTTCCCATATAATGAAAAAAGTGGGCATATAGCTATTCGGATATGAATACACCATTGCGGCCAATCAGGTGCAGGTTACGGCACTAAATAGTTCTTGGTTGTCTTGTGCTGACACCTTTGGGGGGCATTTACCTGTAATTAGCCCACTATTTCAGCTAGACTATTACATGAACTTCTCAGCCTGTTTGTGTTGTTCGGTTTGACAGATATTTCTTCCATGATGAATTTCATAAACAGAGGGCGAATCACATATTCATACGCAGTGACGTAATCCTGGCAAGCCGTGCTCGGAGCACGTGTTTCATGGCTATGACAGGTAAACACTGGCAAAACTTTTGATTCTATCTTTGGACTCGCCTTTTTTATCTTGAATGTTTTCAATGAAAGGTGTCTGCACAACACCAACTGCATACTTTATTTTAAAAAGTGACGCAGCAAAAGTTATACGGCTTGATGCTAATATGAGAATATACAGTAAATATTATGGCGGTTTCATCGCTGCGGTCGGAATTTAACATAGAAACGCGTGTTTGTGTAAAATTAAACACGTACTTGGCCGCTGGAATGAATTGATTTTTTTTAACGTCAACATTTTCAGATAAGGAAACGGGTAAAGCTTATGCGACATTTTGATCGAGTAAAATAAACGCATTGAAGATGAAGGACTAGACTTGAAAGCATTGGGGAATTCATGTTATCGATAGTGGTTCTGCTGGTAGAAAAACCCATTCCGTTCTCAGTATTGCGATTCATTTTTACAGTATGTTCCACCCATAGACATTTTGCTATCTAGGTCAGTAGCAGTTACTATAGATGGATGTGCAAGGCACGTCGACCAAAAAAAAAAAAACTCTCTTAGAGGTGATGTTAATAACAAAAAACGCTGTACGGCTTTATTACTTTGCTAATATCAGAATACACCTCCTTATGAACTTACAAATTTATCTTCACCTTGAGGCTATTTTTTAAAGGATACTTGTTATAGTTGTACAGTTTGGTACCTAGTCTTCATGAATTCAGTGACGGCCTGAGGCAAATCTAAAAAAAAAAGTTTGCACATTTGTTGTTCATGTTCGTTATTTTCCACGAATTGAATAAAGACATAACAAAACCATAAACATCTCATGGGATAACAGTATACGATGTGTTTGAAGAGAGGAAGTAGAATAAGAATATAAAGTATAATCCAAACATTATGTCCACAAAATTGATTTTCGGTTATACGGTTATTAGCATAAGGTACACGGAGCCAAGGCAGCCTGCCACGGGTAGTGGTGCAGCTTTTTTACGATTTACGGTTGTTGAGTTTTTCCCTTATTTTTTCCCTATAAATTGAGTTATGATTTGAGGCTCCTGTCATAACAGATAGCAAGTCTGGTAAGAAGTGAGGTCAAGGTTAAGGATGCCGGGAGCAAGATCCAAAATTTCACATTCACTTGATATATATATGTGTATATTTTGTCACTTGACGGTATTGATGTGTCACACTCAATGCTTGTCTACCACTATCATGATACCGCAACCCTCTAAGAAGGACATCCATAGATATACACGACAGACTGTTAATTAATATATGAAATTTTGGTTGGTTAGAGAGCTACATTCCCGTGAAATGTAGGACAAGTCTCCATGGTGCGTCCAGGATTTTACAATAATATCAAGCGAAATAATGTTAAACGTTACCCATTAACCCTTGAATATCCATAACGATAACGTACATGGTTAATCACCTCATTCAGTGGTTGAATATTTCATTATTTCCTGCTCGTAATCGTAATGTCCTATTATCTTATTTGTTCTACTGAACTGGGCATTTTTTTATATATACTGTAGGTCATTCATGTACTGGATAACCTCTTGATTAGTATCTGTTGTACTACCAGGCCATCTAAAATGAATAAGTAGTGATTAGACCATAGATTTCTATCCTTGGGATTGGCCAGTTGTAGGTCAGTATGGCAGAAATATGTTTAAACCAAACCAAATGTGGTAGTAAAAAAGTTTTTCTAGGAATTCTTTATTAAAGTGTGTGTACCAACACAGACATACTGTTTTTCTAGGAATTCTTTCTTTCTTTCTTTCTTTCTTTCTTTCTTTCTTTCTTTCTTTTCAGGCAAATTTGTCCGACATTTCATTTGAAAAGTATTATACATAGAAACTTCAAACTTGGCATGATTATACTTACATACATGAAGCCTGGCCTTTTTGTAAAGAGGTTCAACAGTTTGGAAAATTATGCAAATTAGGGCCATTTGAAAATTTAAATCTTGAATATCTCCAAAAATATTATAGGTACAGGTAATTCATCCAACTTCGAGTAATATGTTGGTAACACTGCACATTTTTGTAATTCACATGTGACCTCTAAAGGTCAATGGTCAATGTCATTCTCACATTTGAAATTTTCATCTAGCCATAACTCGGTCAATTTTCATTCAATTTTAACCATGTTGGACCCAACCTGTAGGTATTGCAACACTGCATGTTTTTGTATTTTACGTGCAATGCCTAAAGATTAAAGGTCAAGCTCATTCAGGCCTTTTTTTAAATCTAGCCATAAGCATAATGGAATGTGAAGTACCAAAGGCTTTGAAGATTGTATCAGTCAAGATTCTGGGGCCCGCTTTGGTAATTGACACTTTTAGCCCAGATAAGAGAGCCTGGGTTTGATATCAGGCTACGGGCATCATGCTTGTCTGTATGTGTGTCTCTGACTAGCACACAGAATGCCATGTGTGACTGCTTTTGCCATGTTTACACAAGGCAGACAAGACGTAACTTAGAAAATTGGAACAACAGTTAATTAATTAATAGGGTAAGATATAACAGATTCAACTGAAAGCCACAGGAAGCTGTAGTTTTCCTTGCAGTGAAGTTGCAAGTTTAGAAACCGTACAAGCCACAGGCAGCCAGGTCAGTGTTCAATGTAAACAAAGCATGCACAAATATGAATAGACTGACATCTACAAGTTGTATCATGCTGAGAAGACTACTTGGTTCGTGAGAATGAAATGGAAAAGAATGATGACATAGTCTGTGGTAGTTTATATATCATTACATACTATCAAAAATATTTTCTTTCTTTCTTTCTTTCTTTCTTTCTTTCTTTCTTTCTTTCTTTCTTTCTTTCTTTCTTTCTTTCTTTCTCTCTTTCTTTCTTTTTCTTTCTTTTTTTCTTTTTATGTCTGTGTGCCAGCACAGACATATTGTTTTTCTTTCTTTCTTTCTTTCTTTCTTTCTTTCTTTCTTTCTTTCTTTCTTTCTTTCTTTCTTTCTTTCTTTCTTTCTTTCTTTCTTTCTTTCTTTCTTTCTTTCTTTCTTTCTTTCTTTCTTTCTTTCTTTCTTTCTTTCTTTCTTTCTTTCTTTCTTTCTTTCTTCTTTCTTTCTTTCCTTCCTTCCTTCTTTCCTTCTTTCTTTCTTTCTTTCTTTCTTTCTTTCTTTCTTTCTTTCTTTCTTTCTTTCATTCTTTCTTTCCAGACAAATTTGTCAGACATTTGATTTAAAAAGTATTACACATAGAAACTCCAAACTTGGCACAATTATACTTCTATAGATGAAGTCTGACCTTTTTGTAATGAGAGGTCACGCTTTTCAAAATTATGCAAATGAGGGCTAATTAAAGTTTTAAATCTTCAATATCTTATATACTATAATAGATGTAGTTCCCAGTGTATAGCAGTTTGATCATAGCAAGGTAAAGGCTATCTCAAATGTCAAGGTCAAAGGTCAGTTTTAGGCCAAGATGTCATTTTTGAGGTGAAGGTTCACTTCAGGTAGAGGTCACCGCAAGGTCAAAGGTCATTTCAAGGTCAAAGGCCACTTTTAATGGTGGGTTTCTTCTAGCCATAACTTGGTTAATTTTAATCCAATTTTCATCATGTTTGGCTAAAATTGTAGCTATTGCAACACTGCACATTTTGAAAATTACATGTGACCCTAAAGGTCAAAGGTTAATGTCATCTGGCTCTTTGAAAGTTTTCCCCAGCCATAACGGCCAATTTCCATCCAATTCTAATCATGTTGTTCTTAAAATTGTGGGTATTGTAACACTGTACATTTGTGCAATTTACATGTGACCTGTAAAGGTTAGAGGTCAAAGGTCAAGGTTATTTGGACTTGAAAATATCATCCAGCCATCAGCTTAATGGAATGTGAAGTACCTAAGCACAAAAGTCGTACCATTTAATATTTACAGCTTTTGAAGGCACACCGACAGATTTGCTTTAAAGCAAATCTTCCTGTCTAGTTCTTTCTTTCTTTCTTTCTTTCTTTCTTTCTTTCTTTCTTTCTTTCTTTGTTTCTTTCTTTCCTTCTTTCTTTCTTTCCTTACAGGCAAATTTGTCCGACATTTCATTTGAAAAGTATTATATGTAGAAACTCCAAACTTGGCACAATTACACTTCTATGGATAAAATCTGGCCTTTTTATAATCAGAGGTAATGCTTTTCAAAATTATGCAAATGAGGGCTAATTAAAGTTTTAAAATCTTCAATATCTATATACTATAGTAGATGTGGTTCCGAATGTATAGGAGTTCGATCATAGCAAGGTAAAGGTCATCTCAAATGTCAAGGTCATGTCAAGGTCAAAGTTCAATTTTAATCCAAAATGTCAGTTTTGAGGTCAAGGTTCACTTCAGGTAGAAGTCACCTCAAGGTCAAAGGTCAACTTCGATGGTGGCTTTCTTCTAACCATAACTTGGTCAATTTTTATCCAGTTTTGATCATGTTGAGCTCAAATTGTAGCTATTGTAATCCTGCACATTTTAAAGATTTACATGTGACCTCTAAAGCTCAAAGGTCAAGGTCATATGGACCTTTGAAAGTTCCATCCAGTCATAACTTGGCCAATCTCCATCCAATTCTAATCATGTTGGACTCAAATTGTAGGTATTGCTACACTTGACATTTTTATAAGAACATGTAACCTCAAAAAGGCAAAGGTCAAAGTCATTTGGCCCTTTGAAAGTTTCATCTTGCCATAACTTGGTCAATTTTACTCCGATTTGGTTCATGCCCGGCTTAAATTGTGGGTATTGTAACACTGTGCAATATACATATGACCTGTAGAGGTCAAAGGTGAAGGTCATTTGGACTTTGAAATTTGCATGCAGCCATAAGCTTAATGTAATGTGAAGTATTAAAGGATAAAGGTTGTAGCATTTAATATTTACAACTTTTAAAGGCACACAGACAGATTTGCTTTCAAGCAAATCTTCTTGTCCAGTTTCTTTCTTTCTCACTTCTTTCTTCTCTGCCAGCAAATTTGTCCGACACTTTTCTCGGACACTATCATACATAGAAACTCCAAACTGGGCATGATTGTACCTCCATACAAGGAGTTTGACTGTTTATACACAGAAATGAAGATGTTAAAATTATGCAAGTTAGTGGCATTTGAAATTTTCAATCTTGAATATCTTCAACACTATAATAGATAGTGGTGTCCTTCCAACTTCTACTGGGGGGTTATTGACCATTGCGCACCCAATGAATTAAAAAATAAAAGTTGTAGCAATTTAAATTATGCTTAATAGCACCATTAGAAATTTTAAATCTAAGTTTTACTTGGGTTGAAAAAAACAACTTTCCATTTCTTACCCCATTCTTGTACAACAGATAAGTTTTCGTTCAGACTCATAGTCGTTTCTTCAGGTGTGTTAACAATTTCAAGTAAAGTTGTGTCATCGGCAAATAGATAAGCTTTACAAGTTAAATCATCGACAAGGTCGTTTATAAAAATAAGAAACAGCAACGGCCCCAGAACACTTCCTTGAGGGACACCAGATTCTATTGTTACCCAGTTAGAGGAACAACCTTCAAGTACTACCATTTGCATCCTGAAGCTTAAATATGATTTAACCCATGACAAAAAAGGGTCGCAGACTCCAAATTCACGTAATTTTTGTAGTAGACCAGGATGCCATACACGGTCAAAGGCTTTTGATACATCCAGAAAGACCATTCTTACTTCTTTACCTCGATCAAAAGCTTTGCATAATTCGTGGACTATACTAATAAGTTGATATACAGTCGAATCTAGTTTTTTGAACCCTGAATTACAATGACTCAACAGATCATTAGAAGAAAGAAAGTTGTATAACCTTTTAAATATGCAGTTCTCAAATACTTTGGACATTGAACACAGAAGAGAAGCAGGTCTATAGTTTTTTGAGCAATGGGGATCATCTTTTAAAATAGCACAGACGTTCGCTTCTTTCCATATTTGGAAAAGTAAAAGTATTTAGAGATAAGTTAAATAGTCTGGTGAGAGGAGCATAAATGTATGGTGCAAAAAGACGCAATACTTTATTTGGAAGACCATCAGGGCCCCCCGTTTTACAGATTTTCAACTTTCTTAACAGATCATAAACCTCATACTCCACTATTACAATATTTTCAAGTCTCTCTTCAGTTTTTATGTGAATGTCTGGTAATTTTGAAGAGGGATCATCAGTTACCCACTGGGAAGCAATGTAAGTATTAAGTGCATCAGCCTTATCAACAGGGTTCAGAAGAATAGATCCATTTTTTATGATAGAAGGTATAGGTGGTTTATTGTTCCAACCACAAACAGTTTTTAAGGTTTGCCACCATTTTTTAGTTTCAGTCAATTTATTACTTAAAATATCATAAACTTTACCATAATAATCTAGTTTGGCCTTTCTCACCATAGAAACAACTTCGTGTCTGAACCGGTGATAGTAATTCCAGTCAAGCTCACCACCAGAATTTTTTGCTTTTTTGTACGTACGGTCCCTCACTCTCATATGGTGCCTTAATACACTTGTCATGAATGGTATATCACGAGGTCTGATGGTTACTTCTTTGTGTGGAATGCAATCAGATGCTGTTTCATTCAAAAACGTAGTAAAATTTGTACAGATATCATTGACATCACTATTTAAGAAGATAGCATCCCACGGTGCTGCAACTAAGAAATCATGGAGTTTGTCTCTGTCAACCCGTGAATAGATCCAAATAATCTTTTCATAAGCTACAATTTTTACAAGTTGTATATTTGTTGATACTACTAGAATGCGCTCATGATCACAAGTTGAAATAGGTGAAAAGTTTGTGGCCTTACTATTAAGGGAATCCTTTATTACAAACACAAGATCTAGGTATGACTGTCCTCTAGATCGCTCTGTAACTACTTGTTGTAATATAAGTCTTTGAATGGTGTTAAGAAATTCATAATCAAAACCACTTTTGCAAACCCCATCGGTCCGTGAAATACCTGGTAAATTAAAGTCACCTGTTATGAATATTGCATTAGGCAATTCAGATATCAGTTTAACAACATTGTCTTCAAAAGAACTGAGAAAGTCTCTACTTTCAGCCAAATCCTGACCTGGTGGTCTGTAAAAGGTAGCGATGAAAATTTTGTGCTCATTAATGGTGGTTTCTATAACCAAACACTCTAAGTTAGGCAACGTAAATCATTTCTTTGTTTATAGGTTAAAATTTCAGAAGAATACATCGCCACACCGCCACCATGTCTATTACGGTCGCACCTAATGGGCGATTGAAATCCACGAATTTCTAATTCAAGATTAGAGATAGAATGGTCAAGCTTTGTTTCATTAAGACAAATTACATCTACGTTGTTGTGCCAACAGAATGATTCAAGTTCATCTAGTTTATTATTAGCAACAAGGCTATTGACGTTTAAATGAATAATATTTAAAATATTTTTGTTGTCAGGAGCAGGATTTGGGTGAATGTCCCCTGACAATGATAATAGAATGTCACTCATTACGAAGACACTACAAAAGAAAATGTACATAGTCATCAAGAGTGTATACCCTAAGCATGAGTAATATTTTACATTATTATTTTCCCGTAACCTCACACTTTTACCAAAGTTAACAGGCTGACTAATAGTAAACTTTATTGCAAACATCGTTGCGGCGTCCATATTAATAATTAAGCTTGCCTTTAAGAAAATAAGTATACAGCCTTGTGGTCTGCGAAAAGATAGTACATATCGATAGGTAAACAGCAACGCCATTGTCGAACTGGACCTTGTCATGTTAAACCTGTTCTTGACAAGGGCCTCCAAATAAGCCACACCGAGTTAACCAGGTAACAGGTGTAGTCCGACATTACAAAAATGTAATCCGTAGAACTTCTACTGGTAATTTTGGCAAAACATCATGATGACAGCAGAATGTGATCACAATAGTTTTATACAACAAAAAAAACAGATTACAGTATACAATGACATGAGAAGAAATAGACCAGCATGTAAGTTTCCCCGATATAAATGTTTGCCTGAAAGCAGACTTGGTACATTACATAAGACAAGATAAATACATGTGTAAGAGTACAAAAGAAATGCATTAAGCGTGCATATACACAAAATTAACATACATAAAATATACAACAGGAAAAATGAAAACTGGCAAAATGCTCTTCGACCTGAAGAGGTCGAAAATGGAAGAAATGACATGACGTCTTTCTGTCAAGGTTTGATATAAACAATCAACTGAAGACTTGAGAATTGCCGAAAAAGTGAAAGTTGTCTATGTTGCAGAATAGATGGACGTAGCCATGCATGCATGTGGCCACATAGACTGACAATCGAGAAAATACTCCTCAAAGTCCTAAATATATATACTGCTACGTGCATGTCCAAACGTACATACATACACACAGCTGCAGAATCCCATACACACACATGTACATTATAGCACGCAAATACGCATAATGTACAATCACCCGTGAGAAACCGTCAGCATTCACCACGTGTAATCACCTGCGCGAGACACCAGCACGTATAATATACAATCACCCGCATGGATATCGGCATGTGTACAATATACAGTCGCCCGTCAGGACAGGAGACATTCATATTTAACTGCGATCCTGCTCGCTTCCTATGTTGCCGGGGCAACAGACAGATGCTTCCACCATGATCTGGGCAGATCTGTATTATATACTACATAAACATCCATAAATAACACCTTTTCAACCAAAAGAGAGCTCATTTCTAATCAATTTATGCATCCTTTATGTTTCAAACATATGTTAAAACATTTTGTTAAGATTATTCTGTGTTTGTGTTGTTTATTTTTATTGAGAAAGTAGTTTTGACCATGCTAAATACATGGATCTGCCCTGATACAGGTGGCTCCCTCTTTTGCTCGATAGGTGTTAGAGTAGGACCGCATTCAAATATGAATACATCCTACGTGAGTACTATATGCTAGGTTACCTAATAGCACAAAGTACCAACATGTAGCTATCCAGACACGGAGAAACACATACAGAAATATTTGCAATACGCACAGGACAAAACAAAAAATCGCATCTATCTTTAAGTAATCTACAAGTTTAGTTTAGGTTAAAGGTATTTATTTCAACTGGATTATCCTATAATACATTGAAATGTCACTAATGGGGGTGGGGGTGCTCCAGGACATGGAGTGACACGCATAATGTTTATTACATAATACACAAGACCTTTTATTGCGCCTAATGACATAACGAGCTTTAACAAAGGTACAACAAAGGTAACTCTACTGTCCTTGTCACCATAGCCATTACAGGCGTTTTTTTTGTGCAATATTTCAAGCAAATTTGTGCTGCAAGAAAACGGACTACAGGCGCAGAGTATTTTACAAAGAAAACGAAGCCAGAAGACTGCGTGGATGACGAGAACAGAGATCTAGCGCTCACATTGGCTGGCTGGATTTTTTAGGATAGAGTCAGGAAGGCCTGTCCCATGAAGTATGTTGTCATACATTGCATACGAAGTGCAACGGACCATATATATATGTGTGTATATATATATATATATATATATATATATATATATATATATATATATATATATATTAAACTCATTATAACAGCACTCAATTATCAGACATATTCACTTAATGGCACACCTTGTAAGGGACAAAAAGTGCATTTTCTCTGTTATGTGATTCAATAATATCTATCATTCTTATCGGACACATTTTCAGGGAACAGATGGTGTCATTATAAGGAGGTTTCACTGTCTCTCTCTCTATATATGTATATATATATTTATATATATGTATACACACACACACACACACACACACATATATATATATATATATATATATATATATATATATATATATATATATATATATATATATATATATATATATATATATGTGGAAGTCAAGCCTGCCATTGCCTTACCAACCAGGCCAGACGCTGGCACATATGTTCGTTGATTGTGCAAACTGCATGTGGTTAGTGAAGAATATCTGCAGACACAAACACAGACACAGACACAGACACAGACAACAGAGACACAGACACACACAGACACAGACACACAGACACACGCCTGCACACACACACACACACACACACACACACACACACACACACACACACACACACACACACACACACCCACAGAGTGTCAGTAATTAATCATTTATGTTTGAATGTGATCATTTACATGGATGGTCCCATCGACAAGCTGATGTATAATACATTGGAACTTGTTTTGAAAGAGAACCCCACTGAAACTCTCATAGAATCCCTGACACTGTATTTTACCACCTTTTCAAGTGTTTCTTATACTGTCATACGCCAGAGCTTGGCCCAACGATGAATTTGCGCTCAAAGTATCCGAATGTTACTATTATGTCATGTTTTATCAAGAATTTTCCGTCAATAGCTTTCTGAATGAGAATTATAGCAAGACCCATTAGAGTGGCAAGCGCTACGTGAACATCTTTCATTGACACTGGTTTAGCACCCGACCCGGGTCAAACAAAGCTTTTGCTAAATGTGTATTGTGACCTTGAAAGTTGCAAGATACAAAGGCCGTTTAGCCATGGTTTCATGTGTCACTGGGGACGGGCGTGTCATCATAACTTTTATTTCCTTTTTTTTTTTTTTAAAGAAATAGGCACTTCTGTACACTAACAGTTTACGTGGATATTAAAGCACCCCCACCCCCGGAAGGTTGATCATAATTTTTTTTTTATAAATTTTTGTAATAATAACCATCAGTTTGTAAAAAGGAAGCACGGTTTTATTCATAGCATATAGGCAGAAGAAAATGACTATTTTACAAAGAATTCTGTGGCTCTTGATGGACTCGAAGTGGAAATGAACGCACCTTTTTTAATTTCCGTCAGTCAGTGCGTCCCAGGTGGCGTCTTTATCGAAGGGATTCAATGTTCACTGTTGCCATGTTCCCGCCTTTTTGGTCAGTCAGTGGACTCCAAGTGACTTTATAGAAGGGACTGGCAGATACCATTGCTATACACACACGGGGGACAATATAATAATATATACATATATATGGGCCACGCATGCCGGATTTATCTATATGCTGCACCCTCACCAGTACTGCTTACCCCCATTGGCAATGCATTTGGCCGTGACCGTAGTTGATTGAGCACATCATCAATAGGAGGCCCCCACAAGTAGCTGCAGAGCTGATCTTGCTAATTATATATATTATATTCCCCCTTGAATTAAGACTGAGTCAACAGCTTTCCTTGGCATGTGACCTTGATAAGTCTCATGTACATTTCTCAGTCAAATTTTTTTCATAACTGTTGAAATTAGTTGAAAACACTGAAGCAGACAACATTTGACCACCAGCCGGTTTTGGCCGGTTTGAGAGGGAAAGGGTTAAACTTTTTCTGCTTTACAAATGAAGAGTTCTGAATATTTTATGCAACTTGGTATCTTTTGAATTATGTGAAGGACTTATTTAGTCTTTGGTTTCTCAAATTGCTATTTTTGTTGCAATACACATTTTACCCAGCTAAATAGATGAATGTGGCCTCCCTCCTGTCAAGCCCCCTGTTGCAGGAGAGGGGGCAACATATGGCCACAGGCAGTTATGAATACCTTCCATTGCTGCTTATGTTTTATTGCTAATTTCCTAGTAACTGAGCCTGCATATAATTATTAATTAAAGATTAACAGGCATCCAAGTTCGACTTTGGTATAGTTCCTGTCACTGAGATACAGGGATTATATTTATAAAATGCATGACAATTTTAAAAGCCATGGTCACACTGTCATCATGATCATAATCAGCAGAAAGTGACTTAGATTGCCTGAAAAAGGGCTGAGTTAACATGTGCATACCAAGTGCAACTGTCAAAATACATGTTACTAGCCTGAGTAGTATCTACCACTTGCCACAATCTCATCACTGTTAATATATATGAACGTGAAGCTGCCAGCATAAACCCACATAATAGTAATGAGAAGGCAAAGTTTATCAAAGCTTTACATGTGGTTTTGATATGCATTAATAGTCAGCCAAGTTATAATCAAAACACGTTCTAAAGACATAAAGACCTATACATACACACATATACCATATCACTATAAAATGTTCAGCTTACTTATGTAAGCGATAAAAAAAGACTGCTATTTGTGAGGATCAATTTAAATAGCTCTATTACAGTGTCCAACATATTACCCCGTGTTATGCATGAATTTTGCTATGCTGCACCCTCGCCAGAACTGCTTACCTCCACGTGGTATGCAGTTGGCCTTGACTGTAATTTATTAAGCACATCATCCAATTGCTGCCCGTATTTTATAGTCAATTTCCGGGGATTACCATTTACTAAAGTGGACCTTTCCGTCCCGGGTCCACGCGTCCTGAACTCGATGATCATTTTTAACCCTGCTTTAAAGCGAATAAGTCCCATGACAAAGATCGTCTACAATAATATATCCTGTGCCCTCCAGCTTTTCCCTATCACGGATCACCTTCGTCTTGTGGTCTCGACGCAGAAACCTTGCAGCATTTGCCGCTACGCTGAAAAGTTCTGACAATGAGCGCCATGGCTCAAAACTGCATTGCTCTCATCACATTCCTGTCCCCTTTCTCCCAAGGACCAAGGAATGGCACCGAACCGACCACGCAGGTTGTCTCTTTGACCTTCAGCGGCGAAGAGCACAACCCCATCAGCCATTGCCCCTGTGGCTGTCAGCTGGCCGAGTCCAACAGCAAACCATCCTCAGCCACTCGGCGATGCCATTATTGAGTATACTGGGGAGGGGGGGGGGGTGAGATGCCACCACCTTTGTTCAACATTATGCATGTGTTATGAGGATGAGTGTGGGGGGGGGGGGGTTTGTTTACTTTATTATACCATTGCTTTTTACATCTCTTTGGGGGAGAGGAAATGGTGGTCCTTAAAAGGACCCTTTTGGTTGTTCTTGGGAGGTTGCATACCTCAGTAGCGGGTGTTACTACCACGTTTCTGTGAGCAAGCTTGGATCCACCTTGGCATGTTGCTTGTCAGCATGGTGATCTCAGCCGGCGCTGTGTATTTCTCTGATTTTATTTTGATTATCTGATTTGTTGATTATTTGATTTGCCGATTTTTAGCTCTGCTGACGTGTCAGTCAGCAGAGCTATTGGAATCGGTTTGCGTCCGTCCGTCGTTAGACTTTTTACATTTTCGACTTCTTCCCAAAAAACCACTGCATGGAATGTTTTGATTTTGCACATGGATGTCCCCAGGTTGACCTCTACCAAGTTTGCGAAGAGAATGATGATGCAATAATTTTTCTTTTATTGATGAATTTAAAAAAAAAAATTGAAAAAAAATGCAAATTTCCTCATCTGAAGGACTACTTGGCCAATTGCTTTTATATTGCCCAGAGAGTCACTTGGGATTACTTAGTTCTAATCTTCGCCACTAGGTGACACTGCAATTATGTCTTATTTTTTATGAATTTTTGTGTGTTAAGGCTATTTTTGACTGCTTCTCCAGAACGGTAAGGGAAGTGCTTAAAATTTTATCAGAATATAATTTGACTTTAGACAATGAAAGTTTACGAAAGTGATATGGATATGTTAATTTTTGACGAGGGTATGGGGAATCAAAACTTTGCGACGGTAGATAAGTGTTGCCACTGTATAGGAAAAAAAGCGCTATTGTATTTACATTTTTCGACTTCTTCTCAAAAAGCGGTACTTGGAGTGTCATGATTTTGCACGTGGGTGTTCCCCAGGTGGACCTGTACCAAGTTTGCAAAGGAGATGATGATGCAATAACTTTTTATTTTTTTTAATGAATTTTTTAATGGAGTTTTTGGGAAAAAAATCAACATCTCAAGAACTACTTGGTCAAATGCTTTGATATATAGGGTCAGCTGGGATAACCTTGCTCTTATTTTGTCCACCAGGTGGCGCTACAATTTTTTCCTATTTATTTGCATAAATTTTTGTATGTTAAGGCTATCTTTGACCTCTTCTCCAGAACGGCTGAACAGAATTGCTTCGAATTTTACCAGAATATAATTTGACTTTAGACAATGAAATTTTGCAAAAATGATATAGATATATATGTTAATTTTTGACAAAGTTATGGGAAATCAAGCTTTTGCGACCGTAGGTAAGTGTCACCACAGTATAGTATATATGGCTATTGTATTTACATTTTCGATTTCTCAAAAAGCGGCGCTTGGAATGTTTTGATTTTGCATCGGCTATTCCCCAGGTGGACCTCTATCAAGTTTGCAAAGGAAATCGATGATGCAATAATTTTTCTGTTTTTTTTTTAATGCAATTTTTTAATTGATTAAAAAAAAATCATCTCGAGAACTACTTGGTCAATTGCTTTGATATATCACATAGGGTCACATAGGGTCACCTAGTTTTTATTTTAGCCACCAGATGGCACTGCAATTTTTCTATTTTTGTTATGAATTATATATCAAACTTTGCTACCACTGTACAGGTAAATAGCTATACAGACTACAGTGCATGTGTTGTACTACTGTAAAAGCATGTTCCAGTCAGCAGAGCACAGGATCATCATGATCCTCTTGTATGATTTTATTCACATGTGGAATCATTGATACATACAAGGTGACAAGGGTGTACTGTGGGTTTCCATACTCATCCCTGTTATGACGGTCAAGTACAACCAGCAAAGGTTCGATGGGGTACAGGTCAGGAGAACAGGCTGGTCATGGCAAGAATGTGTCATTGCGTTGCGGACACTTCATGCTTTTACTGCAGCAGTGTGTTGCTGACACTTCATGCTTACTGCGGCAGTGAGTGGTTCTGCGTTATCCTGTTGCAACAGTAGCCCTGGATATTGTTGGATCCATTCGCCAACTGTGGGCAGGATGTCCTCCACTATGATTCCTACAGAGCTGGCCTGTTAGTGTCTCGTTCACCCTAACGAGAGCTGTTCTCCCTGTTGCTGTAATTGCCCCCCCCTCCCCCCCATCATAACACTGCCTCCTCTGTAGCAGTCCTGTTCAACCATACATCCTTCCACGTACCCCTCAGAAGACATTCGTCGAAACCTTATTTTCCATCGTGGAAATCCAAGCATAATCGGGATTTATCTGACCACATCACGCTTTTCCATTCATGATTTATTTCTGGTCCAAGCTGCATGTTATGCACGCCACTGTACCTGTCGTGTTTTGTGTGCAGGACTGAGATGGATGCGAATTTCAGGGCAGTATGCCCTCAGTTTGGCCGACATTAGTCTTTTCTTAATGGTAGACTGTGATGCTTTGACGGTGCAGGCCTGGCGCCACTGCCGACCATACCTTTCGGTGGAAAGAAACCGGTGCCTCTTGACACTGGATCAACTAACAGCTGTCCGTCACATCTTACCGTCTTGGTCGGCTAGATCTGGCTTTCCTCTTGAATCCTCTGGTTTCCTGGAAGCATCCCATCACCTTTTTAGCGATGACCTTCAGCACTCCATTATTCTAGCATCGTCCCACTCACTAAGGCCAGTCTCCAACATCCTAATGATTCTGGGCCCGTCGTGAGTGACCTGTACGCCATGGCATTGTGGATTCGCATTGATTCCAGAAGTGCCATAGCCCCTTTATGAAGCCGCTAGGCACCCCAAAACCAGACACACTTTCAGCACCTCTCTGGCTGTTGTCTTGTGTTCAGGGCATTGTGTGTGTGCGTGTGTGTGTGTGTGTTTGACTGCTCAGTTATGCCTTAAGCTATCCTTTTGATGTTACATAATATTTCATGCGACACGCATATTTCTCATACAAAGCCGTATTTGCATATTTATATCGGCCCATGTTAAATCAGTGGGGCTGGAATCGTTTTTTCCCCAGCAGTATATGACAAATTGAATAATAGTAAATTGTGATGCTGGAATAAATTCAGAATGCAGTTCATTTTCATTTATTCCATCTCCTTGTCCTTTATGCTTCGCTGCTAAAATATTTAAAATCACGAGAAATATAAATGTATCCAATATCAAAATAAGACGCATGCAGCGTCCACGTTATTTATACCGGCAGTCTATGAGCACATGCCCATATTTAAATTACACCTGCCCTTCCCGCGGTCCTTTAGTCAGGTCTTGCTGAGATCCATAAAAATCAGCTGTGTAGCGAAGTTGAAACCAAAGTTATGATATTTTATTATAGCCAGTGACCTTGGACTTGACATTGGCCTGACAAAAGTCAAGTTGTTACTTTGTTGACATTGACTATAAATAGAGTATTGCCTCTGTCCAGTACAGTTAAGTGTCTGATGGAGACACATGTAAGATTGTATAATGCTTGGGTGACCTGGAGGACAGGTCCCCTGTTAATTTCTCAATGTGACTGGAGTGATATGTCTTCAGAGTGCGCACTAAAGTATGAACAGTTGAAGTAATTCAAATGTGTTTAATTTGTATTTTATATCGCCGATTTAACAATGTACCAGCATGCTGTGATCTATTTTGGAACTATGGTATCGTATATCATTATTTTCCAGGTCAGAACCAGCAGAAATGTCTGTGCAATAGCTGACTATGTAAATCAACTATGTTGATGGATAGAAGTATAAAGCTGCATGAAATACTTGGTGAAAGCAGCTGTTTTCTTTTCTTTTTTCTTTTTAAGGCACAAATAGATCCTCTCTCAACAATGCACAAGTCTGCTGTCTTGAGAACTTTTAATTGCCAGACTGTACCATGAGATATTGTGTCATATCCTGTTACCAGGTCTGCTCGGTAAACCCGATGAAGCTCTGGGACACATGATGTGTTATGTGGTACAGTAAGTCCACATAAGTGAAAACAAAAGTTGAACGAGGAAATTTAATGTCAAACGAACCAAATAGTCGGTACATACCCAGGCATGGGAAATTGTGTCAGTGGGAAACATACATTTCTGCATGTGTTGGTTAAGAACTTAAGTGGGTGAATGACGTTGACCTTGGCTCACTGTGATCATATTAAGTCTAGGAAAGATGCGCCGGGAAATATCCCATCAGAGATTTTGCAAATATTTGCAAAAGAATTTGACTTTTGGACAAAAATGTATTTGTCTTAATTGTGGGTTATGAATTGAGGTACCACCCAAATGGCCGTGACCAATTACGTACTACGCAACTGTGTGAATTTTGGGAAGTTGTGTCTGGAGATGAGCCATCAAAAAAAAAAAAAAAAAAAAAAAAAACAAAAAAACCCGGCCAGATGAACAGTTACTGATTAGATTTTGGTATTACCAAGACCTAATTTGAGCAAATGGCACCTTAGTTACATCCTCGTTATGGCGAACCTTTCAGTCAACGCTTTCCGTTGAAGCTATGTCTAGTTTGAAGCAAAAATGTGTTTAAACCAACTGTTTTATAAAGAAATCTAGTACGGGTGTATGCGATTCTCTCGACTATTTTAGTGTCAACTGCGACTGAAGTCGAACTGCGTAAGACGAACTGCTCAGTTATTCACATTCCTTGTGAAAAGGCCTTTCATTCAAGTATCAGCGTGTCTATGGTTCGAGAGAATATGATGGTCTCTGGCAACAGCTTTTCTCTGCGTGCTTTGAGCCTAAGCACGCTGAGGAAAATATCAACTGAGTCCAAAACCTGGTACTGAAAGAGTTAAAATGAATACCAGTACGAGTATATACGATTCTTCTTGAAATTTACACAATTCTGAAGGAAAATCCATCCACACTATGGAATAAGTGCGCCCAGCAGATGACACGACGCTTCGGATGATTTCCTTGCATCTCTCTTGATTTGCTAATTCCTAGTCTGTATGGATGGTGATTATTACATTACAGGCTAATTGTCTTCTGTGTTTGGGGGCATGGGATTGACCTCTTGTCATGTTCAGCAGATGTCCATAAATAAATATAGGATATTGTATTTGGATTATAGATTGAGTGGTATCAAAGAGAGAAAATTCACCATTCACCCTGTCTCTCTCTCTGTCATCTGTCATATATATAAATATATATATATATATATATATATATATATATATATATATATATATATATATACGTATATATATACAAACATCTCTCTCTCTCTCTCTCTCTCTCTCTCTCTATATATATATATATATATACTCCATGAGTCCGATTTGTTATATAAAATAGGAAAAATCTTCCAAACAACAGTTTCACCGAGCTTACTCCAAGTTTCTGCGACAGGAAAATTCGTTTGTTCTCTTGTTCACATTGAACATACTGCTGAGGACCTCGTTTATTGAAACATGTGCGTTTGTCAGTGTACATGCCGTCCCGAATTTACGGTATTCTTTCAGAAAAAATTATTGTTTATTAACAGTGTATCAATTCGAAGTGGCATGTCACAGCAGCAGGACTGTTTTCGTCCCGTGTGTTGCTTGTGAAATTGGAAACGAAAATAAGGAGATAGACCGAACAGCAGTGATGCTGCCGGTCGCTGTTGCTCACGGTAAAGATTTAA
The DNA here is from genome assembly GCA_964020975.1 of Hermodice carunculata. Classification (NCBI taxonomy): domain Eukaryota; kingdom Metazoa; phylum Annelida; class Polychaeta; order Eunicida; family Amphinomidae; genus Hermodice; species Hermodice carunculata. The sequence continues at coordinate 32,280,667 of OZ026621.1, forward strand.
ATGGTAGATTAAATATAGATCCACTGGTCGAGCAGCATTTTCAGGATGTCCACGTGCGACCGACTGGCGGGGACTGGTGTGGCCAATTTACCGTGAAACACGTGTATTTCATGCCCTCATTACCACCCCAGCGTGAGCCAGATGCAAGGATATCGAGGTGGAATAGCATCAAACTTAGTAGCTAACTGCAGCCTCTACCACAAGGTGTCACTGGTAGCATTACCTTGTGCAAGTGCCTTCAAGTAGAGCGAGGCAACACATGTTACCATAGCAGCCAAATTATGCCATTGTGAGTAAATGGAATATGCCACATCTTTAAAGTCATTACTGACGGAGAAAAGAATTTTCCGGAGTCGTAAAGAATACGAAAGTCTAGGCCCCTATCGATAGTGGTGGCGCCACCTGTAGTATCGTGTAACATAGAGACCAAATACGGTCTATGTATAAGTTCACCAAGCGGGGAAACCCCACCGGGGATTCCGATGCCAGAGCCAGGCGCGAACAGGTTTCTGGGTAATTTGCGGGCCACTCAGTCTTACCGCACAGGCTACAGCGCTACTGAACACAGCAAGTAACGCAGAGTGAAACAGGAACCATGATTTCTTAAAAAAACAGAAGCTAGGGTGGCTGAACAAGTATTTGAAAGACAGAGGAATATCAGTTGACGGAAGGAATAAAGCGGCACTTTTATTTATGATATTTGTCAGTTTGACGTTTCTTCCTGGTATCAACATTGCCCATAGCCATAGGCATAGTCATTACAGCCCACTACACAACAGTCAGTGGTGGTTTACCATGATAATTCTCCTTGTCACTCAACATGCTAACTATCAATGCTTTCCGTACTCCCTCCGCCAACGACCTACAATGGTAAACGTCTATACAACTCCTGCATTTGGTCCATTTCCTGCTTTTCTGTTCATGTTGACGCGAACAAGATCAGTGTCCGCCATCATACATTATTGCAACCACTTTTGAGAAAGTGCACAGCGCGCCATCTGGCAGCAAAAAATCAGCCCGCAACCCTCGCTTTCGTAATGGGACAACTGCCGCGGTTTTCCCGTTTGGTGAACTTATGCATAGACCGTATTGTGAAATTTTGAGGGTGCTGTTTTTCGAAGAGGTTTCTATGAATCAACAAGACACTCGGTAGAAATCTCGATTAGGCGAAAAGACGAATGCGCCCTGAAATTTGGCACAAAATGGGGAAGGGGGTTATGATTCACATGAACTAATGTGGTGAAGTGGGTTGCGCAGAAATGCCATTGCGGGTTATACAGACCGTGTATGTGCCATCCTACCGGCCATTTATGAGGGTTCAAACACAGTTTGCCTTTAAAGGGTAATTTTGTTGCAACAGATGTGGACTGAAAGGTTGAATGCATTTAAACTGGGCTACCGAAAAAAAGGCTCTTATGGACCTATTCAGTTATATGAACACGAAGTAGCTATTTTAAAATTTCTCATTTGTGAAACTTAATATAGTGAACATAATTTTAAACAATTTTTTAAACAAAACCATCTGATAACGATTTGTTTAAAACGACTGCTCGAATGTTGCGTTCAGGTTACATAAAACGATGATGCTATAATGTACAGACCAAAGTGGTCAGTCAGTGAAGGATTAATTGAATGAGTGTTATTTTTCATGGATCTGCCCCTAAAAGGCCCATGCTAATGTTGGGATGCCCCTCTAGCGCTTGCTTGTGAACACGAGTACTCAATACCTTCTCGCCCTGTGAGACACAAATTTACCCCGTTTTGTAATTCGGCAGCATTTCTTAACCGAAATACAGTTTGGTGACTTTGACCTAATTTTTTCATGAAAGAATATGATAAGGATGGGGCGTATTATTTCCAACTTGATACTTAAATATATTTTAACGGAATATGAGAAATTTTGATTTTAAATCTGTACGATTTTTTTCCTGCTACACATGAACCATGAGATGTTGCCCGAACCAAATCCGGACGTGGTCACACTAATTACATCAATATACACCAGTTTATTTGTTGGAGAGCAATGAGTATTGCCAACAGCGACTAAAGTCGACCTATTTAACCCGAACTACTCCGAATTACAATAAGGGTGCCAGATTCAGGTTTCTTGTAAAAAGACCTTTCACTCAAGTACCGGCATGCCTGAAGAATATAATAGTACGGATCAACAGCTTTCTCAGGCGCGCTTTGGGCGCATTGAATCCAAAGCGCGTCGAGAAAAGCTGCTGATTCAGTCAAAAATATGGCACTGGAAGAATTAAATATGTAGAATTTCCGTTCGCTGTAGCTTTACTGCCGACTGTTAATTATTGTGTCCCCCGATGTTCTCGTGTCTGTTGTATGTAATTACACAAAGCTGGCTTACTCGGTTGTGTTTCGGTAAGGCACGGTATTGGTAATGGTACATAATTAACAATGTATTGCCAGAGCCTGCATTGGCATTCATGGTGACTCGAAGATCAGGTGGAAAGTGATCGCCATCCAGGATGCAAAAGCGCATTTAACTTGGGGGGGGGGGGGGGGGGATTTGTGAGGCGGGAACTTGAACGCAGAAAAAGTGTTGCCGCGCCAATATGGCTGACTGTGAACAGGGCCGCACTGTTGTTGCCTGTAAGAGAGATTTAATTTGCGAAGCTTCGCAGTATGTGGCTTCTGTCAACGTGTGAGCAAATTCCAGGAATGACCTCAACAACAGTGCCTGGGTAAATGTGCAAAAGATTCGCGTGGCACAACGGAGCAGTGACCTTCTAGTCACTTACATGATAAATAGAGTCAATGCAGGCACACAATTAAATCTAGTCTCTGGTTTAGTACATACAGGTGCTATATATGATGGCCACTTTTCGAAATGAACCCCCCCCCCTAAAAAAAAAACGTTGTGACGAATGTGACGAAAATGAGTGCGTTTGAGTGGGAGCTTTGTACAGTACCTGCTTTTTCAATAACAGAAAATTGGCTGTTGACTTGTCCAGAGGCTTAAACATATTATTATTGTATGTGCTCCACACCGCACAGGGGTAGGCGAATTTACTTTCTAACATGGATGCTAGGAACCGACCAATAGGGAGCCGGAAAAAGTGTTAATTATATCACATAATCCACTCTTCTGGCGAAAAGTGTGAATTATGGTCTTCCTTCACTATTAAAAAACAAATGACGTAAACATTTAATGGGCACTTTCCACACAATAGCATTGCTAATTAGTGTCCATGTCAAGCGTGGATACTGGAAAAAGAGGAGGTGATATTAATTAATTAAAAAAATTGCTGTTTTTACCTGTAGTAGGTTTCCTTTACCCTCCAGTCTCTTCAATATAAAAGTGTGGGTTACGGTGAAGTAAACATATGATGAACCCTTTTCGCACAATATCACTGCACATCAGTGTCCATGAAAAGTGAACGAATTTCCAAAAATTGATTGGTTTAATTTTTTTTTTTTTTTTTACCAACAAGAGGTTTCCTGTAGCCTCCACTCTTTTCATTATGACACGTAACCCTTTCTATTTGTGTCTTTTTGTCCAGAACCACTTCCTAGTAGTCATTACCGTATTCCGCAGTCCGAGCTCTTTACTCTCCATAAGCTAACTTGTCCCTGTCTAACCTATGTACATATGGAAGTACTGTTGTCCATATTGCACACGTTCCTCTGTAAACTTTTGATATAGGCTGTATTAGCCCAAATAAATTAAAGGTCTAGGCTGTATTAGCCCAAATAAATTAAAGGGTCATCAGCGGGTGACTATTCAGAACATGTTTCGGAGCCTATTACCGGTACATGTCTCTCTGAGTAGCGGCTCCTTGTCTAAACTAAATATTCAGCAAAGACAACCCACATAATAATGAATAAATATGAACGTGGCAAATGATGAATTAGCTAAATATGTGAAGTTTTGCTTATAAATGTAGAACTTCATTATGAAAGAAGAATACCTGTCAAACAAATTACTAAATTTGTATAGTACACGTTCAGATAAGAACAATTTGACTTACCCGTGAACCAATATGTACCCTTTCTAGCTGGATAGCTTATCCTAGTTAAACCACCCGCCAGTGTATTTGAAATAATAACTGTTGAATGGGAATGCTGACTAATTCACTTAAATGTGCCATTGTTGCTTCCACCACCGGGTCTTCCAATTACCACATTTGCAAGTGGAAAATAAATGAACAAGCAGTCAAACGTGACTGTTCATGGGACAACTTACATAAGCGACAAATAACACAAAAGGTAGGGGCAAAATGTTCTGCACCAAGGAATTTCTTGGTCGTTTCCTACCACCCATGATACAAGTCTTTTACAACATGTCAGAATGACCACTATGCCGTCATAATCACCTCGGTCTTCGACCTCCTTGATTATGTGGCATAATGGTCATGTAACATGTTACAACTAGCATATAATTTTGGGTCCTTGAATCAACGGCCAATTAAATTGTCAAGTCGGTTTGCTGCGACATTATATCCTTACTCAGGTAAAGTTTTCGTCGAGGACTGCACAAAAATAAAATGTTATCAAATACAAAAAAAAAAAAAAAATCCCTTATTTTTGTGAAATTATCAAAACAGTATAACTGTTCAATTGCCAATTTCTACAAAAGTCGATAAGCTCAGAATTGAGATAGCGATACTAGAGTCATATTCTTGGCACACCGACCTTTCCTTCCAGTGCCACCATGTTTACAGTTGCACAGACCACAGGAAAGCTAAAGAATGGCCACAGTCAGCAGCCTTCATCGGCGTGCTTCGGCTACATTGCCCCCCCCCCCCCAAAGTGCTCCTAGGAAAGCGGTTTAATCACTCAAAACTTGTCGCTGAAAGAGTTAAATCCAAGGCAGTTCAGGCGTATTAGATCAAGAAGAAAAACAGTTTGTATATTAGTCGAATGACTTTATATTTTGCATAAAACTGTGCTTGTGGTTGGATTTTTTTGCCGAGTAGCATGATTGGTGTTAATCAAAATACAGGTCACGTGATTCGGTGATGGTGTGTTTTGCAGTTGCACCCAACATCTATAGTTAAACTTGTTTTGAGAAACCGCCCTTAGGGCAAGCAAAAAAGTGGTCACATAATGCAGGCGGTCTCTCAAAGGAGGTGCAATAGCACGAAAGATAGCATAGCAAAAGGGACTTTGAAAATATGGTCTTAAAATGCTGGTGGTCTTTCATTACAATGGTTTCTGTAAACAGGTTCCACTGTATTAACATCAAACTCGTCTTTGGCGCAAGGAGAACAAACAAGTAAAACAGGAACAACCCCCCCCCCCCAAAATATATTGGGGCAAACTTTAACTCATGCACTGAGGCATAAATTTTAGTTTTTTATATAAAGAACAATGTGTCCTTTTTGCTTACCCACTATGGTGTGCAGTTTGGAAGTTCGACCCCCCCCCCCCAAAAAAAAAATCAAAGGGAGACGAAATTGAAGGGGGAGGGGGCGCGGGGCGGGAACAGTCGCACTCAACCCAATTTACACAGCTGTGCAAAATTTCCGCAGGTGGCCTAGAATAATATGTCAGTCATTGTGCGTAAGCAGACAGTGCATAAGATTAACCATAGACGAGATCACTTGCTTACAACTGAATTTATAAATTGTGAATTTTAGCTTACGAAATATGTGTCCTGCGACAATTGTGCCTGCAGCATGAAGCTTCTGCAGGAGTCGATAATCCGCTCACTTCAGACACAGTAAAGAGACCTCTAATTGGATCGATGCAAATTTATTAACCCTTTCCCCTTGAATAAAAAAATTTAGTCGGCAGCTTTCCTCGGCATGGGTTGGGCACTAAGTGCCCAACCCATGCCGAGAAAAGCTGTTGACCTGGGTCATGTTGTCTTGACAGGTCTCACCTTCAATTCTCAGTCAAGTTGTTTTTCATTGTTGTTGAAATCAGTTGAAAACGCTGAAGCAGACGACATTTGACCACCAGTGGTTTTGGCCGGTTTATGGGCGGAAGGGTTAAGGTTAAGGTTGCATGGTCAAGAACATGCCGATCAACACTATATCAAAGACATACTTCTTGTATCTCGGGCTTAGCTGTGTCGGATAAATATACCGCATAGTTGAAGATACGTCAACACTGTAATGTAATATTTGGTTTGACTGTGACCAGTGACTCGTGTACGAGATAAAACTGGTGCACGAAATGATTCAAACAGTTATTTGAACCCAATTATTTATGATTTTGCATTGGTGAAAAAATCCTTGCCCCCTGTGGTGATGGCTTTGTTTTATGTCTCTGTCTCATCCTCAGCCTCAGGAGGCATCATGTGACAACAAATATTATAGAATATTTATGTGACAACAAATATTATAGAATATTTATTTAAAAAAGAGGAAGTTTTGCTCATAATCAAAATACATTATTGAAATGCGTGGTTTCTGAGTGATAAATTGGCAAGTTAATTTCTGGGCATGATTCTCATTGTAAGCTGTGCTGATATTAAGTCACAAAGCTTATACGATTGCTTATGTCAATCTGTTCGTCTGTAAACTCTTGCTTCTGAACGCGATGTTCACGTTAGCCCCATACTACCTTCAGGACACATAAAGTGTATGGAAATCCAGATTGAGTTCGATATTGGTGTCGCCATCAACAATATTAGGTAATATGTGTCAAAATGTGAAAATCTTGTGACCACTCTAGCCACCTATAATAAAGCGGAAATTTGAGCCAACATGTGTTGAAAGATATAAAATGCCGCATCTCGAAATATACTTGAGTCACACGTGCTGAATATGTGTTTATATGTATATATATATATATATATATATATATATATATATATATATATATATATATATATATATATATATATATATATATATATATAATCATATCAAATGCTAATATTTTGTATAATATCAGTGACCGTGATTAATTTCTGTTTGGTCACCAGACCTGTAAATTTGAAAGCGGTAATTTGATAATGGCAGAGTGAAGATTGGCCAGCAATGGCAAACAGAATTGAGTCCCATAGCAAACTTGCACTTGAAGACATTGTTCATAAACTTCTGCTAGGTGACTTTCTTTTGGAGTCACCGTGACCCGATTATTATTGAGTTTGGCGCTTGTCCAAGTTTATTGTTTATCTTAATAACTCTTTATAACCTGATTTGCACAAAGGGACCATCCACGAATGGATGAGGGGCACACATTTTAATACTAATTTTTCTCTAAGTTCACGGTGAAGGTCACAGGGCCATTCGGAATACAGGAGTGATGATGTGACAATCATGTTTACACACTCTATGCCACAGTTTTTGAGTTAGGCCTGTTTAACGAAGGGGACTTAGGTGTATGAAAATCTTGGTCGATTTTGATTTTTGTGGCGCCACCTTCACTTTCATGTAAAATATTGGTCAAAATGTAAACATCTTGTGACCACTGCATCATCTTTATTTTTTATGGATCTTCAGGAAATTTAGTTGGGTTCTTGAGGAAGTCAAAATCTGGGTTGTATGTGACACTAGTAGCGCCACCTGTACTGTAACGGAAATTATGAGTTAAAATGTGTTGAAAGATATACATTCCATATCTCGAAAAATAATTGAACTAGACATGCCAAATTTACAGGATATATAGATCAGGTCCAATGCTAATATGCTATTTTATATCAGTGACCTTGTGGTACTTGTGCTTAGGTCTCCGGGTCTGTAAATTTGAAAGAGGTGATTTAGTAATTACAGGGTATAGCTTGGACATCAATTGCAAAGAGAATGAGCCCGCAAATAAAAATTGCACTGAAGTACATTGTACATAAACTGCACTTAGTGACCTGTTTTTGGGGTCACTATGACCCAATTATTAAGAGGTTTGGCGCCTGTATGAATAACTAGACACAGGCTTGACATTTTGAACTGAATTGATCTTTAATCCGATGTGAAGGTGAAAGTCACATGTAATGAGCAACTGCAATTAAGGGTCACAATGTGAAAATCTTGTTAATGCTCTGCCAGCCCTAATTTTTAGCTCAGCTGAGTTGCCAGTCAGCTAAGTTCATATATAGTATAGTCCTTTGTCCTTTGTCGATCCGTCAGTCCACAATTCACATTTTCGACTTTTCCGAAACCGTCAGCCAGATTTATTTTAAACTTGATGGGGATGTACCTTGGGTAGGCCTCTACCAAGTTTATTGAAATGGTCATGCTCAGGGATTGTTTGGATTTTTTGCATGCACTTTTGTGTTCTTTTTGGGGGCAAATCTTAAAAAATCTTCTCCGAAACCGCTCATCCAATTGCTTTGGTCGCTCAGAGGAATAATCCCAGGGATTCGTGGCTCTTAATTTGTTCACCAGGTGGTGCTGCCTTTTTTCCTATTTTTTAAATGATTTTTTGGGTGTGTTTGTGGTATTTTCGACCTCTCCTCCAGAACCGTCACTCAGATGAATCTGAAACTTGGTGGGTATGTTCCTTAAGGAAGGGTGTAACAAATGTGTTCACTAGGTGGCACTGCTAAGGATTCCAACTTTTTAACGATTCAGTTTGGGTACTTATCGGTAAATGCACCTTTCGTATTGATTACTCTGTAAGTCAATGGGCATTCTAATGCTAATTCATTTCGACTTCTCCAAAACCATCAGCCAAACTTCAAACTTGGTGGCAATGTAGCTGGGATGAGTCTCTACCAGATTTCTTTAAATGGTCGTTACTTTGACCTTCTCTCCCAAGGTCACGGAGGACATAATATTAAGGATTTCCTCATTGTTGTCTTGGCACATGCAACAATATCCATCGCAGCAATTGCACAAATAAGCTATGTTTACATTTGGAGCGAAGTGCTATCTGGTGGACATTTTATACTCTTAATTTACAGAAGCTTTATAATTATGTTCAGAAGCCACTTCAGGACACAGCCAGTCCTGAAATGCTTGTTGGAAGACAGCGGCATCTGGTATGGTGCGACTGTTCCATGCATCGGGCGCTCACATATTCACATCAGCTTGAAAGAGTCCGAGTGGAAGCCACCATGATACAAAAATTAATAAGCTCTTTCCACAGAGGCAAATACAAGTTGCCGTGAAAGGCACGTTTCTCTCTGCCGTTGAATGATATGATGTCCTTGAGTAATAACGAAACGGTTTGACTTAATACTCGTTACCTTATTATAATACAGTGGGAGGCTACCCTGTGTCAAGCTAAAGGCAATTTATAGATCAGCTTTAACACGACAAACGAAAGGCCCTTACGTTGAAAATAAGGCGATTGTGATCGGCCCAGGGCTGAGCTGTAACTTGTATGTGCCCAGAAGCATTGATTCTATAGAATATAACAAGGCCCCTCGTGCCCCTGGCGGGATGTCGAAGGTTGCTGGGAGGATGCGTTGGGAAGGCAATATATGATTTAACGCCGCGTTGTAAAGATTGTATTTTTGTGTGTGCTGGCGGGCGCGCATACAATTGTTTCAGGGAGGACAGGCATAATGTGCATTCACACAGGCTTGCCCTTGCTCATTAACAGAAATTGCTGTGACACAACTGCAAGGTCGCTCGCTGCAGCAGGTGCAATCTGATATCTGTGAGACACTCGCTTCACGCTCTCGGGAAATTGGCTCACATTTCTTTTTAAAAGAAACTTGTTAACACAGTGGTTGCTGCACATAATGTGAAAAACGCCACTGCTTCTGTTGAGCAATACATTGGCTGCAAAAAATGTGGAAAACGTCACTGCTTCTGGCTGCAAAGAATGTGGAAAACGTCACTGCTTCTGTTGAGCAATTTATTGGCAGGAAAGAATGTGAAAAACATCACTGCTTGTGTTGAGCAATACATTGGCTGCAAAGAATGTGGAAAACGTCAATGCTTCTGTTGAACAATATATGGTTTGGACATTTGATTTAACACAGAAAATAGTTCAGTTTAGACAGTAATTTGCTACAGTACTTCCACATCTTTGAAGTCATAAAATTAATGGTGCGGTGACATGTGTCTCTATCAAAACGAGCTGAAGATGTTCAAATAGACCCAACAGTCGCTGTGTACATTGGGGCCCTGTTAGGCTTTTAAGACTATTGCATTATTGGCTTTTTAAAAAGGATTATTAGATCATTTGCTCCCAAATAAATGGGTTACTGGATTATTGAAAATTTATTGAAATTATAGGGTTATGGGATTTTTTTCTTTGAAAAAAATAGCAGAAAAAAAAATTAAAATGCGACAGCTAACAGTGAAACTCTAAATAACGGACAATAATAATAAAACATGCTTATCTGGCTTGTTAGAATTATGGATTATATGCTCTACGAATTTTGGATTATTGGATTACTTCATCTGATTAAAGAATTATTGGATTATTATAAAGCTAAAGATATAGGATTAGTGGTGGTAATTTTAGGGATTATTTGATTATTTAAGTGAATATAAATGGATTATAGGATTATTGGTCCCCCCCCAAAAAAAAACCAGGGCCCTTTCACTGCATGCTATGTGCCAGGTGTGGGTCAGTTCTGTAGCTTCCTGTAGATTCTCTAATATTTTATTGCTTTGTGATCTTTTGTCAGTTTTTTCCTCAGAAACCTCAAATGTTGGAGGAAAGGAATCTTGGTGTACCCTATGAAAATATATTCCCTGCCTTCTATACGCCGACGACATCGCATTAATAGCAGAAACTGAGGACCAATTAATACCTTTGCTGAATGTAGCACATGTTTTTGTTGAAAAATGGACTATTCGGTTTAACAGTTATAAATCAAAAGTCATGGCTGTCGGAAAAGGATTTGAAGGAAATAAAAGGTGCGTGCTTGGCGATACTTATACTTTGGAATGTAAAACGTACAGGGAATTAGGCATCATGTTTTCAAATTCATTAAAAGACTCAACACATGTAAAGGAATTAATCGTTCCAAAGCCATCTCGCCTTCGGGGCGATTTAAGCAGCATATTATCATCCCACAAAAATGTAAACCGAGATACGTTTGGCAGTATTACTTGGAGGAGTATAATTCTTCCTTTTATTACACATGGAGGTGCCGTGTGGGTTTACAGTACGAAAAAGTCTCAGGTTCCTCTCAAGGCTATGCAGTATGCAATGGCGAGAACCACCTTTCAGGTCCGCTCCTCACCTGCGATAATGGCTGCTCTTGGTGAACTGGGATGGTTACCAGTGAATATTATTTTGGAACGGATAAGAGTTAAATTTTTTCACCGTATGAAATTTGATTTAACCGAAACTCGGTTATGCAAACATATTTTTGATAGCTTATTGGAGTCCACTGGCGACCATTCTCCCAATGCCTGGTCATATGTTGATGAATTGAGAAAAACGTTTAATAGTGTGTGCATGGATCATGTTTTCGAGTCAAAAACCCCAAACTGGGTTGGTATTTTTTAGCTCTGCTGACTTAACAGTCAGCTTAGCTTATGTTATGACTAGCCATCCGTCGTCCGTCCGTGTATAAGTGTATCCAGGGACGTGTATAGCACGTATCATACTAGACGCGTCCGTGGTCCTTCCGTCGTCCACAATACACATTTTCGACTTCTTCTCCAAAACCGTCAGCCAGATTCACTTTAAACTTGGGGGGGGGGGGGGATGTGCCTTGGGTGGATCTCTACCAAGTTGTTAAATGGTCACGCTCCAGTGATTTTCGCGCATCTTGTGCCCTTATTCTCCAGAAATATATTATTCCCTTACAAGTAAAGGGCTCCAAAATTACTCTTGGTGTATCTTATGTCCCCATCCTAAAATAAAAGATTCCCTTGCAAACCAGATGCTCCAAATTTGTTTGTGGTGTATCTTGCGCCCTAATGCTCGATAGCAGTAAATGGTTACCCCCTTGATAATGGAGAAATATAGAATTCCACATGGCCGTGTCATGGGGAATGGATTTTAGACAGCACGAGTTTTAAAACCGTTCACTGTGAGCCTTTTGCGAGCGGCGAACGGTTTTAAAAGAGTGCTGTCTATTTTTTCCCATAGAGCGCTAAATCCTATGTTTTTGTCAAAAATCTACTTGGTTTAGCGTGTTTGCAGCAGCCGTTTCGATTCCATTTTATCCACTTTCAGCATTGCGTTGCTAAGGTACGTCACTCAAGAAAACTTTCAGTTACTCTTTTCTATCTTACGTAATCTGATTGGCTAACATATAAAACAACAACTAATAGGAATCTCTCTTTTATTTCATTTTGTTCGTAAAATCGTCCCACACATATGTTGGGAACAGTTGTGTTTCCATATAGGTAACTGTGGGAGAATAAATGAGCATATTATCGTCGAGTCCAGTTTCAGGTGAATAAACCTCAGTCCATGTACATACATGTACTTTCTGGAAGGTATGGGCCAGCGTCTGAATGACGTCATGCCATGTAGACTGTGTCTTGTGCCCTGTGCATGTGTACATGTATTTGATTTTAAATCTTATTATTAGAGCGCTTTTACATTACAGCACCCAATATTTTTGTGGTCCGTACCGTCCTTTCCGATTGGCACTTGTAGGATGCATCTCGTATTATGTTGCTGACTTCTCAGTAAGATTGAAATTTTTTTTTGTCAGGAGTTTTAAAGGTTTGAACAGAGATCTTGCCGATTGTTCCTTCCGTGGATTTGCTTTGCCGGCAAATATTCATTGAATACCAGTCAGTCGTGAAGAAATTGTCCTTGAACTCCCATGTATTCCTTTTGCTTCTGCAGTTTGATTTTAAGCACGTTAAAATCAGTCTCTTAGGGATTCATTTGGCTCAATAGTCTGAAATTTTGGTATCCATGGTAACCGCTGCTCAAGTGTATGATATTACTATGATAGTACATAGATGGAGAGGTCATGCTCTGGATCAAAATGCTGGGTTTATTAATAAGGCTAGAGCGAGGGCGAAACTATTGCCTGTCGACTTACTAACTTAACTAATTACCATGACTCTAAAACGCGGACTCGTTACATCAATTAATCAGAAAAAACGCCCAACTGTTTCCTTAAGGGAATTTTATGATGGCCCTTAGCAAAGGAAATTAAGCGGACCTGGAATGGAATGCAGACAATTATATCTGGATGCTGCTAAGATGGATTCCAATTATGCTGGCTCTCGGTCTGCCGTGTGAAGCGGTGTACGTATCATACGGCAGACCTGTATAGCTCTTGAAGTGTACTCAGTGGTTCCGTTTTAGCGTATTGTGCTGGTTGAAAATACCTGCACTAGCCTGAAACAACTGAAGGACAATCAATGAGGACCTTTCAAATATTACCACCGCACATATAGCACCCATTCATCAGCAAAATGGTCGTCATTAAAAAAAATACAAACATTAAAAAGGTAATGTTACGGGACAGCTTTTGTCATACATATTTAATTCTGCAGCTCATGCGCCACGGGATGGCATGGCGGGGCGCCAATTTAGTACATGTGCGAGTTAAATACTTGCTGACGTGACATTGTAACTTGTTGTCCATCTTTTACCGCAAATAAAAACCGATGATGGAGGGATAAATGTACGCAGCCATGTCTCAGGTTGATCAGGAGCTTCTTCGTCAGCTTCCCCCCCCCCCCGTGGGTGGGGGGGGGGCACTACCCATATTTTATGGTGCGTATGCTCCACTGAGGGTATGAAACCCAGACCCAATGGAAGCTTATCAATAAGAAAATAGCGAGATCTTTGGGAGCCGGTATTGACAAAGTCCAAGGTAGAAGTACACATCCCATAAGGGAAAAAGAGCCGTAATTGAGCTCGAGTATGGGGGTCTTTGGGAGCGACAATTTTAAAAACATGGGGCCTTTAGGATCGATGGGTTGAAAAGGGGGAGGGGGTGTCTTTGAGAGCGACAAGTGGTCCGAAATGGGGGTATTTCCCGCGGAGCCTACCGATAGTGCGAAGTAATGGTTCTATCCCCCACCCCCCGGGCGTCAGCCACAATGTATACTATGTATTTACTTCTATGTCGAATAAAATGAATCTGAATCTGAATCTGAATTCTAGTTTAGAAGGCCCTGTTTCAAATGGAAAGCGTCCTAAGTTCACATTGTTTAAGAGCCCACTACTTATTATTATTATTATTATTATTATTATTATTATTATTATTATTATTATTATTATTATTATTATTATTATTATTATTGTTTTTTTTTTGGGGGGGGGGGGGCAAGTGGCACACAAGAGAAACCTGGAGCAACCTGTAAATGGCGTTGTGTCTGTATGGCTGATTCGATTGCTCAGTATGACCACATCAAGGCACTCTCATTTCGGAGACCAGAAGATATTGATCGGCGCCCGTTTTATAATCCAGTCTGACTCTTGATACACCCAAGTCGTCCGGACACTTGTGTTTATAATACAGGCAACATGTCATACTAATGTGTATCGGAATATATTATCTGTATAATGGGGATACTGCTGTCTGACACAACACACTATCTTTAAAAGGCAACACTTTCCACGATAAACGTACATTTATTTTTCAGTATTTTGAATGAAAATTGCACAGACCACGACCTCGTATATTCGCGTGTTCGGCCCGAAGTAAATTACCTTGCCCACGGGTTCTCATTGAATGGTCCGCCACTTGGCTGTCAAGACTTCGCACCAAAACGAGGCACTGAAATGACATAACACGGGAAAACCCGTCCGGCTGCAGCAAGCTTTGGGGGGGGGGGGGGGGGGGGGTCACACTCGATGAGAATGAAACATTAGAATGCCAACAAGATGGCTAGAAACTTACTTTGTTTTATTGAACAACATTTAACGGATATGGATTGAAAATATTCGTCTCATACATAAATAACATTTGAAAAAGAATACACATCAGTTCTCAAGGTGCTGAAAGTGAGTTTTTGACCGTATTATTACTTTTTTTTGTAATTTACATTTGTCATGTACTTATTTCTTTTTTCCATGCTCTTTCTTTCATTATTGTAATTTTATTTTCCTTTTTCGTGATCTTTCTTCTTTGTATCCATAAACTTAAAGGACCCTATATAAAGTGAAAAACCCTATTTTCACTGACTCTCATACCCTAATATTTAATATTATGAGTAACTTCATGGTGGAAATTTCTCACATTGCACTAGGAAAACTGCTGATTAATCAGTCTTCGCTTTTCTTGGACTCTTCCCTTTTTGTTGGTCTTTCCCCGACAAGAAACTTACTTGTAAGGATCGTATATTTTGAAGGCCGTATTTTCAGTGTGCTTGGGGGAATTACAAAGTGATACCCCTCAAGTGGCGCGCAAGTTGGATAAAACATATTGCTGAACGTCGCTGCAGCAGCTTTGATTCACAGATGCACATAGCCACATTACGAAACTCAATCGAACTTCAGCCAATACCCAAGGCAACCGCAATACCGTCCACAGTTTTCAAGTAAGCCCAATATAACTTTCAGGACTTATAAAGTGTACACAAATGTAGGTCCCTTTCGATATTGGTGGCGCCACCTACAATATTATGTAATATAAGGGTCAAAATGTGACAATCTTGTGAACACTCTAGCATCTGTACTTTTAAGCGGATCTTTTACCAAATTAAGTGGGATTGTGAGGGAGGTCAGTCTAAATTTCTCATGATACTAGTGAGGCCACTATAATTTGACATATTATGAGCCAAAATTGATTTCAAATATAAAATTCCATATCTAGAAAAGTAATTTGATTTGACTTGCCAAATGTAAAGGATGTTTAGACCATGTCCAATTCTAGAATGTTATTTAATATCAGTGCCCTTGACCTATTTTTGCTAGATCACCATGCCTGTAAATTTGAAGAGGTGATTTTGTAATGGCACGTGCAGATTGGACATCAATGGCAATGTCAGCACAGCACCAGGCCCATGGGGATCTTGTACGGCATAATATTGATGACCTTTATCTTCTGCCCCAAGGTCACTGAGGACATAAAGTTCAGGACTTACTCATCGTTGTCTTGGCACATTCAACAATGTCGATCACAAGAACTGCACAAATAAGCTATGATTACATGTGGAGCGAAATGCCAGCCGGTGGACATATTATACACTAAATTTACGTAAACTTTATATGTTTAGAAGCCACTTGAAGACTTGCAACTTTCAAATGAAGATGCAGGTGTAGCCACGGTGTCAGCAGAGCATTAGGCATGTGCCTCTTGTTCGTCAACACTTCGGTACGTTTTTGCAAAACCAAACCAGAAGTTTGATGTAAATGAAATGACCCAAATAACAAGACCAGCTTCCAGTGCAACTAGTGTTTGTTGATTGCGTGGCTCTCATCGGCTGATGTCGAAAGTCATAGCGTGGTCAAGGCCGAAATGTCCAATTATGATCAAAAACACATGGACTCTCTGGAGAAAGAGGTAACATAGAGAGAGACATTTCTACCTGAGGATAGGGACTTAGGATTTATGGCGTGCCTGCGGATATACTTTCAATAATGTCAATATCAGCCGAGGGAAGGCATGAATGTGCGTAAAGATGGGCCCGATCAATCATGCGGTTATGCCCGCCGCCTTCGAACATTGGAAGGCATGTTTCTTAGCGCTCTCAGACTCATCGTGGATGAATAACTAAGGTCTCATTGTGTTGTGTGATTTTGATTCTTGTCTCGGGTCTTGGTGGTCCCTACACCGGGTCCCCATATCCAGTTGTATCGTCCTTGCTCACTGGTGTCCATGAATGAGCCACGCGAATCTGCTCAGATATAGCCAGCTACTGACAGCTGGGTACCAAACCTTGGTTGTTATCGTTTGGAATTTTTCTTACGGTTAGCTACCGCCCCCTCCTTTCAATTCCCAAACTATGACAAGTCGGGTTTGGCACCTGGGGTTAGCTCCGGCATCGAGCAGACTGGGGTAGCTCAGATACCTGTTGTCGAACCGCTAATGTCAAATAACTTTAGAAATAAGCAAAGAATTGATCTTTTGGAGTTCTCAGATTTAGAAATTCATTCAGGCAGTATTGACATTTGGACTTTTGAGACGCCAAGCTTACAAAAGAAAGAAAAGAAAAAGAATAACAATGGCTATTCTGATCACCCCAGACATTCTAGCGCTCAGTGGGCAACCAAATAACAAAATAAAGAAAAAATAAACTAAAACAAAAAACTTGTACAACTTCAAAATAAGCTTAGAACTGATCGTTTGAAGTTCTGGAAAATGTCTTTGTCCGACAGTATTGGCATTTACGTTTATGAGATACCCAGTCATTACACTGTACTTGTGTCTTTTTGCCCAGAACCACTTCCTGGTAGTCATTACCCTATTCCGCAGTCCGAACTCTTTACTCTCCATAAGTTAACCTGTTCCAGTCTAACCTATATACATATGGAAGTACTATTGTCCATATTGCACACGTTCTTCTGTAAAATTTTGACAAAAGCCGCTGAAGACCCTTTAATTTATTTCACACAAAAACACTCCTACATTCTTAATTTGTTATCCAGGTGGCAACTCTTTTTCTATTTTTTTTTTACGATTTGTTGTGTGTTTTGCTATTTTTGACTTCTTCTCCAGATCCGTCACTCAGATAAAGTAGATCTATGGTGTATGTGTTCCTTGTGGAAAGGTCAAATAAAGTTGTTCGCTGGATGGCAATGCTGGGGATTCCTGATTTTTAACAATTTTTTTTTTCAAGTCGGGTACTTATCGGTAAATGCATCTTTCCTATTTTTAAATACATGTACTTAAGTCAAAGGGAATTCTAATGCTAATTCACATGTTTGGCTTCTCCTAAATCGTCAGTCAGATTGACTTCAAACTTGGTGGCAATGTACCTTGGGCGGACGTCTACCAAGTTTGTTCAAATGGTCAGGCTCCCGTAATTTTTGGATTTTTTTTGTTCTTTTTTAGGAAAATCTTTAAAAAAAATCTCTGAACAGCTCACCCGTTTGTATTGATATCACACAGGAACACTTATAGGAACTCCTAGTTGTTCATTTTTTACCAGATGCCGCTGCAATTTATTATTTTTTGTATTTTTTGTGCGTTTTTGCTGTATTTTACTTCGCTTCAGAAACGTTACTCAGATTAGGCTGAAAGCGGGTGGATATTTTCCTTGTGGAAGGGTCAAACAAAGTTGTTCGCCAGGTGACACTGCTGTGGATTCCCGATTTTTAGCTCTGCTTACCAAAGTTCGCAGAGCTTATGCGACTGCTCATGTCTGTCCGTCAGTCCGTGCGTAAACTTTTGTTCGTTAGCGGGAGAGCGTCCACCGTTTTGAAGTTAGCCCAATGTAACTTTCAGGACTTACAGGGTGTATGGAAATCTAGGCCCACTTCGATATTGGTTGTGCCACCTACATAATTATGTAATATAGGGTCCAAAAAATATGTTTAAAAAATTTTTTTTTTTGCGGATCTTCACCAAATTTGGTGGGATTGTGGGGGAGGTCAAACTCTTAAGTTGGTAATAATACTAGTGGCGCCTACTATAATTTGACTGAAATTTTGTGCCAAATGTGTTTTAAGATGTAAAATTCCATGTTTAGTGAAGTAATTGGATAAGACTTGCCAAATATATATGATATATAGACCATGGACAAAGGTAGAATGTTATGTAATTGCAATGACTTTGACCTATTTTTGTGAGGTCACCATGCTTGTAAAGTTGAAAAGGTGATTTTGTAATGGCCGGGTGTAGCTTGGACATGAATGGCAAAGAAAATTGAGCTTCCAGATTGAAACTGCACTTGATTACTTAATGCGTAAAATTGTACTTGGTGACCCGCCTTTTGGGTGTCTGTGACCCAGTAATTCTGGATTTTGGCGCTTGTGCAACTTGATTGTTTTTCTTCAATAACTCGAAAAGTTATGCGATTTGAGCAAACAGGCTTTAGATGGAAAGCTGGATGTTGGGCGCATATTTTGAAAAGTAACATTTTTTTAAAATCCGAATTGAAGGTCAAGGTCAAATTGCCAGTTTTTACCTGAGCTGACTTGTCAGTCAGCTGAGGTTTTTTGAGGGTCCGTCGTCCGTCCGTCGTCCGTCGTCTGTCGTCCGTCCGTCGTCCACAATTCACATTTTCGACTTCTTCTCAAAAACCGTCAGCCAGATTCACTTCAAACTTGGTGGAAATGTGCCTTGGGTGGGTCTCTACCAGGTTGTTCAAATGGTTGCGGTCCAGTGATTTTTGGATTTTTAATGAATTTTTTTGTTCCTTTTTTGTGTAAATCTTAAAAAATCTTCTTCTCCGAAACCGCTCACCCAATTGCTTTGATATTACACAGGAACACTCCCTGGGACTCCTAGTTTTGAATTGTTCACCAGGTGGCGCTGCAATTTTTTCCTAATTTTTTATGAATTTTTGTGCGTTATAGCTATTTTCGACTTCTTCTCCAGAACCGTGACTCAGATTAAGCTGAAACATGGTGGATATGTTCCTTGTAGAAGGGTCAAACAATGTTGTTCACTATGTGGGAATGCTGCGGATATCTGATTTTTAACGATTTTTTCAATTCGGATACTTATCGGTCAATGAAGCTTCCCTATTGAGTACTGTGGAAGTTAATGAGCATTCTAATGCTAATTCACATTTTCTACTTCTTCTCCAAAACCATCATCCAGATTTACTTCAAACTTGGTGGCAATGTACCTTGGGTGGGTTTCTACCAATTTTGTTCAAATGTTCATGCTCCAGTGATTTTTGGATTTTTAATGAATTTTTTTGTTCTTTTTTTTAGGACAAATCTTAAAAAATCTTCTTCTCCGAAACTGCGTACCCAATTGCTTTGATATCGTACATAGACACCCCCGGGGACACTTAAATCCCAATTTGTTCACCAGGTGGCGCTGCAATTTTTTTTGGAATTTTTTGTATGGTTTTGCTATTTTTCACTTGTCAGAACAGTCCCTCAGATTAAGCTGAAATGTGATGGATATGTTGTTGTGGAAGGGTCAAACAGTTGTTTACTAGGTGGCACTGCTTTGGATTCCTGATTTTTAAGGATTTTCAATTCAGGTACTTATCGTTCGATGCAGCTCTCCTATTGATTACTATGGAAGTCAATGGGCATTCTAATGCTAATTCACAGGACAACAAATTTACTGTTTACTTGATAACTTGAGATCTGTTTTGAGTTAGCTACACATGTTAATTATTGTGTAAGAAGGTCATGCTGAGACAGTACATGAATGACCTTAACCTCGTTTGTGGGGTCACAGTGCAACATACATGAATTTTACTCTTCATTATAACTTGAGAACTACTTGAACTTTGATGTTGCACATGTAAGTGTTCTTCTATAAAGGTCAGACTAACTCAGAACATGGTGTCCTTGATCCTTTCCCAAGTTCATAGAGCTGCAAGTGTGATGAATGTCAAGATCAGCTGAGGCACGGGCTGTTCACACAGCCCTCTTGTTAATATTGGGGTCATCGCGTGAATGCTCTGTCAGATCTCCACGAAATTTGGTGGGATTGTGTGGGAGGTCAAAGTCTAAGTTGGTAATGATACTAGTGGCGCCACCTATAATTTGATGGAAATTATAAGCTAAATATGTTTTAAGATATAAAATTTTATATCTTGAAAAGTGATTGGATTAGACTTGCCAAATTTATAGGGTATATAGACAATGCCCAAAGCTAGAATCTTATATAATATGAGTGACCTTGACGTATTTTTGTGAGGTCACCATACCTGTAAAGTTGAAAGAGGTGATTTTGTAATGGCAGGTTGCAGCTTGGACTTCAATGGCAGTGTCAGCACAGCACTAGGCAGACCTATGGGCCTCTTGTATTACGTAATCTGGGTGTCCTTGATCTTCTGTCCCAAGGTCACTGAGGACATAAAGTTAACGACTCACTCATTGTTGTCTGGCACATGCAACAATGTTCATCACAGAAGTTGCACAAATAAGCTATGATTATATGTGGAGCGTAGTGCCATCTGGTGGCCAGTTTTGATATTAAGCTTTATTTGTTCAGAGCCACTTGAGGACTCACAGCTTTGAAATGAATAGGTAGAATATAGCCATGATGCCAGCAGAGCATTAGGCCCATGGGCCTCTTATTCACGATTTTTTTTCCGATTCTGGTTGTAACCGGTAAACGCACCTTTCCTATTGATTGCTATGTTAATCAATCTTATGCAAATTCACAGTTTTGACTTGTTCTCCGAAACTGTCAGTCGGATTGACGTTAAACTTGGTAGCATTGTGCGTTCAGTAGGTCTCTAGCATATTTTTTCAATGGACACGCTCCATTGATTTTCGGATTTTTGTATGAATTTCTTTGTTCTTCTTGGGGCCAAATCTTATAAAATGGCAATGGTATATGTTCATGTCAGCTAAGTACAGGACTGTCACAGTCCTTTTGTCTAAAATTCGGGTACTTCTCGGTAAATGCACCTTTCCTATTGATTACTATGTAGGTCAATGGGAATTCTAATGCTAATTCACATTTTCAACTTCACATCCAAAACGGTCCGTCAGATTGACTTCAAACTTAGTGGCAATGTACCTGGGTGGGTCTCTACCAGACTGTTCAAATAGTCATGCTCCATGGATTTTTTTTTATTTTTCATGTATTTCTTTGTTCTTTTCTGGGGGCAAATCTTAAAAAAAATCGCAAAGGTAATGTACATATCAGCTGAGCACAAGACTGTCACAGTACTTTTGTTGGAATTTCTATGAATTGTTTTGTTGATTTTTCAAATGGTCTCCGAAACTTGCAAAGCCAATTGCTCTAAAATTGCATAGGGACACCTCTGGGGACCTCTAGACTTGAATTTATTCAAAAGGTGGAGCTGTGAGTATTTTTCGCTTTTCCACAGTTTTTTTATCTGCACATTTATTGGGTATGTACATGGACATGGTCATGGTCACATTTGTCCACTGCATTGTGGTGCTGTAATATTCTGACTTTGAACAAATTATCAAAATTCTGAGAAATCGGTGAGGGGATGTTTTCATGTCAGTAACAGTGATGGTGGTCTTAAACAAAGGTGACCTTGATATCATTCTGTAGTTCACAGAGCCGTGTCAGACTATGAATGTGAGGTCAGCTGAACATAGAACTGTTGCAGTCCTCTTGTTTTTTCTTTGTGTGTGTGGGGCTGGGTGGGGTGGGTGTGGCTGTGGGTGTGTGTATTTGGAATTACATGCGCAGGTAAGTAAATAAAGGCTTATGGACAGGAACACCTATCTTGTTATTAGAGGCACACATCTGATTGTTTTTTCTTGCATACTCCCCTTCGGGCTTTAACAAGCCGTAGCCTACTGTTGACGTCACAAATTTAGTCGACTCTAGCTATGTCAGTGCCAAATTATGTCTCCCGGTGGAAGCCGGGGGACATATTGTTTTAGTGCCCGTTTCTTCCGCTTCTTGTTGTTGTTGTTGTTCAGGTTCTTCAACACTTGGTTTCCGTGCGATAAGTCTTGAAGGACTTGACAGAATTTGATGAAACTTGGTAGGATTATGTATCTAGGCAAGACTTAGGTTGGGATTGTATTTGGGTGACCTTGAGCGAATTCTCAAGGTCACAGGGTCACTTATTATGTCTCCCGGTGGAAGCCGGGGGACATATTGTTTTAGTGCCCGTTTCTTCCGCTTCTTGTAGTTGTTGTTGTTGTTGTTCAGGTTCTTCAACAGTTGGTTTCCGTACTATAAATCTTGAAGGGCTTAACAGAATTTGATGAATCTTGGTAGGATTATGTATCTAGGCAAGACGTAGGTTGGAAATGTATTTAGATGACCTTGACCTAATTTTCAAGTTCACAGGGTCACTTATGTGAAATTAGTTTCCGTGCGATAAGTCTTGAAGGACTTGACAGAATTTGATGAAACTTGGTAGGATCATGTATCTAGGCAAGACCTAGGCTGGGATTGTATTTGGATGACCTTGAGCGAATTCTCAAGGTCACAGGGTCACTTATGTGAAATTGGTTTCCGTTCGATAAGTCATGAAGAGCAGGATGGAATTTGATGAAACTTGGTAGGATTATGTATCTAGGCAAGACGTAGGTTGGGATTGTATTTGGATGACCTTGAGCAAATTCTCAAGGTCACAGGGTCACTTATGTGAAATTGATTTCCGTGCATAAGTCTTGAAGAACTTGATGGAATTTGTTGAAACTTGGTAGGATTATGTATCTTGCCAAGACCTAAGTTGGGATTATATTTAAGTGACCTTGGCCTAATTTGGAAATTAATTAGGATTATGTATCTTGGCAAGACCTAGGTTGGAATTGTATTTGTATGACCTTGAGCGAATTCTCAAGGTCACAGGGTCACTTATGTGAAATTGGTTTCCGTTCGATTAGTCATGAAGAGCTTGATGGAATTTTATGAATCTTAGTAGGATTATGTATCAAGGTAAGACCAAGGTTGGGATTGTATTTGGGTGACCTTGACCTAATTTTCAAGGTCACAGGGTCATTTATGTGAAATTGGTTTCTCTGCAATAAGTCTTGAAGAGCTTGATGAAAATTGCTAGAGTAATGTATCTAGGTGAGAGCTAAAATAGGTTTGTAATTTTTCAAGCAAACTTGGTCATTTGTAATTTGTTATCACCTGTAGCTTATTCAGAGACGTAAGTGTTCCACCAGGAGACATTTGATTTTCTGTTGGAAAATCAGTCTGTTCTAGTGTGAAATTGGTTTCCGTACGATAAGTGTTGAAGAACATGTTGGAATTTGATGAAACGTGGTAGGATTATGTATCTAGGCAAAACCTAGGTTGGGATTGTATTTTGATGATCTTGAGCGAATTCTCAAGGTCACAGGGTCACTTATATGAAATTGGTTTCCGTTCGATAAGTCATGAAGAACATGATGGAATTTGATGAAACTTGGTAGGATTATGTATCTTGGCAAGACGTAGGTTGGGATTGTATTTGGATGACCTTGAGCGAATTCTCAAGGTCACAGGGTTACTTATGTGAAATTAGTTTCCGTGCGATTAGTGTTGAAGAACATGATGGAATTTGATGAAACTTGGTAGGTTTATGTATCTTGGCAAGACGTAGGTTTGGATCGTATTTGGATGTCCTTGAGCGAATTCTCAAGGTCACAAGGTCACTTATGTGAAATTGGTTTCCGTTCGATAAGTCATGAAGAACGTGATGGAATTTGATGAAACTTTGTGGGATTATGTATCTAGGCAAGACTTAGGTTTGGATTGTATTTGGATGACCGTGAGCGAATTCTCAAGGTCACAGGCTTACTTATGTGAAATTAGTTTCCGTGCGATTAGTGTTGAAGAACATGATGGAATTTGATAAAACTTGCTAGGATAATGTATCTTGGCAAGACGTATTTTGGGATTGTATTTGGATGACCTTGAGCGAATATTCAAGGTCACAGGGTCACTTATGTGAAATTGGTTTCCGTTCGATAAGTGTTGAAGAACGTGATGGAATTTGATGAAACTTGGTAGGATTATGTATCTTGGCAAGACCTAGGTTGAGATTGTATTTGGATGACCATGACCTAATTTTCAAGGTCACAGGGTCACTTATGTGAGATTGGTTTCCGTGCGATAAGTGTTGAAGAACATGATGGAATTTGATGAAACTTGGTAGGATTATCTATCTAGGCAAGACGTAGGTTGGGATTGTATTTGGATGACCTTGAGCGAATTCTCAAGGTCACAGGGTCACTTATGTGAAATTGGTTTCCGTTCGATAAGTCTTGAAGAACTTGATGGAATTTGATGAAACTTGGTAGGATTGTGTATCTAGGCAAGACGTAGGTTGGGATTGTATTTGGATGACCTTGACCTAATTTTCAAGGTCACAGGGTCATTTATGTGAAATTGGTTTTTCTGCAATAAGTCTTGAAGAACTTGATGAAAATTGCTAAAGTAATGTATCTTGGTGAGAGCTAAAATAGGATTGTTATTTTCAAGCAAACTTGGGCATTTGTAATTTGTAATCACGTGTAGCTTATTCAGAGACATAAGTGTTTTCTGTTTGAAAATCAGTCTGTTCTAGTTTTGGACTGAGTCAACAGCTTTTCTCGGCGTGCATTGGAGGCAATGCGCCCAATGCATGCCAAGAAAAGCTGTTTACCTGGGATATTCTCTCTGGAACTATAGGCATGCTGGTACTTGAATGAAAGGTCTTTTTACGAGGAATACGAATCTGGGATCCATATGTTAATTCAAACAAGTGTTACTCATGTAAGTCGACTTACGTCGTGATTTGCCCTGAAAGAGAAAATATATATTGGCCATGAAGTAGTGAATACTTTCACATATAGAACTTGCATAACACCTTGAGAACTTTTTCGCGGAAGAAATTAACCCACTGTCACTCTGATATGAAAATGTAAAATAACAAAGACTTAGAAGCGGGAAAGTTACCATCATAACAATGAAGTTAAGAGCACGGTGATACATGAACCACTATAAAAGAGCGGAAAATAAGGCGCACCGTACGGCACATGTTAAGGTCAGTACTACGCGATGGGCGAGTTATGCCCTACCGCATGGTGTACACTGAGTCCTGGCGCAGAATATTATTTCAGCGGATGAAATTACCTCTCCTGTTGCTTCAGTGTTCTTGAGAAAGTCGTCTGGTGCATTTTTCCCTCTGAAATAATGGGAGAGAAGGCAAAAGCGAAACTACCGGGCTGAATTGTTCTCAGCAGACACAGTGCAGTCTTTGCAAAACAGGATTCATTTGTGGCGGTTTGGTGTCGATAGCAAGAGGGGTGTGTTCGGATATTAGCGGTACAATAATATCGTGTTGTAGACAATGAAGTCATCCAAACCCATGGATTCCCAACCTGAAAAAGCGGTAGGCAGATCCAGATGACTCAGTGACCTGTGACAGACGACACATGGATATTAATTTCCCGCCAATATATGTTGCATTGTCGTCAGGCAATGACAATATGAAGATGAGCCTCCGCCGTTACCCTGCCGTGCAGATACATGTACATGTAGATACTCCAACAGTGGCATTTACATTGATAGAAATAAAGAATACTTCTTTTAAAGCTAATGACGATTTGGAGCTGTGTTGTAAACACATTTATTTATCGTGTATAGACCGATATAGTACAATGGGTGACTGATATAATGGGTTCTGCAGACACGGGAAGACACAGTACAGTGGTACCTGCTGTATGTGGCCACACACTGAGAGATATAGGGCTTTGAAATTGTCTGAGTTCGAAGGGACAAGTGCTTCATTTCCTATCACTAATGATGTCGGTAAAAAGTGTGCATGTATGCACATGCAGCAGGGTTACCTTCACATCTCGTGCTGCATAAAAAGTAATATATGAGTAAAGCTCCACAATAGTCTCAGAAAACATTCGACTTGGTTTATTATGTGTGATCTTGTGGGTATCATCGCCCCCCCCCCCCTTAGAAAAAAAAGAAGAAAAGTGGAATTGTTCATCCTCGTGTCCACACTGCCGCCAAGAGAACGAAACGGCCAATACCCAAGATACCCAAGACCTCTACCAAACACCCGGCCAAGGGCCGAGCAACTCAGGCCCAAATAGCACTCTAGGACCAAACCAAATTCCCCGTGAACAGAGCCACGCCACAGACCTGGTGCTAGTACCCCTCTTCTACGACAAATGGCTCTGCAAGTCATGAGTCGGGAGATAGTACGGGATCGTGTCATGAAACTCAAACATAAATAGTCATCTGTCATTATCATCAATACTTAAATTACATACCTCACGTGACTCCGTTGTAAACATGTGACAAGCATAAACAGAAGCAACCTTACCCCATACAGCAACCATTAGTTAGTACTCGCGGCCTCGTGTTTCCAATAGCAGCAAGCTCAGAACTGAGTAGCTGTGTTGTGACTCAAAAATAACATAGAGAGAGATACGCATACACCGAATAGAGTTCGAAAATGGTAACAATATCGTGTCACTGCATGCATACACAAGCTTTCATATGGCTAGTCTGTCGATCACCCTGTACGGAATAAATTCTGACAACTTGGTTTTGGCTGAAGTTGGCCAGGTTGAAATATCATAGTTCCAGGGAGGTGCTATAGAGCACGTCCCTGATAGTTCTTACGAACCCGAACAATAAGAGAATATACTTCACGTGACTCCGTATATACTAGTGCACTAGCGACCGTGCCCCATACAGGAACCGTTGACAAGTACTTGCAAGCTCATAATTTCAATAAGAGCAAGCTTAGAACCATAAATAAAGTAGTTGTGTTGTGACTAAAAAATGACATAAAGATATTTATACACCGAACAGAGCTGGAAATCGTATTCACCTTTGTACCGACATTGGACAATGCAATTGGAAGTCCCTTTTGAGTTCTTGGGCTTTGTTTTGTTCTGTTTTTTCGTGTAAAGGTGTTGTTTGCTGTTGGCTGTTAGAGGCTTTAACCATGCTTTTGGATGAGTTTCCACTTGGTGGTTCACTAACAGGGGCTTTCTTGTGAAAGAAGAGCGTACTGGTTATTTTTATTTACCGTAGCGGCCTGCCAGAAGCCCCTTTATTTTCCGTACTTCGTGCCAGTCATTAACTCTTAAGTGTCGTAATTACTGTGCCTTGCACCAAGGCAAAAGTGTAAGATGTACCAACGTACTGCGCTCATTACTGTTTGATTAATCTACAAGCAGTGGATGTGACATGAAAAGACGTCAAACGCAGGATAAGAAAATACCGACAAACTGGCCAGACAGCATCACATATTTCGGCACAGACATGTTTTTCCTGATCAATAAATATAACCCCCTTGAATTAATCACAGACTCGCTCAAATAATGAATGGTTCGTAATCCCAGTAAAATAATTCTTCATTACCGTAGGTGTGACTGACGATGTGTCAGATTACACAGGTAGTGCTCAGCTCTCAGCATACTTAATGTCCTGCAAGGTCAGCTACATTGTGTAATTGGTGTTAAATGATGGAAGGATTACGTGTTGTGGCTGTAACAACCGCGGCGGGACATGTCATCAAATGTATAACGGCAGTTACATGATCAACGGAAGGAAAATTACATTCCTGAATCGATTTATGTTTAACAGTTCTACCTAAGAGGTACCACCATGGGTGAAATAACTGTCTTCAACCTTTCTAAACGAATCGACAACTTACTCATTCGTATCGAGGGCTCCTGTGCTATCTATTACCCGCAATGACCATTTGTCATGCATGGTGTATCTCAAATGCACGTTTCTGTGGGTTTGCTTATTTGATTCATGTGCACAGAATATTTTATATTTGCCCAGGTTTTTTTCCAGACATTAGCTTTATTTCTGATAATTTGGCTGTTTCTAGAAAAAATATACTTATTCGGAATAATATTTTAGCCGAACCTTTGTACATTCCTGAAAGGGAGAGAGTAAAAAGACAATAAAGAAAAGAAGGAAAAGAAAGAATGAATGAAGGCAGGCAGAAACTAGCAAAGAAGATTTGCTTCAAAGCAAATCTGTCTGTGTGCCTTCAAATATTAAATGCTACAACTTTTATCCTTTGGTACTTCACATTACATCAAGCTTATGGCTGCATGAAAATTTCAAAGTCCAAATGACCTTGACTTTTAACCTTTACTGGTCACATGTAAATTGAACAGTGTTACAATACCCATACTTTAAGCCCAACATAAACCAAATCGGATGAAAATTGTCCAAGTTATGGCAAGATGAAACTTTCAAAGGACCAAATCACATTGACCTTTGCCCTTTTGAGGCTACATGATCTTATAAAAATGTGCAGTATTGCAATACCTGCAATTTGAGTCCAACATGATTAAAATTGGATGGAAATTGGCCAAATTATGACTGGATGAAACTTTTAAAGGTCCAAATCACCTTGACCTTTGACCTTTAGAGGTTGGATGTAAGTTTAAAAATGTGAAGTGTTACAATAGATACAATTTGAGCCCAACATGATCAAAATTGGATAAAAAAATGACCAAGTTATGGGTAGAAGAAAGCCACCATCGAAAGTGGCATTTGACCTTGAAATGACATTTGACCTTGAGATGACCTGTACCTGAAGCGAAGCTCCACCTCGAAAATGACATTTTGGTCTAAAATTGACCTTTGACCTTGACATTTGAAATGTCTTGTACCTTGCTATGATTGAACTACTGTACCCTCGAAACCACTTCTACTATAGTGTACAAGATACTAAGATTTACAAATTTAATTAGCCCTCATTTGCATAATTTTAAAAAGCATGACCTCTCATTATAAAAAGGCGAGACTTCATATATAGAAGTATAATTGTGCCAAGTTTAGAGTTTCTACATGTAATACTTTCCAAATGAAATGTCGGACAAATTTGCCTGTAAAGCAGGCAAGAAAGAAAGAAAGCAAGCAAGCAATTAAACAAGCAAGCAAGCAAGCAAGCAAGCAAGCAAGAAACAAAGAACAATATGTCTGTTGGCACACAGACATAATGAAGGAGAGAAAGAAGGAAGGAAAGTAAGGAAAAAAAGAATATTTCTCTCTGTCAACAGCCATGTTTACTAATATTTGTAACTTGTGTGAGTGAATGGTCATGCGCTTTGTTTGAGAAATGTTTTCGTCCATTTGATAGAAATAATGAAGCCATGCAATACTCCAATCAAGGGGAATTGGGAAACTTGCTCTCTCAACGGTAGTTGAATACTGGCCATTGGCGTAAGCATTAAAAGTGTGGTTTGTAACGCAATTCAATAATCATACCACTGAGATCTCACGTACGTGCAATCCCATTAACAACAGGCAGTGAAGTATTGCTAGGAAAATTGGAACTGCCCTTAAAAGTGGCCCAACTTGCCTTATATGATGTGTTCCGTATTCCTGCCGCTCAATGTTTTTACAACTATATTCGGGTTCTGTTTGGAGGTGCTACTCGTTGCCAAAAAGCTACCGTTGATCCACTTAAGGTAATGCCCAACTTGTTTGGAATAATTTTGTTCATTTTAAGATTCTGGACACACACACACACACAGACACACACACACAAACACACACACACACACACACACACACACACACACACACACACACACAGAGTTGAAAACAAGCACATAAATTTTCTGAAAAATGTCTTATAAGTTTTTGCAAGTACATGTATTGAAATTACAGTAACACAAGTCAAACAGATACTTTTTTGAAAAATCCCTGCCACGTATCTGCAGATACATGTAGAAAGATCATTATAGCACCAGATTGGTCATTTTATTTGAATATTTGTGAAGGTATATCCGAAAGTTAACAAAAATCACGCTTTTACCCAAGCACTTGTGTTTATGCAGCCATTTTGAATTTTGAGTTGTACCTTCTCTGCAGACTTACTTTCTGCAAAGCCTTGGAGTCGGTTGACTATACAGCTTTATTCTCCCCTGCAACCGAAGGCGGCGGAACAAAGAATTAGTGAGGATAGGGGCAGTCTTGGTCGGGGCGTCCGTCCATCCTTCTGACAACACAACTGAAGAACCTTATAAGATGGAAAAATGAACTTTATACCAGGATGCAACATGCCAAGGGCATCTTCACTATTTTCTTGCTTTTGACCTTAACCTATTTTCAAAGGCAGAGGGCCCAAGCACATGCCCATTTTGGACATTTT
This sequence comes from Hermodice carunculata, assembly GCA_964020975.1. Taxonomy (NCBI): domain Eukaryota; kingdom Metazoa; phylum Annelida; class Polychaeta; order Eunicida; family Amphinomidae; genus Hermodice; species Hermodice carunculata. The sequence continues at coordinate 32,311,047 of OZ026621.1, forward strand.
GAACGATATATTACCAATGAAGCGTTGCCTTTGATATTTTGAATAAAGGACCAATGTAAAAGAATGTCGAGTGTTTTTTTAGCTCAGCTGACTTGTCAGTCAGCTGAGCTTATCTTATGGTCCGTCGTCCGTCGTCCGTCCGTCCGTCGTCCGTCAACAATTTACATTTTCGACTTCTTCTCCGAAACCGTCAGCCAGATCCACTTCAAACTTGGTGGGGATGTGCCTTGGGTGGGTCTCTACCAAGTTTGTTCAAATGGTCACGGTCCATTGATTTTTGGATTTTTAATGAATTTTTTTGTTCTTTTTTGGGCAAATCTTAAAAAATCTTCTTATCTGAAACCGCTCGCCCAATTACTTTGATATCACACAGAAACACTCCCTGGGACACCTAGTTCTTAATTTGTTCACCAGGTGGCGCTGCAATTTTTTTCTAATTTTTTTATGAATTTTGTGTGGTATAGCTATTTTCGACTTCTTCTCCAGAACCGTCACTCAGATTAAGCTGAAACATGGTGGATATGTTCCTTGTAGAAGGGTCAAACAAAGTTGTTCACTATGTGAGAATGCTGCAGATTCCTGATTTTTAACGATTTTTTCCATTTGGGTACTTATCGGTCAATGCAGCATTCCTATTGATTACTATGGAAGTGAATGAGCATTCTAATGCTTATTCACATTTTCAACTTCTTCTCCAAAACCGTCATGCAGATTAACTTCAAACCTGGTGGGGATGTATATTGGGTGGGTGTCTACCAGGTTTGTTCAAATGGTCATGCTCCAGTGATTTTTGGATTTTTAATGATTTTTTTGGTTTTTTTTAGGACAAATCTTAAAAAATCTTTTTCTCTAAAACCGCTTACTCAATCACTCTGATATCACACGAGAAGACACCTAGGGACTCTGTGTTCTTAATTTGTTGACCAGGTGGCGCTGCAATTTTTTACTAATTTTTTATGAATTTTTGTGTGTTCTAGCTATTTTCAATTTCTTCTCCAGAACCGTTACTCAGATTAAGCTGAAACGTGGTGGATATGTTCCTCGTAGAAGGGTCAAACAAAATTGTTCACTTTGTGGGAATGCTGCGGATTCCTGATTTTTAACGATTTTTTCCATTCGGGTACTAATCGGTTAATGCAGCTTTCCTATTGATTACTATGGAAGTCAATGAGTATTCTAATGCTAATTCACATTTGCAACTTCTTCTCCAAAACCGTCATGCAGATTAACTTCAAACTTGGTGGGGATGTACCTTGGGTGGGTGTCTACCAAGTTTGTTCCAATGGTCATGTTCCAATGAATTTTGGTTTTTTTATGATTTTTTTTTCAAAAAACTTTACAAAAGTTTTAACATGGGAATTTCTTGTAATGGTTATAACTTAAATAATTTTGGTCAGATTTACTTCAAACTAGGTGGGGATGTGCCTTGGGTGGATCTCTACCAAGTTTGTTCAAATGGTCACGCTCTATTGATTTTTGGAATTTTAATGATTTTTTTTCGTTTTTGGGGGGCAAACCTTAAAAACTCTTCACCTGTGAAACTGCTCACCCAGTTGTTTTGATATCGTTCATAGACACTCCCAGGGACACATAGTTCCCAATTTGTTCACCAGGTGGCACTGCAATTTTTTCTAATTTTTTTTTAATGATTTTTTTTTAATATGGTTTTGTTATTTTTCACTTGTTCTCAGAACTGTCACTCAGATTAAAGTGAAATGTGATGGATATGTTCTTGTGGAAGGGTCAAACAAAGTTGTTTACTAGGTGGCACTGCTTTAGATTCCTGATTTTTAAGTATTTTCAACTCGGGTACTTATCGATCAATGCAGCTTTCCTATTGATTGCTATGGAAGTCAATGGGTATTCTAGTGCTAATTCACAGGACAAGTGACACAAAATTTACTGTTTACTTGATAACTTGAGATCTGTTTTGAGTTAGTACTGTGATGTTGCACATGTTAATGTTTTTGTATGAAGGTCATGCTCAGACAGTACAGGAATGACTTTGACCTCATTTCTGGGGTCACAGTGCAACATACATGAATTTTACTCTTCATTATAACTTGAGAACTACTTGAACCTTGATGTTGCACATGTAAGTGTTCTTTTATATTGGTCAGACTTACTCAGAACATGGGTGACCTTGATCCTTTCCCAAGTTCATAGATCTGCAAGTGTGATGAATGTCAAGATCAGCTGAGCATGGGCTGTTCACACAGCCCTCTTGTTTGTTTTTTTTTTGCATGACCTCGACCTATTTTCAATGTCACAGAGCCCAAGAATATGTCCATTTTGGGACATTTTGATTTAAATAGCCATTACCATTAGAGCTTTGCCTTTGATATTTACAACAAAGGGCTTAAGCAGGAAAATGTTGAGTGTAAGATATTTTGGATGGCCTTCAACAATTTTCTTGGTCACACCCATCTGTGTCAAAGAAGCATTGTGTCCAGCATAGAAGTATCTTCAAAATAACTGATGATCCCGACGTTGGAAGAATAACCAATTAATCTGATCTGCATCAATGGGTAACAAAACCAACACACACAAAAGGACCGACACTAAATGTCTTCTGCACAATATCATGCTGCAACTGCATCTACGCCGGTGTTTTCCTTTGTCCATGTCCTGACCATTTGATTATTTTTGCCACTTCACATTGAACCGCAAGTACGTATTCTAGCAGAAGTGGTGCCACATAATGATACCTCCTGCAAACATCTTACAGCCCTAAAACACGTCCCCTTTCAGAACCTGTTTGAAATTCCAGTGTTACATTTTTCCATAAAAACTACTTCGGCTTCAATATACATTTACTTTAATACTTTACCTTTAAGCTTTATTATTGATTACGCAATCTTCAATACCAAAATACCATTGTATTGCCAATAAATTGTTTGAAGAGCTAATGTACACATAATCATATTTTCAACATAAATTTCACTTTGTATATCGTGTTTTATTTTTCCTGTTATGATACTATTGGTTTATCATTTTCCCCATTTTGTTTGTATATATAACATATATTGAAGCATTAACTTGGAATATTATTTGGTACGTGTATATTATGTCCAGTTGATTTGATTTAAACATATTTACTTCATCTGGATCACCAAAATAGCACAAGAGAGACTAATCGAGTGGTTCTCCAGTACAAAGAGAGACACACAGAGCATTTACAAGACACACAGTACAGTACAATGAGAATATTAACAAAAATGCTACCATTGGGTGGGAAAACACATCGAGGAATAAGATGTTAAGTGTATATAATGCCAATACGAATGTGAATCACCATAGGGAGTGTTCTAGATAAGGACGCTATTAAACATAACAATTTCACAATGAGCAGGCATTAAGATTCAAAATTGGAACCTTCGGGTCTCTGTGATTAAGAGCTGCACTGCATTAAATATACCTTCATTTGTGTCCTTAGGTAAATCTTTGCTACCTTTGATGAAACATGTAATCAAGATGTCGCTTGCCAAATAGGTAGTAAGGGTAGGATTTACTCAAGGGGCCAAGAGATAACACACAGTCTTCAACAATTTGAGTCTTGAAACTGAATAACGGGGACAGACCAGAAAATAATGATAAGTATCCTCGTCCGGAGTACAGGTGCAAGAGGAAGACGAGATGATATTTAATTTTTGAAGATGTGAGTTGAGACTGGAAAATTCAAGGTGCAGTTGGGTATGACATGTATTCGGAAAGCGTTTTCCATATGCAAAATATTCAGGTTGAATGTCAACACACAAAAGGGTATTTTTAAATTTAGTTTCAAATATTTCTAGGGATGTTGACTGTCTGATGTCTAAGGGTAGATTATTCCAAAGATTGATGCTTGATAAGAGAAAAGAATCACCGAAACGTTTAGTTTTGAATCGAATCTGTCTAATGTCAGAAAGATTTCTCAAGTTGAGATTAGCTATGCGAGTTAGATCCTCAGGTATGAGGTCACACAGGTACTGGGGTGTAATTTTGTGTAACATTTTATAAAAGAAAAGAACTAGAACTAGTTTTTGGTATTTCCACCGGACAGAGAGAGAATTTGCCAACCCAGCTCACTGAGAAGAAGAAAACGGGGTGTATGACGTAAGGCACCAGTACAAATCCTTGAGGAGCTTCGTGTTGTACAGCTTCAAGAGAATTTGAAGGGCCGATAGTACAGTTCAAGTATTGGCCGCACCATGGTTGAATATAGCCTTAGCAGAGTTTTGCGAGAAAGCTTGTATTTGAGTCGGCGAAGTGAGGCAAGTCGTTGATGGGCCTTGTTGATGATGCGGGTAATGTGGGGATGCTAAGTAACGTATGAGGTAAAAGTAATTGTTAAATGTGTATGTTGATGTGCTTCTGGTAAAGCAGTGACTCCAAGATAAAGTGTAGGATGGTCTTGTTTAATTTACTTCGTGGAAAAAAAGACTGCAACTGATTTGATGGCATTAAATGTGACACGCCATAAGACACCCTAAACACTAATTCTACCAAAGTCGGTATTTATTGTTTGGTGCAACCTTTCAACGAATGCAACATTTGCAACCGTGTGCCCCTCTTAATATTATATTTTATTGGTTCTTTTTGTGGCAGTTAAAACTATTGTGACGGGCCACATAGATCTTGTGGATCATCATGCACTTGTCATGTTAGGAATGTGCATAACTGTGATGTTTGGTTTAGAAGTGAAATAGGTTTGCCCGGTTGGATGCTACCTTAAGGAACGGCTCAAAGCAGGAGCACACGCAATACAGAAACTGCTGAAGTGTTCTGTATCTCAGCTAAGTTAACACAGAGCAGTCAGCTGAGCGCAGGACACCGGTTGGACAATTTGGAAACCTTTTGGGGTAGGACATATCTCTGCGTTGGATCTTCGGAAAGGTTTCCCTAGGTAGCGCTGCTATCACTATTGTATTTCGATTTACGTTTCTAGTTTGCGAAAAAAACACGATGCGCTTCCCACAGTTTAGCTGGTCTCTCTTTTTTTTAAGGAACACAGCATTATATCATATGTAAAAACGAACAAAACATATATAGGCATTTTTCCACGATGTTTTATTTGGTCGCTTTACGTGCTCAGTGGTTCATTCTCGATCATATCGAATGTGTTGTGTATGATCTTGCCGATAATTTATTTTGGCACAAGATGATGGCTTCGTGGAAAGACTTGTAGCAGTTAACCTTTTATGGTATGTAATATACACAGGGAATTTGCTCCGAGTGAAAAAACAGAAAGTTCACGGAAGTTGGTTTCTTGCAGCCGTCATGAAACTGTATATAACAAAGTTCAGTGCATCTCCAGATATGAATTCACTCAACATTTATCACTTGATTAGGAGTCATCTGATGTCGCGTGTCTGATCTGTATTTGTGCCTATTCATGTTCTGGGGCAAATTGGGCGAGCGATCTCTAACAATGATTTTATCATTAAAAAACGCTATGTATGGATAGACAAATCAAGAATATTGATTTTATTGTCCTTAATGGAAATTCCAGGACCTCATTAAAGATTTGTTGATTTGACCTCAATCGACATTTCTCGTACAGTCAGTGTCCAGTAATAGCTTTCCTGTTCCCAAAACATATAATTTGCACTAGTATTTGTAAGATCACCGAAAATTCAGCCGCGATGCACCTTCGATTGGTTGTTTATAGGTTCATTTACAAGATGGCGCTGTGGCCGATTGCTGATTTTGGCTAGAATCAGAGATGCCAACTGTTCCTCATCATCAGGGACAGTCCTTGAAATTAGCTGAAAATTTGACCAATTTACGGTGTGTGCTCTCATCCTAAGTGAGTAATTGCAGCTATATTCTTTGTTAATTATTTTGTGTCCCCGATGGTCTTGACTACTTGTCCCTGAAATGACACTTTGAATGTTGGCATCCCTGTAAAATATTTTCACCATTTTAGGTCAGCTGAGTTATCAGTGAGATTAGCTTATAAGATAGGTGGTCCATCAATTCACATTTCGGCTTCACTGAAAACAAGGATGCCAACAGTCAGTGTGTCATTTCAGAGACAAGTAGTCAAGACCATGAGGAACACAAAATAATAAACTAAGAATAAACAGCCAATAATCAATTTCGATGACGGACAAACACCGTAAATTGGTCAAATTTTCAGCTAATTTCGGGGATTGTCCCTGAAATTGAGGGACAATTGGCATGTCTATGAAAATTGCCAAACCTTAATGAAAATTGATGAGGACATATTTTGTGTGAGCCAATTCTGTTCAGTACCTGGAGCTACAATGACACACAAATATTGATTACAATTTAATTAAAATTCTGGAATCGAGGACAGTCATAGAGCTCGTTCAAACCGCAAAACACTTACACTGTAGATCTCTCGGGAAGACACCAACGTGAGGACGGTTCCACAAGCTCTTCAAAGTGGCACTGAGGAAGATGAAATGAGCCGCCCATACCAGTCAAGTGTAAAGCTAATCATTTAAGCCACGGTTGAACGGAATAAACCTCGCCCCTGTATTACTGTTCAGATGGAATCATTACGTAATTATGGCAAACAATAATACTCTCAGACAGTTAGTTCAAATCAAATTACTGGCAGGAATATTTTACTAGAATGTACACTGTCATAGCCGTGAGTGCAAAAGCATTTTCTCTTTCAGACTGTTCACAACCCCCCTCCCCCCCCCCCGCAAAAAAAAAATAAAAAATAAAAAAACCCCCCAAAATCGGAACCATTGATTTAAACAGAAGTTATTCTACAATTATTGATGAATCTATTAACGTTATGTTAAATGATACGGCATCGTGAATGGACGCCTGGTTCAATACCCCCTGCTTTGTTATCAACGGATATCATATTTACTGTTTGATGTATCAGGAAGAAAAGAACACTTGTTTACGTGGGCTGGTCTGATAAAAACAGTCAATAATTTCGAGCATGCGCGCCCCTGCCTATGCTCTTAAAGTGCTCATTTAATAGCGGACTGAATTGAGAAAAACGTGTCTTCATTGTAGGCCTTTCAATTTCAGTCCATAACTTCGCTATCCATGCAAGTGTTAACTTCCACTTTCATGGACTTCAAGCACACCCGCCATTGGTGTGCAGATTTTTGATCAAACAAAGTTGTTCAATGCAAACAGTGCTCACACAAAAATTCTCTTGGTTTGTTTCAGAATGACATAGGGAGACGTGAAAGACTCGAACGCCCGGCACTTCAAGGGCAGATGCAAGGTAATCGGGGTCTTCCATCTTGACCATGGTTGAGGAATAGCGACGCTCACACAGCAAATTCTTGCTGGTTGAATTACCTTCATGTTGTTCTTGAGAACGATAAGCGTCTGAACGAAAGTACCACCGCAGTGATTACACAGTGAGGGGCAAATGACGTCAAACTTATCAGCGCAGAAGCGAGACCTAAATGGCAACCCAGCAAATAGTCATCACTCTAGAAAATATTTGTGTTTGAAATGGTAAGAACGGCTTTTCACAAGTATAAGCAGTGCTAGGACTCAAACTTCTTGGACTGTAACCTCTGCAGGGATATGGGTATAAATTCCTATTTGTGAGCGACAAGAAAATGAATCCCATTCGTGTTGCTCGCAAACCAATTCGCCGCCTAGCGGTATTGGGCATCGCCTTTACTATTGTAACTACTTTCTACTTTGTGGTTTTCCGTCTTAAGGATAGTGTCTTAAGCCACAGTTCAAGAAGCATTATAACCAAATCCACGCCCATCGAAAGCGGGATGACAATATTACAATACCAAAAAACTTCAGACCACTTGAAAGTCCACTCGAAACAAGCCTGTGTACATCCGCAACTGGAGCTATGGCCACCATCTTTGAAGAAATATTTCAAAGACCCGCCACCGTTAAAATGTAACAGTGATCCCAACTGGGTATATGTGGACAATGGCACTTTTCGTATCCTCCCAGAAGCAATCCAAAGACATGGAAACATTGTGTGTGATTATATTCCCGTTCTGAGAGGATCCGGTGACAATTCTGTTCTGGAAGGCAAAAAAATAAAGAATATAAAATCAGGTAGCAAAATTTCAACAGACTTTTTCATGGTCCGCTGTTCAAGTGATCGTTCACATTCGTATTCAAATCTTCATTGTGCCATAGCTTACAACAAAAAACTTCACACACAAAATAAACCTTTGCCGAAAACGGCGATGGGACTAAATATTCTTATGTTTGGCTTCGATTCAGTTTCCAGAATGACCTGGATACGCAATCTGCCGAAGAGCCACAGTTATTTTATGAATGAGTTGGGCGGGATACTCCTGGAAGGTTATAATATTGTAGGAGATGGTACTCCTCAGGCGTTGCTGCCGATTCTTACAGGTCAGACGGAGCCAGAACTGCCCGAAGCTCGCCGCGGGCGGGCGGGGGCAAAAACTGTTGACGGTCACCCATGGATATGGAACGATTTAAAGAAACTTGGATATGTGACGCAGTGGGGGGAAGATGGGGCAGGCTATGGTACTTTTAACTATCGTATGTTGGGCTTTAAAGACCCCCCAGTTGACTATTTTATGAGGCCGTTTCAGCTCCAGGCTGATAAACTTTCCCGATATCATAAACGCTATTGTCTTGGATCTATACCCAGGCATTTGATTATGCTCAACTGGATCAAAGATTTTTTCCATATGTACCCTAATAAACCCAAGTTTTCATTTCTGTTCCATTCCGAGTATACCCATGGAGGGTACAGTGAAGCGCGCGTTGCTGATGATGACTTGAAAAATTTCCTTCAGTACCTAGAAAAGTCGGGTCATTTGAATAAGACTGTTTTGATATTGATGGCGGATCACGGTGCTCGATTTCAGCAGGTACGACAGAGTGTACAAGGGAAACATGAAGAAAGAATGCCATATTTTTCCTTCCGCTTTCCACCCTGGTTTACACAAAAATACCCACAGGCTTTGGAAAACTTACGTGCGAACGCACATAAACTTACAACTCCATTTGACATTCATGAAACTTTTAGAGACATAATAGATTTTACTGGTGCTGGCAAGGGAAACATAAAAAATCGCGGAATCAGCTTGTTTAAGGAAATTCCAAAAGAGAGAACATGTCAACATGCTGGCGTTGAGCCTCACTGGTGCGCATGTCTCAACTGGCAGAAAGTGGACGTCAATGACGCAAAAGTGAAAGAAGCAGTTGCCAGTTTTGTCAATGCTCTGAATGTTTTTACCAAAGATAACAGAAATGATTGCGAAATACTGGAGTTAGAAAGCATTCAAAGTGCTGTTCAGTTCAAGCCAAATGTGGATGTACTTAAATTCAAACAAAGCAGTGACCACGACGGTCGTGTAGCCGATCTTTCCGATAAAATGAAAGCATCAGAAACATTATACCAAATTACAATCACCACTAAACCAGGTTACGCTAAATATGAAGCAACAGTGAAACTTGATTTGAATAAGAACAATTTTGTGGTCAATGGTGCTGAAATAAGTCGGATTAACAAGTACGGTAAACAACCGCATTGTGTTATGGACAAGTTACCCCATTTACGACCATACTGTTATTGCAAATTGCAGATAGCTCGGTGAATAACTCAACCATATTTGCTTCTGGTGACCGTGTGGGCACAGAAAACATTGCAAAATAACTGTTTGTCACGACTACAACCAACAGAATTCGGATGTAAAATACGTGTTACATCCTACTTTTAATTTTCTGATGTTAAGGGTAGATGAATTGGAAGTGATTTGTACAGTCAAATCTTGTGTTTGGGTTATGGCAATTTCTTTAATCAGTGCGTGGAGAGAAAATTTGATACATTCTTATCTTGAGAGTAGAGATTGAATTCATTGATAAACCGTCGGAAATACAGGCTTCGCTTGCTGGAAGATATGTGTTTGACTGTGTACGGTAAGCTTTTTTCACGGTCCGCAATGCTGAACATTTTTACGAATACACCACACTTATATCTGCATAATTTATTTTGTTCGCAGAATACATTAAGATTCGCGTCTGGAAAGCTCTAAGCTGTAGATGTGGATATTAATCCAGATTATTTACCTTTTGTTGTTGCAAAAAATGTGGGCGACAGCAAATTGTGTATTTCTTGCCATTGTACATGCCAAAAAAAAAAATCAAAAAAAAAATCGTGCTTTAGAAATTTTTTTCATCACTACTTTTCTTTCTTTCTTTCTTTCTTTCTTTCTTTCTTTCTTTCTTTCTTTCTTTCTTTCTTTCTTTCTTTCTTTCTTTCTTTCTTTCTTTCTTTCTTTCTTTCTTTCTTCTTTCTTTCTTTCTTTCTTTCTTTCTTTCTTTCTTTCTTTCTTTCTTTTTTTCTTTCTTTCTTTCCTTTTTAGATACCGCCCAATGAACTCGTTCATTTTACTTTGATGAATGGTATGTATATGTGTCAAAAACAAATTCCCTTTGGCGAACTTGTTTAATTTTAGATATGTTGGTGCTTTATGAGCAGTGACAAAGTAAACTTCTGTCACTGAGCTGTATTATGTATAACTAAAGGTACCTAAATCGAAAAGGACCGGGCAATTGCTGTCATGTCGCCACAGACGAGAAGCCCCTTTCGTTCCGTTTATGTAAATCTATTCAAGAAAATTATAAACAATGTGTAATGATGTAAATACGGTCGATGGATTGTTCGGCCAGATGGGCTACTTAGATCCCATTTCACTGTTTATTGCATCCCCAGCTTTTATCATATCAAGCTTTTAAGGATCTATTTAAATTGTATGTCGCATGATGTCGGCTGTGTAAAAATTGTCATAAATTTGCATCCAAGAATAGCGGAGAAATTTCTTGCTCCTTCTTTACCTTCACCGTGCCCTTATGTGAAGAGGAACCAACGCTGATCCAACATCACCGACAGTGACCCATCGTGAATGCAACGTCGTTTGCATGCAGCCTTATGGCACTGGTGTGAAGGTCCATATTTGGGCATTATTAATTAAAGCAATGTTGCAGAAATAGCAATTAACGTATGTGCGCCATAAACCGAGCATTGTGATCATTGGGTAAATTCGATACTTTTGAAACTGTTTTGCGTGTTTGCTTTAAACAGTGTGTTATATTGTGAGAAGATGAATCTTCAAACAGTGCGGCAGTTAATTTAGATGTCATTCATGGACCCCCACTGAATGACAACCAAGACAATTGTGCTGGAGGATGGGGAAATCAAGGAGGATGTGTATGTAGTCCTGGCGACACAAGACTTTCATTTGTGGATTTGGATCATTATTGATAATTCTTATACCATAAAGGTTTATTTAATCATTCATTTCATTGATTCATTGTATTGTTCACCTGCAAGATGTCCAGGCCATACCGCCGAACGTCAAAAAAATGGAACATTCCCCCCTCCCCACCCCATACAACCATTTTGTGTTATGGATGTTTTTATGGAGTCTCTTCATTTTATTTTCTTTATTTTTGGGTTTTTTTGACTAATAGTCAAAATAAAGGTCATTTGTGGAATCAGGATCAAGCAGTTATTGTACTATGTGAGCTAAATACGGTCCCAGGCAAATCATTGGTCACAGCGACCGACAAATACAAGGGTTGTCGGCTTTGCGTATTTATTATTATGTTTGAACTTTTCAATCGAAAGTTGTGGGACGCTGATGGGTTTATTTGCCCCATGTCATCAGCTTTAACGAGATGATATCGGCGCTTAAAGTAGATAAAGCTGCTGACTCAATATCGTTATCTTGCCATGTAAAGGTGAATTAGCTTGTTGCTTTGTCCCTGTATAGTGTGCAGAGTACTCCTTGCCGTCTGCTTTTCTCTGTACAACGCATGTATAATGGATTTACAGTCAAGAAAAGGGTGTCAAAACACTCAGCAGTGGTTTTCAACAGACTTGTTGCTGTATTTTGAATGGTAGAAACCTTGCTCAGTATATGGGACAGGTTTAGTTAAAACTCCGCAGAACACACAGAATTTAGTTGTGATTGAAATATCATTTGTCCCACGGAATAAGACGTGCCCAATGTTAAACCCAAGCATTGCTATTATCATGATTTTCGTGGTGTACATAAAAAGTTGGTTGTTTATGAGACTTGAAACCAGGAAGCCGATGCGAGTAAAATTTCAGAAGTATTAAAAGTAATTGTTTTCTTTATGCACAAACAAGTATCAGACAATACTGAGTCATTTCGTCCGAAAAACAATTTGGTTTATCCATACAACTTTAATAACTTATACGTCAACTGCATTATGGAAAACTGAAAGAGTATATACTCCTTACTTTGTTCATTTTTAGCGCTGCTAACCATAGGTAGCAGAGCTTATGCGATCACTCATGTCCGTCCGTCCTTAAAAATCAGTGCTGTCCAGCTGAAAATATGTATAGCAAAATTTTCTTTCCTTGTAGCATTTTTGCCACTTCTTTACATACGAACCACTTATTTTTGGAAAATCTGTAGCAATTTTGAAGAGATTTGTAGCAAAATTTTGCTACAATGCTCCAGGTGGACAGCCCTATTAAAAATGTGCTTGTCAAAGCGATGGCAATTACAATTTGCAAAAAATAGGTAGCCTCTTGAAATTTGTGGATATATTGTATGCACAGAAATCCAGGTTCCATCCGTTGTTGGTGGCACCACATATTGAATGACGTAGTGCAGGGGCCAACAAGTGAACAAAAAAGAAAAAAAAAAGAAAGAAAACAACCCTCCCCCCCCCAAAAAAAAATAAAAGAATAGAAAAAAAAAAAAAAAAAAGGGAAAATAAAATAAAAAAAAAATGCTCTGGTGTGTTTGATTTTAAGTGGGTCCTTATGGAATTTGGTGGCTTTCTGTAGGCATTATTTCACCTGGGGCCAATCGGGTGCAAGTTACAGAACTAAGTAGTTGCTGGATTTATGGTGCTCATACCTTTGAGAACCTTTTATCTGTAAATTAGCCCATTGTTTTAGCCGGACATTACATAAAGTTATCAGCCTGTTTGCATTGTTTGGCCTGAGAGGTACTTTTTCCATGATGAATTATGTAAACACAGGGCGACTCACATCTTTATACAAGTGACGTAATAAAGCTAATTTCACCCAATGTGTATCATGTGTGAAAACTAAATCTTACATAATCTGGGTGACCTTGATGTCCTTTCACAAGGTCACAGAGGGAATATGTGTCATAAAATGAATTTCTTGTGATGGTTCTTACATCCGAATTTAACACACACATCCACGTGTCACTGCAGACAAAAGTCAGACAAAAGTCTAGGCGATGTGAATGCATGGTGGCACTGCCTGGTGGCAATTATTGAAACTAACATTTTTTGGTATCAAAACACTAAATTCATTTTTGTGATAATAAATTGAGACAAAACTACAAATTTTACACCAAATATGCATTAGACCAATGGTGAGATTTGGTGTGGCCTTGATCCATTTTTCGAGGTCACTAAGGACTAAATAAGGGACACTTAATTCGGTGTTGTAGATGAATGCATGTCATCAATAGAAGTAAATGGTAATTTGAGGTGATACGTGTGTATAAGGGGGGAGGCAAGTGTGTGTGTGTGTGTGTGTGTGTATGTGTGTGTGTGTGTGAGCGTCGCCAGTTTACTTGCAATATTTTAACTCTATCCTACGGTTGACAGGTTTCTTGCATCATTTTTAAACAGTCATTGCTATGATAATGTACTGGTTTATGTGTACAAGGATCAATAAAATTGGTTAAATTATCAGTTGCGGAGTTTTATTTTGAATTGTGCACCTGTCGGTCTGGAAATCCACATTCCCAGCAAATGCTGATTTTCACCAGTACATTGACTTGTGGGTAAAATCGGGAACCAGGAGCCGCAAATAATCTATGTTTAATACCCGGGACCAGTGACGGGTACCTGGGACATGGGTTGCTGCTGAAAAAAAATAACTTGCTTTTATTCAGGAACAGCAATAAGAATTTCACATGTTGTCTATTCCTGAAAAGAAGGGGACTTAAAGAGATTACATGAACGCATGCGTCCCTTGTGGCTGGTCCAACACAAAAAAGTCTTGTAGCATTAACTTTCTCATTTGCACAACACACCCGTCGCTACCGATAATGTAATTTTTAGCTGTACTTCTAGCTTTTGATTTGAAAAGAGTGTACCTTCACCATATCTGTAGATCATTGGAATCGATATGCCTATTTATAAAAAGAAGGGTGACAATAGGAAGTGCGCACTGGGAGACATTTGATTTGCTGTTGGAAAATCAGCCTCTTCTAGTTTTTATTATGTTCCCTCATGCTGAGAGCACGCGCTTGCAGGGCACGCTAGTTGCAGGCGATCCTACTTTGCAAATTGCACGTCCATCTTGTTTTTTTTTTATTTTCAAAATGTTTCCACACAATGCTCAGTGGACGCCTTGGGCTCAAAGCCATGCTGAGATATGAAGGATAAACAAGTGTGATCCACGATCCAGTATTTGAGGGACAAAAAGACGTGAAAAACATATTTTAGCCAATTAATTAAACTAAACTCGTATTGGAAATGGCAACATAACAAACTGAGGTGCGCTAAAAGTATGAACGAAGATCGGCAGGGAAAAAGGCAGAAATAGACATAGATCTGTAATTTCCGAGTTAATGCAGTAGTTTTCACATTGGAGCTCCTTTGGATTAGATGGAAGACAAAGCAATACATTTTACTGAAACTATCCAGCGATGCAGTGAATCATGCATTCTTGGATGTAGCACATATGTGCAGAATGAGAATGAGGCAACAGCCTGGTCTCGACCTCAATACAAGCTTACGGGAGCCGACGAAGGCCGTTAAACTTCTATGTACGTACATGAATATGTGCAAGAGTATCAGCTGGCGGAAGCCATAGTACGCATGCGCTCGAAAAATAAACATCCTGTTACAGTAAATCAGAAAACCTGGTGTCAGCAAGCAACTTTTTGTTGCATAATATATCGCCAGTGCCCAATGTACATTCATTGTGTCGAAAGAGGATGCCCCTTGCACGTCAAATGTGTTTAGGTGCAAAATAACATTTGTTACTACCCGTGAGGCCTAATCAGCAGACGGACCTGAATTGCTACGGTATTACCCATGGGGAGGTGCCGGCAATGCGGAGGAAAGGTGAAAGGTGAAAGGTGAAAGGTGAATACGGAACGAGGGCCGGGCCATCTGGTTACTTACACTGACGACACGGATTGTTTTAATATTATTCTTTACTTGGAGAATAACAAGAAAGGTTTTTTTTACAGTAGTGCTCACATAAAAAACAATATTATATTCATCAAATCCAATTTTGCTGCAGAGCAACCGCAGATCTAGTTTGGCGTAGAGATTTTTAACCACCAAAATTTTTCCGACACGCCACAAAACTAGCCGTAACAAACTGGCATTACCGCTGGATCGTGTAAAGACGAAGCCTATGCCAACGCCCCGGTGCGGATATAGGACTGACCATGTTGTACAAACCCGCTTACTGACCAGTAGCAGTGGATTTCTCTCAATTCCTCGTAGTAATAAGGCAATCAAGGTTAGGCCCTCTGTCATTCTTGCTCCCGTGCGAGCAAAAGTCCTAAATCTTTCACTCCTTCCTCCCAACAACCTTGGTACAACGGCACAATCTCTAAGCACAGCTCCCATTCTTGACAGCCTAACGACTGGAGGATATAGTGTAAACTACTTAAAGGCTAACACACATTGTCTGGGATCGTCCATAACGCCTTGTACTTCAATACGCTTTTGGAAAAAAAAGATTGCGCCCCTTGGGCTTGCTTAACGATCCCATGTCCAAGCTCATTTAAGCACATTCTCGCAAGATCATTGTGCCTATTGCTAATTTTAATGAAACTTAAGTTTTCAGATTCAAAATTTCCACACAGTCTGTTCCGCGCTGCACCCAAAACTAGGACCGTATGCTTTCTGGACCGTTGAAATTGGCGGGGACTATATCTACAACGGCGCGGGAATGGCGAATGTGATTTATGAACAACTTTTAATTTTTCATGGTGTTTTAGTGACAGTTTGTGTATTCAGATATGATAACACATTAATGTGAAAGAATTATCTCAAATTGAAAGTGGACGCGGAAATTGGACAATAAAAAAAAAAAGGAAATTTGCCGAATATTAAATACATTTAGAACGACACTAACTGAGTTGGAATGGCCGAATGGATACAGTTTGTGTATCTTCGTGGATATATCAGAATTAGTTTTTGTCAATTATTTAGCTCAGGTGACTTGTCCGTCAGCTGAACTATAGGTTGGTCATCCGTTCATGATCCTGCTTGTTCGTTAACCTTTACATTTTTAAGTTCTCCGAAACCGTTGGCTGGATTTTCTTCATACTTGGTGGGGCTCTGCCTTGGGTGGGTCTCTACAGCGCTTGTTCAAATGGTCGCGTTCCAGTGAGTCTGGTATTTTTCTAGGTCAGATGACCAGCCAGCTGAGCTTTAGGATGGTTGGTGATCCGTTGATCGTCCCTCCGGCCACAAAGCAGATTTTCAACGTCTTCTCAAAAACTGTCACAGGGAATGTTTTAATTTTTACACATAGATGTTCCACAGGCGGACCTCTACCAAGTTTATGAAAGAGATGGCGATTGAATCATTTTTCTATTTTTTAAAAATGACATTGTCAAGTGATTTATTTAATTACAAATTTCTTCTCAAGAACTGCCTGGCCATTGCTTTGATACTGCATACGCACAGGGTCACCTGGGTTCATGTAGATTACATTAAGGCCACCAGACTGCGCTGCGATTTTAAAATGTTATTATTTTTGTGTTAAGGTGATTTTTTACTTCTCCGGAACTACTGATCAGTCATTTATGAACCCATAAATTTATTTGCATAACAGATATAACAATTTTGAATGTTTCAGAATATTTCGTAATTATCAATGAAAAATTTCTTTGTATAGTTCGAAACACCAAAATAACTGTGAGTGTGTACCTTATCTTTTCCAGCTTCAGGTGTTGCATTTAAATGTGAAGAACTTAATGATAAAACATTTTCGTGCAAAGGCATGTTTGGTAAGTGTTACAAATAGTCCCGTTCTTCGAGTGTCATTGTCGTTTACTGGGAGGGGGGGGGGGGGGGGCTTGCTGTAATTGGAATTGGGTAAAGGTAAGCAGAAAGCCGGCCATTTTCATGTTTAAAATATAATTTTAAGATTTGTAATATAGATACATGTACAATACAAATCTTTCCACTTTATGACCATATATATATATATATATATATATATATATATAATATATATATATATATATATATATATATATATATGTATATATATATAAATTATTTATATATTATATATATATATATATATATATATATATATATATATATATATATATATATATATATATATATATGGAATCCTTCTCTCGGGTAAGTCGGACTTTAATTTTGCTATTTTGTGATATATATTGGTGCATATACCAGTCCATGTAATTTCACTTGCTTGGCTATTATTAGCATGAACTTGCGTTTTTAGCTCAACTGACTTGTCAGTCAGCTGAGCTTTTGTGAGGGTCCGTCGTGCGTCGTCCGTCTGTCCACAATTCACATTTTCGACTTCTTCTCAAATACAGTCAGCCAGATCCACTTCAAACTTGGTGGAGATGTGCCGTGTATGGGTCTCTACCAAGTTTTCTCAAATGGTCACGGTCCAGTGATTTTTGGATTTTTAAATGATTTTTTTTCGTTCTTTTTTTGGACAAATCTTAAAAAATTTTCTTCTCTGAAACCGCTTACCCAATTGCTTTGATAACACACAGGAACACTCCCTGGTATTCCTAGTTTTTAATTTGTTTACCAGGTGGCGCTGCAATTTTTTCTAATTTTTATGAAGTTTTGTGTGTTACAGCTATTTTCGACTTCTTCTCCAGAACCGTCACTCAGATTAAGCTGAAACGTGGTGGATATATTCCTTGTTGAAGGGTCAAACAAAGTTGTTCACTAGGAGGCAATGCTGCGGATTCCTGATTTTTAACGATTTTTTCAATTCGGGTACTTATAGGTCAATGCAGGTTTCCTATAGATTACTATGGAAGTCAATGAGCATCCTAATGCTAATTCACATTTTCGACTTCTACTCCAAAACCGTCATCCAGATTGACTTCAAACTTGGTGGGGATGTGACTTGGGTGGATGTCTACCAAGTTTGTTCAAATGGTCACGTTCTATTGATTTTGGATTTTTGATGAATATTTTTGTTCTTTTTTGGGGGAAACCTTAAAAACTCTTCTCCTCTGAAACTGCTCACCCAATTACTTTGATATTATACATTGACACTCCCAGGGACACCTAGTTCCTAATTTTTTCACCAGGTGGCGCTACAATTTTTTCCTAAATTTTTTTAATGAATTTTTTGTATGGTTTTGTTATTTTTCACTTGCTCTCAGAACCGTCACTCAGATTTAACTGAAATGTGATATGTTCTTGTGGAAGGGTCAAACAAAGTTGTTTACTAGGTGACACTGCTTTGGATTCCTGATTTTTAAGGATTTTCAATTCGGGTACTTATCGGTCAATGAAGCTTTCCTATTGATTACTATGTAAGTGAATGGGCATTCTAATGCTAATTCACATGACCTGACACGAAATTTACTGTTTACTTGATAACTTGAGATCTGTTTTGAGTTAACACCGTGATGCTGCACATGTTAATGTTTCTTTATGAAGGTCATGCTTGACAGTACATGAATGACCTTGACCTGGTTTCTGGGGTCACAGTGCAACATAGATGAATTTTACTCTTCACTATAACTTGAGAATTACTTGAACCTTGATGTTGCACATGTTAGTGTTCTTCTACAAAGGTCAGACTTACTCAGAACATGGGTGACCTTGTTCCTTTCCCGAGTTCACAGAGCTGCAAGTGTGATGCATGTCTGGGTCAGCTGAGCATGGGCTGTTCACACAGCCCTCTTGTTCTTTTTCGATTAATTGCATTGAATCATTTTTCTATTTTTTAAAAAATGACATTGTCAAGTTATTTTTTTAATCACAAATTTCTTCTCAAGAACTGCCTGGCCATTGCTTTGATACTGCATACGTACAGGGTCACCTGGGTTCATGTAGATTACATTAAGGCCACCAGACTGCGCTGCGATTTTAAAATGTTATTTATTTTTGTGTTAAGGTTATTTTTGATTCTCCGGAACTACTGATCAGTCATCATGAAACCCATAAATTTATTTGCATAACAGATATAACAATTTTGAATGTTTCAGAACATTTCGTAATTTATCAATATAAAATTTCTTTGCATAGTTGGGAACACCATAATAACTGTGGGTGTGCACCTCATCTTTTCCAGCTTCAGGTGTTGCATTTAAATACGAAGAATTTAAAGTCAAAACATTTTTGTGCAAAGCCATGATGAGCACGTGCTACAAATAGTCCCGTTCTTCGAGTGTCATGGTCGTGTAATGGGAGGGGAGGGGGGTTGACGTAATTGGAATTTGGTAAAGGTAAGCAGGAAGCCGGCCTTTTTCATAATTTTAAGACTTGCAATATATATATATATATATATAATATATATATATATATATATATATATATATATATATATGTAAATATATATATGTATATATTTATGTGTATATATATATATATATATATATATATATATATATATATATATATAAATCTTGTTATTTAAGCATGATTCTGATTGAAAAATACGTTAAGTATTGCATTATAATTGCTATGATTCACTAGAACAGCTTTCTTATGAATTTGTACAAATCTTTCCACTTTAGGAATATATATATATATATATATATATATATATATATATATATATATATATATATATATATATATATATATGTATAAAATCCTTCTTTCGGGTAAGTCTTACTTTAATTATGCCATTTTGTTATGTATATTGGTGCATATACCAGTTCATGTAATTTCACTTGTTTGGCTGTCCTTAGCATGAACTTGCGTTTTTCTTTTTTGATTAATTGCTATCATTTTACGTTCAAGAGGATTGTTATTTCCAAATGTAAGATGAAGACATGCAGCTGCCACACACACACACACACACACACACACACACACACACACACACACAAGGGACTGTGACAGTCTTGTGTTCAGCTAACCTCGCATGCACAGACAGTAAAATTCCATTGCAATCCCACTGAATAGCGTAGTAATCAATTGAAAAAATGCCTTAACCAACAGGTGCCCGAATGGACAAAAATGGCTAAAAGTCAGGAATCCCGAATATCACCACCTAGTGGTCAAATTAGTTTAACCTTCCTTGCTACATTTCCTTCCAATTTTACGAGAAAGCTTGTATTGAGTCGGCGAAGTAAGGCAAGTCGTTGATTGGCCTTGTTGATGATGCGGGTAATGATGGGATGCTAAGTAACGTTTGAGGTAAAATTAATTGTTAAATGTGTATGTTGATGTGCTTCTGGTATAGTAGTGACTCCAAGATAAAGTGTAGGATGGTCTTGTTTAATATTCTTCGTGGAAAAAAGGACTGCAACTGATTTGATGGCATTAAATGTGACACGCCATAAGACACCCTAAACACTAATTCTACCAAAGTCGGTATTTATTGTTTGGTGCAACCTTTCAACAAATGCAACATTTGCAACCGTGTGCCCCTCTTAATATTATATTGTATTGGTTCTTTTTGTGGCAGTCAAAACTATTGTGACGGGCCACATAGATCTTGTGGATCATCATGCATTTGTAATGTTAGGAATGTGCATAACTGTGATGTCTGGTTTAGAAGTGAAATAGGTTTGCCCGGTTGGATGCTACCTTAAGGAACGGCTCAAAGCAGGAGCACACGCAATACAGAAACTGCTGAAGTGTTCTGTATCTCAGCTAAGTTAACACAGAGCAGTCAGCTGAGCGCAGGACACCGGTTGGACAATTTGGAAACCTTTTGGGGTAGGACATATCTCTGCGTTGGATCTTCGGAAAGGTTTCCCTAGGTAGCGCTGCTATCACTATTGTATTTCGATTTACGTTTCTAGTTTGCGAAAAAAACACGATGCGCTTCCCACAGTTTAGCTGGTCTCTCTTTTTTTTAAGGAACACAGCATTATATCATATGTAAAAACGAACAAAACATATATAGGCATTTTTCCACGATGTTTTATTTGGTCGCTTTACGTGCTCAGTGGTTCATTCTCGATCATATCGAATGTGTTGTGTATGATCTTGCCGATAATTTATTTTGGCACAAGATGATGGCTTCGTGGAAAGACTTGTAGCAGTTAACCTTTTATGGTATGTAATATACACAGGGAATTTGCTCCGAGTGAAAAAACAGAAAGTTCACGGAAGTTGGTTTCTTGCAGCCGTCATGAAACTGTATATAACAAAGTTCAGTGCATCTCCAGATATGAATTCACTCAACATTTATCACTTGATTAGGAGTCATCTGATGTCGCGTGTCTGATCTGTATTTGTGCCTATTCATGTTCTGGGGCAAATTGGGCGAGCGATCTCTAACAATGATTTTATCATTAAAAAACGCTATGTATGGATAGACAAATCAAGAATATTGATTTTATTGTCCTTAATGGAAATTCCAGGACCTCATTAAAGATTTGTTGATTTGACCTCAATCGACATTTCTCGTACAGTCAGTGTCCAGTAATAGCTTTCCTGTTCCCAAAACATATAATTTGCACTAGTATTTGTAAGATCACCGAAAATTCAGCCGCGATGCACCTTCGATTGGTTGTTTATAGGTTCATTTACAAGATGGCGCTGTGGCCGATTGCTGATTTTGGCTAGAATCAGAGATGCCAAATGTTCCTCATCATCAGGGACAGTCCTTGAAATTAGCTGAAAATTTGACCAATTTACGGTGTGTGCTCTCATCCTAAGTGAGTAATTGCAGCTATATTCTTTGTTAATTATTTTGTGTCCCCGATGGTCTTGACTACTTGTCCCTGAAATGACACTTTGAATGTTGGCATCCCTGTAAAATATTTTCACCATTTTAGGTCAGCTGAGTTATCAGTGAGATTAGCTTATAAGATAGGTGGTCCATCAATTCACATTTCGGCTTCACTGAAAACAAGGATGCCAACAGTCAGTGTGTCATTTCAGAGACAAATAGTCGAGACCATGAGGAACACAAAATAATAAACTAAGAATAAACAGCCAATAATCAATTTCGATGACGGACAAACACCGTAAATTGGTCAAATTTTCAGCTAATTTCGGGGATTGTCCCTGAAATTGAGGGACAATTGGCATGTCTATGAAAATTGCCAAACCTTAATGAAAATTGATGGGGACATATTTTGTGTGGGCCAATTCTGTTCAGTACTTGGAGCTAAAATGACACACAAATATTGATTACAATTTAATTAAAATTCTGGAATCGAGGACAGTCATAGAGCTCGTTCAAACCGCAAAACACTTACACTGTAGATCTCTCGGGAAGACACCAACGTGAGGACGGTTCCACAAGCTCTTCAAAGTGGCACTGAGGAAGATGAAATGAGCCGCCCATACCAGTCAAGTGTAAAGCTAATCATTTAAGCCACGGTTGAACGGAATAAACCTCGCCCCTGTATTACTGTTCAGATGGAATCATTACGTAATTATGGCAAACAATAATACTCTCAGACAGTTAGTTCAAATCAAATTACTGGCAGGAATATTTTACTAGAATGTACACTGTCATAGCCGTGAGTGCAAAAGCATTTTCTCTTTCAGACTGTTCACAACCCCCCTCCCCCCCCCCCCCCGCAAAAAAAAATAAAAAATAAAAAAACCCCCCAAAATCGGAACCATTGATTTAAACAGAAGTTATTCTACAATTATTGATGAATCTATTAACGTTATGTTAAATGATACGGCATCGTGAATGGACGCCTGGTTCAATACCCCCTGCTTTGTTATCAACGGATATCATATTTACTGTTTGATGTATCAGGAAGAAAAGAACACTTGTTTACGTGGGCTGGTCTGATAAAAACAGTCAATAATTTCGAGCATGCGCGCCCCTGCCTATGCTCTTAAAGTGCTCATTTAATAGCGGACTGAATTGAGAAAAACGTGTCTTCATTGTAGGCCTTTCAATTTCAGTCCATAACTTCGCTATCCATGCAAGTGTTAACTTCCACTTTCATGGACTTCAAGCACACCCGCCATTGGTGTGCAGATTTTTGATCAAACAAAGTTGTTCAATGCAAACAGTGCTCACACAAAAATTCTCTTGGTTTGTTTCAGAATGACATAGGGAGACGTGAAAGACTCGAACGCCCGGCACTTCAAGGGCAGATGCAAGGTAATCGGGGTCTTCCATCTTGACCATGGTTGAGGAATAGCGACGCTCACACAGCAAATTCTTGCTGGTTGAATTACCTTCATGTTGTTCTTGAGAACGATAAGCGTCTGAACGAAAGTACCACCGCAGTGATTACACAGTGAGGGGCAAATGACGTCAAACTTATCAGCGCAGAAGCGAGACCTAAATGGCAACCCAGCAAATAGTCATCACTCTAGAAAATATTTGTGTTTGAAATGGTAAGAACGGCTTTTCACAAGTATAAGCAGTGCTAGGACTCAAACTTCTTGGACTGTAACCTCTGCAGGGATATGGGTATAAATTCCTATTTGTGAGCGACAAGAAAATGAATCCCATTCGTGTTGCTCGCAAACCAATTCGCCGCCTAGCGGTATTGGGCATCGCCTTTACCATTGTAACTACTTTCTACTTTGTGGTTTTCCGTCTTAAGGATAGTGTCTTAAGCCACAGTTCAAGAAGCATTATAACCAAATCCACGCCCATCGAAAGCGGGATGACAATATTACAATACCAAAAAACTTCAGACCACTTGAAAGTCCACTCGAAACAAGCCTGTGTACATCCGCAACTGGAGCTATGGCCACCATCTTTGAAGAAATATTTCAAAGACCCGCCACCGTTAAAATGTAACAGTGATCCCAACTGGGTATATGTGGACAATGGCACTTTTCGTATCCTCCCAGAAGCAATCCAAAGACATGGAAACATTGTGTGTGATTATATTCCCGTTCTGAGAGGATCCGGTGACAATTCTGTTCTGGAAGGCAAAAAAATAAAGAATATAAAATCAGGTAGCAAAATTTCAACAGACTTTTTCATGGTCCGCTGTTCAAGTGATCGTTCACATTCGTATTCAAATCTTCATTGTGCCATAGCTTACAACAAAAAACTTCACACACAAAATAAACCTTTGCCGAAAACGGCGATGGGACTAAATATTCTTATGTTTGGCTTCGATTCAGTTTCCAGAATGACCTGGATACGTAATCTGCCGAAGAGCCACAGTTATTTTATGAATGAGTTGGGCGGGATACTCCTGGAAGGTTATAATATTGTAGGAGATGGTACTCCTCAGGCGTTGCTGCCGATTCTTACAGGTCAGACGGAGCCAGAACTGCCCGAAGCTCGCCGCGGGCGGGCGGGGGCAAAAACTGTTGACGGTCACCCATGGATATGGAACGATTTAAAGAAACTTGGATATGTGACGCAGTGGGGGGAAGATGGGGCAGGCTATGGTACTTTTAACTATCGTATGTTGGGCTTTAAAGACCCCCCAGTTGACTATTTTATGAGGCCGTTTCAGCTCCAGGCTGAAAAACTTTCCCGATATCATAAACGCTATTGTCTTGGATCTATACCCAGGCATTTGATTGTGCTCAACTGGATCAAAGATTTTTTCCATATGTACCCTAATAAACCCAAGTTTTCATTTCTGTTCCATTCCGAGTATACCCATGGAGGGTACAGTGAAGCGCGCGTTGCTGATGATGACTTGAAAAATTTCCTTCAGTACCTAGAAAAGTCGGGTCATTTGAATAAGACTGTTTTGATATTGATGGCGGATCACGGTGCTCGATTTCAGCAGGTACGACAGAGTGTACAAGGGAAACATGAAGAAAGAATGCCATATTTTTCCTTCCGCTTTCCACCCTGGTTTACACAAAAATACCCACAGGCTTTGGAAAACTTACGTGCGAACGCACATAAACTTACAACTCCATTTGACATTCATGAAACTTTTAGAGACATAATAGATTTTACTGGTGCTGGCAAGGGAAACATAAAAAATCGCGGAATCAGCTTGTTTAAGGAAATTCCAAAAGAGAGAACATGTCAACATGCTGGCGTTGAGCCTCACTGGTGCGCATGTCTCAACTGGCAGAAAGTGGACGTCAATGACGCAAAAGTGAAAGAAGCAGTTGCCAGTTTTGTCAATGCTCTGAATGTTTTTACCAAAGATAACAGAAATGATTGCGAAATACTGGAGTTAGAAAGCATTCAAAGTGCTGTTCAGTTCAAGCCAAATGTGGATGTACTTAAATTCAAACAAAGCAGTGACCACGACGGTCGTGTAGCCGATCTTTCCGATAAAATGAAAGCATCAGAAACATTATACCAAATTGCAATCACCACTAAACCAGGTTACGCTAAATATGAAGCAACAGTGAAACTTGATTTGAATAAGAACAATTTTGTGGTCAATGGTGCTGAAATAAGTCGGATTAACAAGTACGGTAAACAACCGCATTGTGTTATGGACAAGTTACCCCATTTGCGACCATACTGTTATTGCAAATTGCAGATAGCTCGGTGAATAACTCAACCATATTTGCTTCTGGTGACCGTGTGGGCACAGAAAACATTGCAAAATAACTGTTTGTCACGACTACAACCAACAGAATTCGGATGTAAAATACGTGTTACATCCTACTTTTAATTTTCTGATGTTAAGGGTAGATGAATTGGAAGTGATTTGTACAGTCAAATCTTGTGTTTGGGTTATGGCAATTTCTTTAATCAGTGCGTGGAGAGAAAATTTGATACATTCTTATCTTGAGAGTAGAGATTGAATTCATTGATAAACCGTCGGAAATACAGGCTTCGCTTGCTGGAAGATATGTGTTTGACTGTGTACGGTAAGCTTTTTTCACGGTCCGCAATGCTGAACATTTTTACGAATACACCACACTTATATCTGCATAATTTATTTTGTTCGCAGAATACATTAAGATTCGCGTCTGGAAAGCTCTAAGCTGTAGATGTGGATATTAATCCAGATTATTTACCTTTTGTTGTTGCAAAAAATGTGGGCGACAGCAAATTGTGTATTTCTTGCCATTGTACATGCCAAAAAAAAAATCAAAAAAAAAATCGTGCTTTAGAAATTTTTTTCATCACTACTTTTCTTTCTTTCTTTCTTTCTTTCTTTCTTTCTTTCTTTCTTTCTTTCTTTCTTTCTTTCTTTCTTTCTTTCTTTCTTTCTTTCTTTCTTTCTTTCTTTCTTCTTTCTTTCTTTCTTTCTTTCTTTCTTTCTTTCTTTCTTTCTTTCTTTTTTTCTTTCTTTCTTTCCTTTTTAGATACCGCCCAATGAACTCGTTCATTTTACTTTGATGAATGGTATGTATATGTGTCAAAAACAAATTCCCTTTGGCGAACTTGTTTAATTTTAGATATGTTGGTGCTTTATGAGCAGTGACAAAGTAAACTTCTGTCACTGAGCTGTATTATGTATAACTAAAGGTACCTAAATCGAAAAGGACCGGGCAATTGCTGTCATGTCGCCACAGACGAGAAGCCCCTTTCGTTCCGTTTATGTAAATCTATTCAAGAAAATTATAAACAATGTGTAATGATGTAAATACGGTCGATGGATTGTTCGGCCAGATGGGCTACTTAGATCCCATTTCACTGTTTATTGCATCCCCAGCTTTTATCATATCAAGCTTTTAAGGATCTATTTAAATTGTATGTCGCATGATGTCGGCTGTGTAAAAATTGTCATAAATTTGCATCCAAGAATAGCGGAGAAATTTCTTGCTCCTTCTTTACCTTCACCGTGCCCTTATGTGAAGAGGAACCAACGCTGATCCAACATCACCGACAGTGACCCATCGTGAATGCAACGTCGTTTGCATGCAGCCTTATGGCACTGGTGTGAAGGTCCATATTTGGGCATTATTAATTAAAGCAATGTTGCAGAAATAGCAATTAACGTATGTGCGCCATAAACCGAGCATTGTGATCATTGGGTAAATTCGATACTTTTGAAACTGTTTTGCGTGTTTGCTTTAAACAGTGTGTTATATTGTGAGAAGATGAATCTTCAAACAGTGCGGCAGTTAATTTAGATGTCATTCATGGACCCCCACTGAATGACAACCAAGACAATTGTGCTGGAGGATGGGGAAATCAAGGAGGATGTGTATGTAGTCCTGGCGACACAAGACTTTCATTTGTGGATTTGGATCATTATTGATAATTCTTATACCATAAAGGTTTATTTAATCATTCATTTCATTGATTCATTGTATTGTTCACCTGCAAGATGTCCAGGCCATACCGCCGAACGTCAAAAAAATGGAACATTCCCCCCTCCCCACCCCATACAACCATTTTGTGTTATGGATGTTTTTATGGAGTCTCTTCATTTTATTTTCTTTATTTTTGGGTTTTTTTGACTAATAGTCAAAATAAAGGTCATTTGTGGAATCAGGATCAAGCAGTTATTGTACTATGTGAGCTAAATACGGTCCCAGGCAAATCATTGGTCACAGCGACCGACAAATACAAGGGTTGTCGGCTTTGCGTATTTATTATTATGTTTGAACTTTTCAATCGAAAGTTGTGGGACGCTGATGGGTTTATTTGCCCCATGTCATCAGCTTTAACGAGATGATATCGGCGCTTAAAGTAGATAAAGCTGCTGACTCAATATCGTTATCTTGCCATGTAAAGGTGAATTAGCTTGTTGCTTTGTCCCTGTATAGTGTGCAGAGTACTCCTTGCCGTCTGCTTTTCTCTGTACAACGCATGTATAATGGATTTACAGTCAAGAAAAAGGTGTCAAAACACTCAGCAGTGGTTTTCAACAGACTTGTTGCTGTATTTTGAATGGTAGAAACCTTGCTCAGTATATGGGACAGGTTTAGTTAAAACTCCGCAGAACACACAGAATTTAGTTGTGATTGAAATATCATTTGTCCCACGGAATAAGACGTGCCCAATGTTAAACCCAAGCATTGCTATTATCATGATTTTCGTGGTGTACATAAAAAGTTAGTTGTTTATGAGACTTGAAACCAGGAAGCCGATGCGAGTAAAATTTCAGAAGTATTAAAAGTAATTGTTTTCTTTATGCACAAACAAGTATCAGACAATACTGAGTCATTTCGTCCGAAAAACAATTTGGTTTATCCATACAACTTTAATAACTTATACGTCAACTGCATTATGGAAAACTGAAAGAGTATATACTCCTTACTTTGTTCATTTTTAGCGCTGCTAACCATAGGTAGCAGAGCTTATGCGATCACTCATGTCCGTCCGTCCTTAAAAATCAGTGCTGTCCAGCTGAAAATATGTATAGCAAAATTTTCTTTCCTTGTAGCATTTTTGCCACTTCTTTACATACGAACCACTTATTTTTGGAAAATCTGTAGCAATTTTGAAGAGATTTGTAGCAAAATTTTGCTACAATGCTCCAGGTGGACAGCCCTATTAAAAATGTGCTTGTCAAAGCGATGGCAATTACAATTTGCAAAAAATAGGTAGCCTCTTGAAATTTGTGGATATATTGTATGCACAGAAATCCAGGTTCCATCCGTTGTTGGTGGCACCACATATTGAATGACGTAGTGCAGGGGCCAACAAGTGAACAAAAAAGAAAAAAAAAAAAAAAAAAAAGAAAGAAAACAACCCTCCCCCCCCCCAAAAAAAAACAAAAATAAAAGAATAGAAAAAAAAAAAAAAAAAGGGAAAATAAAATAAAAAAAAAATGCTCTGGTGTGTTTGATTTTAAGTGGGTCCTTATGGAATTTGGTGGCTTTCTGTAGGCATTATTTCACCTGGGGCCAATCGGGTGCAAGTTACAGAACTAAGTAGTTGCTGGATTTATGGTGCTCATACCTTTGAGAACCTTTTATCTGTAAATTAGCCCATTGTTTTAGCCGGACATTACATAAAGTTATCAGCCTGTTTGCATTGTTTGGCCTGAGAGGTACTTTTTCCATGATGAATTATGTAAACACAGGGCGACTCACATCTTTATACAAGTGACGTAATAAAGCTAATTTCACCCAATGTGTATCATGTGTGAAAACTAAATCTTACATAATCTGGGTGACCTTGATGTCCTTTCACAAGGTCACAGAGGGAATATGTGTCATAAAATGAATTTCTTGTGATGGTTCTTACATCCGAATTTAACACACACATCCACGTGTCACTGCAGACAAAAGTCAGACAAAAGTCTAGGCGATGTGAATGCATGGTGGCACTGCCTGGTGGCAATTATTGAAACTAACATTTTTTGGTATCAAAACACTAAATTCATTTTTGTGATAATAAATTGAGACAAAACTACAAATTTTACACCAAATATGAATTAGACCAATGGTGAGATTTGGTGTGGCCTTGATCCATTTTTCGAGGTCACTAAGGACTAAATAAGGGACACTTAATTCGGTGTTGTAGATGAATGCATGTCATCAATAGAAGTAAATGGTAATTTGAGGTGATACGTGTGTATAAGGGGGGAGGCAAGTGTGTGTGTGTGTGTGTGTGTGTGTATGTGTGTGTGTGTGAGCGTCGCCAGTTTACTTGCAATATTTTAACTCTATCCTACGGTTGACAGGTTTCTTGCATCATTTTTAAACAGTCATTGCTATGATAATGTACTGGTTTATGTGTACAAGGATCAATAAAATTGGTTAAATTATCAGTTGCGGAGTTTTATTTTGAATTGTGCACCTGTCGGTCTGGAAATCCACATTCCCAGCAAATGCTGATTTTCACCAGTACATTGACTTGTGGGTAAAATCGGGAACCAGGAGCCGCAAATAATCTATGTTTAATACCCGGGACCAGTGACGGGTACCTGGGACATGGGTTGCTGCTGAAAAAAAATAACTTGCTTTTATTCAGGAACAGTAATAAGAATTTCACATGTTGTCTATTCCTGAAAAGAAGGGGACTTAAAGAGATTACATGAACGCATGCGTCCCTTGTGGCTGGTCCAACACAAAAAAGTCTTGTAGCATTAACTTTCTCATTTGCACAACACACCCGTCGCTACCGATAATGTAATTTTTAGCTGTACTTCTAGCTTTTGATTTGAAAAGAGTGTACCTTCACCATATCTGTAGATCATTGGAATCGATATGCCTATTTATAAAAAGAAGGGTGACAATAGGAAGTGCGCACTGGGAGACATTTGATTTGCTGTTGGAAAATCAGCCTCTTCTAGTTTTTATTATGTTCCCTCATGCTGAGAGCACGCGCTTGCAGGGCACGCTAGTTGCAGGCGATCCTACTTTGCAAATTGCACGTCCATCTTGTTTTTTTTTTTTTTCAAAATGTTTCCACACAATGCTCAGTGGACGCCTTGGGCTCAAAGCCATGCTGAGATATGAAGGATAAACAAGTGTGATCCACGATCCAGTATTTGAGGGACAAAAAGACGTGAAAAACATATTTTAGCCAATTAATTAAACTAAACTCGTATTGGAAATGGCAACATAACAAACTGAGGTGCGCTAAAAGTATGAACGAAGATCGGCAGGGAAAAAGGCAGAAATAGACATAGATCTGTAATTTCCGAGTTAATGCAGTAGTTTTCACATTGGAGCTCCTTTGGATTAGATGGAAGACAAAGCAATACATTTTACTGAAACTATCCAGCGATGCAGTGAATCATGCATTCTTGGATGTAGCACATATGTGCAGAATGAGAATGAGGCAACAGCCTGGTCTCGACCTCAATACAAGCTTACGGGAGCCGACGAAGGCCGTTAAACTTCTATGTACGTACATGAATATGTGCAAGAGTATCAGCTGGCGGAAGCCATAGTACGCATGCGCTCGAAAAATAAACATCCTGTTACAGTAAATCAGAAAACCTGGTGTCAGCAAGCAACTTTTTGTTGCATAATATATCGCCAGTGCCCAATGTACATTCATTGTGTCGAAAGAGGATGCCCCTTGCACGTCAAATGTGTTTAGGTGCAAAATAACATTTGTTACTACCCGTGAGGCCTAATCAGCAGACGGACCTGAATTGCTACGGTATTACCCATGGGGAGGTGCCGGCAATGCGGAGGAAAGGTGAAAGGTGAAAGGTGAAAGGTGAATACGGAACGAGGGCCGGGCCATCTGGTTACTTACACTGACGACACGGATTGTTTTAATATTATTCTTTACTTGGAGAATAACAAGAAAGGTTTTTTTTACAGTAGTGCTCACATAAAAAACAATATTATATTCATCAAATCCAATTTTGCTGCAGAGCAACCGCAGATCTAGTTTGGCGTAGAGATTTTTAACCACCAAAATTTTTCCGACACGCCACAAAACTAGCCGTAACAAACTGGCATTACCGCTGGATCGTGTAAAGACGAAGCCTATGCCAACGCCCCGGTGCGGATATAGGACTGACCATGTTGTACAAACCCGCTTACTGACCAGTAGCAGTGGATTTCTCTCAATTCCTCGTAGTAATAAGGCAATCAAGGTTAGGCCCTCTGTCATTCTTGCTCCCGTGCGAGCAAAAGTCCTAAATCTTTCACTCCTTCCTCCCAACAACCTTGGTACAACGGCACAATCTCTAAGCACAGCTCCCATTCTTGACAGCCTAACGACTGGAGGATATAGTGTAAACTACTTAAAGGCTAACACACATTGTCTGGGATCGTCCATAACGCCTTGTACTTCAATACGCTTTTGGAAAAAAAAGATTGCGCCCCTTGGGCTTGCTTAACGATCCCATGTCCAAGCTCATTTAAGCACATTCTCGCAAGATCATTGTGCCTATTGCTAATTTTAATGAAACTTAAGTTTTCAGATTCAAAATTTCCACACAGTCTGTTCCGCGCTGCACCCAAAACTAGGACCGTATGCTTTCTGGACCGTTGAAATTGGCGGGGACTATATCTACAACGGCGCGGGAATGGCGAATGTGATTTATGAACAACTTTTAATTTTTCATGGTGTTTTAGTGACAGTTTGTGTATTCAGATATGATAACACATTAATGTGAAAGAATTATCTCAAATTGAAAGTGGACGCGGAAATTGGACAATAAAAAAAAAAGGAAATTTGCCGAATATTAAATACATTTAGAACGACACTAACTGAGTTGGAATGGCCGAATGGATACAGTTTGTGTATCTTCGTGGATATATCAGAATTAGTTTTTGTCAATTATTTAGCTCAGGTGACTTGTCCGTCAGCTGAACTATAGGTTGGTCATCCGTTCATGATCCTGCTTGTTCGTTAACCTTTACATTTTTAAGTTCTCCGAAACCGTTGGCTGGATTTTCTTCATACTTGGTGGGGCTCTGCCTTGGGTGGGTCTCTACAGCGCTTGTTCAAATGGTCGCGTTCCAGTGAGTCTGGTATTTTTCTAGGTCAGATGACCAGCCAGCTGAGCTTTAGGATGGTTGGTGATCCGTTGATCGTCCCTCCGGCCACAAAGCAGATTTTCAACGTCTTCTCAAAAACTGTCACAGGGAATGTTTTAATTTTTACACATAGATGTTCCACAGGCGGACCTCTACCAAGTTTATGAAAGAGATGGCGATTGAATCATTTTTCTATTTTTTAAAAATGACATTGTCAAGTGATTTATTTAATTACAAATTTCTTCTCAAGAACTGCCTGGCCATTGCTTTGATACTGCATACGCACAGGGTCACCTGGGTTCATGTAGATTACATTAAGGCCACCAGACTGCGCTGCGATTTTAAAATGTTATTATTTTTGTGTTAAGGTGATTTTTTACTTCTCCGGAACTACTGATCAGTCATTTATGAACCCATAAATTTATTTGCATAACAGATATAACAATTTTGAATGTTTCAGAATATTTCGTAATTATCAATGAAAAATTTCTTTGTATAGTTCGAAACACCAAAATAACTGTGAGTGTGTACCTTATCTTTTCCAGCTTCAGGTGTTGCATTTAAATGTGAAGAACTTAATGATAAAACATTTTCGTGCAAAGGCATGTTTGGTAAGTGTTACAAATAGTCCCGTTCTTCGAGTGTCATTGTCGTTTACTGGGAGGGGGGGGGGGCTTGCTGTAATTGGAATTGGGTAAAGGTAAGCAGAAAGCCGGCCATTTTCATGTTTAAAATATAATTTTAAGATTTGTAATATAGATACATGTACAATACAAATCTTTCCACTTTATGACCATATATATATATATATATATATATATATATATATATATATATATATATATATATATATATATATATATATATATATATATATATATATATATGGAATCCTTCTCTCGGGTAAGTCGGACTTTAATTTTGCTATTTTGTGATATATATTGGTGCATATACCAGTCCATGTAATTTCACTTGCTTGGCTATTATTAGCATGAACTTGCGTTTTTAGCTCAACTGACTTGTCAGTCAGCTGAGCTTTTGTGAGGGTCCGTCGTGCGTCGTCCGTCTGTCCACAATTCACATTTTCGACTTCTTCTCAAATACAGTCAGCCAGATCCACTTCAAACTTGGTGGAGATGTGCCGTGTATGGGTCTCTACCAAGTTTTCTCAAATGGTCACGGTCCAGTGATTTTTGGATTTTTAATGATTTTTTTCGTTCTTTTTTTGGACAAATCTTAAAAAATTTTCTTCTCTGAAACCGCTTACCCAATTGCTTTGATAACACACAGGAACACTCCCTGGTATTCCTAGTTTTTAATTTGTTTACCAGGTGGCGCTGCAATTTTTTCTAATTTTTATGAAGTTTTGTGTGTTACAGCTATTTTCGACTTCTTCTCCAGAACCGTCACTCAGATTAAGCTGAAACGTGGTGGATATATTCCTTGTTGAAGGGTCAAACAAAGTTGTTCACTAGGAGGCAATGCTGCGGATTCCTGATTTTTAACGATTTTTTCAATTCGGGTACTTATAGGTCAATGCAGGTTTCCTATAGATTACTATGGAAGTCAATGAGCATCCTAATGCTAATTCACATTTTCGACTTCTACTCCAAAACCGTCATCCAGATTGACTTCAAACTTGGTGGGGATGTGACTTGGGTGGATGTCTACCAAGTTTGTTCAAATGGTCACGTTCTATTGATTTTGGATTTTTGATGAATATTTTTGTTCTTTTTTGGGGGAAACCTTAAAAACTCTTCTCCTCTGAAACTGCTCACCCAATTACTTTGATATTATACATTGACACTCCCAGGGACACCTAGTTCCTAATTTTTTCACCAGGTGGCGCTACAATTTTTTCCTAAATTTTTTAATGAATTTTTTGTATGGTTTTGTTATTTTTCACTTGCTCTCAGAACCGTCACTCAGATTTAACTGAAATGTGATATGTTCTTGTGGAAGGGTCAAACAAAGTTGTTTACTAGGTGACACTGCTTTGGATTCCTGATTTTTAAGGATTTTCAATTCGGGTACTTATCGGTCAATGAAGCTTTCCTATTGATTACTATGTAAGTGAATGGGCATTCTAATGCTAATTCACATGACCTGACACGAAATTTACTGTTTACTTGATAACTTGAGATCTGTTTTGAGTTAACACCGTGATGCTGCACATGTTAATGTTTCTTTATGAAGGTCATGCTTGACAGTACATGAATGACCTTGACCTGGTTTCTGGGGTCACAGTGCAACATAGATGAATTTTACTCTTCACTATAACTTGAGAATTACTTGAACCTTGATGTTGCACATGTTAGTGTTCTTCTACAAAGGTCAGACTTACTCAGAACATGGGTGACCTTGTTCCTTTCCCGAGTTCACAGAGCTGCAAGTGTGATGCATGTCTGGGTCAGCTGAGCATGGGCTGTTCACACAGCCCTCTTGTTCTTTTTCGATTAATTGCATTGAATCATTTTTCTATTTTTTAAAAATGACATTGTCAAGTTATTTTTTTAATCACAAATTTCTTCTCAAGAACTGCCTGGCCATTGCTTTGATACTGCATACGTACAGGGTCACCTGGGTTCATGTAGATTACATTAAGGCCACCAGACTGCGCTGCGATTTTAAAATGTTATTTATTTTTGTGTTAAGGTTATTTTTGATTCTCCGGAACTACTGATCAGTCATCATGAAACCCATAAATTTATTTGCATAACAGATATAACAATTTTGAATGTTTCAGAACATTTCGTAATTATCAATATAAAATTTCTTTGCATAGTTGGGAACACCATAATAACTGTGGGTGTGCACCTCATCTTTTCCAGCTTCAGGTGTTGCATTTAAATACGAAGAATTTAAAGTCAAAACATTTTTGTGCAAAGCCATGATGAGCACGTGCTACAAATAGTCCCGTTCTTCGAGTGTCATGGTCGTGTAATGGGAGGGGAGGGGGGTTGACGTAATTGGAATTTGGTAAAGGTAAGCAGGAAGCCGGCCTTTTTCATAATTTTAAGACTTGCAATATATATATATATATATATATATATATATATATATATATATATATATATATATATATATATGTAAATATATATATGTATATATTTATGTGTATATATATATATATATATATATATATATATATATATAAATCTTGTTATTTAAGCATGATTCTGATTGAAAAATACGTTAAGTATTGCATTATAATTGCTATGATTCACTAGAACAGCTTTCTTATGAATTTGTACAAATCTTTCCACTTTAGGAATATATATATATATATATATATATATATATATATATATATATATATATATATATATATATATATATATATGTATAAAATCCTTCTTTCGGGTAAGTCTTACTTTAATTATGCCATTTTGTTATGTATATTGGTGCATATACCAGTTCATGTAATTTCACTTGTTTGGCTGTCCTTAGCATGAACTTGCGTTTTTCTTTTTTGATTAATTGCTATCATTTTACGTTCAAGAGGATTGTTATTTCCAAATGTAAGATGAAGACATGCAGCTGCCACACACACACACACACACACACACACACACACACACACAAGGGACTGTGACAGTCTTGTGTTCAGCTAACCTCGCATGCACAGACAGTAAAATTCCATTGCAATCCCACTGAATAGCGTAGTAATCAATTGAAAAAATGCCTTAACCAACAGGTGCCCGAATGGACAAAAATGGCTAAAAGTCAGGAATCCCGAATATCACCACCTAGTGGTCAAATTAGTTTAACCTTCCTTGCTACATTTCCTTCCAATTTTGCGAGAAAGCTTGTATTGAGTCGGCGAAGTAAGGCAAGTCGTTGATTGGCCTTGTTGATGATGCGGGTAATGATGGGATGCTAAGTAACGTTTGAGGTAAAATTAATTGTTAAATGTGTATGTTGATGTGCTTCTGGTATAGTAGTGACTCCAAGATAAAGTGTAGGATGGTCTTGTTTAATATTCTTCGTGGAAAAAAGGACTGCAACTGATTTGATGGCATTAAATGTGACACGCCATAAGACACCCTAAACACTAATTCTACCAAAGTCGGTATTTATTGTTTGGTGCAACCTTTCAACAAATGCAACATTTGCAACCGTGTGCCCCTCTTAATATTATATTTTATTGGTTCTTTTTGTGGCAGTCAAAACTATTGTGACGGGCCACATAGATCTTGTGGATCATTATGCACTTGTCGTGTTAGGAATGTGCATAACTGTGATGTTTGGTTTAGAAGTGAAATAGGTTTGCCCGGTTGGATGCTACCTTAAGGAACGGCTCAAAGCAGGAGCACACGCAATACAGAAACTGCTGAAGTGTTCTGTATCTCAGCTAAGTTAACACAGAGCAGTCAGCTGAGCGCAGGACACCGGTTGGACAATTTGGAAACCTTTTGGGGTAGGACATATCTCTGCGTTGGATCTTCGGAAAGGTTTCCCTAGGTAGCGCTGCTATCACTATTGTATTTCGATTTACGTTTCTAGTTTGCAAAAAAAACACGATGCGCTTCCCACAGTTTAGCTGGTCTCTCTTTTTTTTAAGGAACACAGCATTATATCATATGTAAAAACGAACAAAACATATATAGGCATTTTTCCACGATGTTTTATTTGGTCGCTTTACGTGCTCAGTGGTTCATTTTCGATCATATCGAATGTGTTGTGTATGATCTTGCCGATAATTTATTTTGGCACAAGATGATGGCTTCGTGGAAAGACTTGTAGCAGTTAACCTTTTATGGTATGTAATATACACAGGGAATTTGCTCCGAGTGAAAAAACAGAAAGTTCACGGAAGTTGGTTTCTTGCAGCCGTCATGAAACTGTATCTAACAAAGTTCAGTGCATCTCCAGATATGAATTCACTCAACATTTATCACTTGATTAGGTGTCATCTGATGTCGCGTGTCTAATCTGTATTTGTGCCTATTCATGTTCTGGGCCAAATTGGGCAAGCGATATCTAACAATGGTTTTATCATTAAAAAGCGCTATGCATGGATAGACAAATCAAGAATATTGATTTTATTGTCGCTAATGGAAATTCCAGGACCTCATTAAAGATTTGTTGATTTGACCTCAATCGACATTTCTCGTACAGTCAGTGTCCAGTAGTAGCTTTCCTGTTCCCAAAACTTGTAATTTGCACTAGTATTTGTAAGGTCACCGAAAATTCAGTCGCGATGCACCTTTGATTGGTTGTTTGTAGGTTCATTTACAAGACGACGCTGTGGCCGATTGCTGATTTTGGCTAGAATCAGAGATGCCAACTGTTCATCATCATCAGGGACAGTCCTTGGAATTAGCTGAAAATTTGACCAATTTACGGTGTGTACTCTCATCCTAAGTGAGTATTTGCAGCTATATTCTTTGTTAATTATTTTGTGTCCCCCGTGGTCTTGACTACTTGTCCCTGAAATGACACTTTGAATGTTGGCATCCCTGTAAAATATTTTGACCATTTTAGGTCAGCTGACTTATCATTGAGATTAGCTGATAGGATAGGTGGTCCATCAATTCACTATTCGGCTTCACTGAAAACAAGGATGCCAACACTCAGTGTGTCATTTCAGAGACAAGTAGTCAAGACCATGAGGAACACAAAATAATAAACAAAGAATAAACAGCCTATATTCAATTGCAATGAGGGACAAACAACATAAATTGGTCAAATTATCAGCTAATTTCGGGGATTGTCTTTTATGTTGAGGGACAATTGGCATCTCTATGAAAATTGTCAGACTTTTAAGAAAATTGATGGGGACATACTTTGTGTGGGCCAATTCTGTTCAGCACCTGGCGCTGCAGTGACACACAAATATTGATTACAATTTTATTAAAACTCTGGAATCGAGGACAGTCACAGAGCTCGTTCAAACCGCAAAACACTTACACTGTAGATCTCTCGGGAAGACACCAACGTGAGGACGGTTCCACAAGCTCTTCAAAGTGGCACTGAGGAAGATGAAATGAGCCGCCCATACCAGTCAAGTGTAAAGCTAATCATTCAAGTTACGGTTCAACTGAATATAAACCTCACCCCTGTATTACTGTTCAGATGGAATCGTTACGTAATTATGGCAAACAATGATACTCTCAGACAGCTAGTTCAAACCAAATGACTGACAGGAATATTTTTCTAAAATGTACACTGTCATAGCCGTGAGTGCAAAAGCATTTTCTCTTTGAGACTGTTAAAAAATACAAAATAATTAAATAAATAGAAAAATAAATAAATAAATAAATAAATAAATAAATAAATAAATAAATAAAATAATAATATAAAATAAAACATGATAATAATAATAATAATAACAACAACAACAACAATAATAATAATAATAATAATTATTATACTACTACTACTACTACTAATAATAATAATGATAATAATAATAATAGTAATAATAATAATAAAATTTAAACCCCACAGCAACAACAAAAGAATTCAGAACCATCGATTTAAACAGAAGCTATTTTGTTACAATTATTGATGAATCGATTGACTGTATGTTAAATGGGACGGCATCGTGAATGGACACCTGGTTCGAATACCCCCTAGTGTGTTATCAACGGATATCATATTTACTGTTTGATGTATCAGGAAGAAAAGAACACCTGTTTACGTGGGCTGGTCTGATAAAAACAGTCATTAATTTCGAGCATGCGCGCCCCTGCCTATGCTGTTAAAGTGCTCATTTAATAGCGGACTGTATTGAGAAAAACGTGTCTTCATTGTAGGCGTTTCAATTTCAGTCCATAACTTCGCTATCCATGCAAGTGTTAACTGCCACTTTCATAGACTTCAAGCACACCCGTCATAGGTGTGCAGAGTTTTGATCAAGCGAAGTCGTTCAATGCAAACAGTACTCACACAAAAATTCTCTTGATTTATTTCAGAACGACATAGAGAGACGTGAAAGACTCGAACGCCCGGCTTTTCAAGGGCAGATGCAAGGTAATCGGGGTCTTCCATCTTGACCATGGTTGAGGAATAGCGACACTCACGCGGCAAATTCTTGCTGGTTGAATTACCTTCATGTTGTTCTTGAGAACGATAAGCTTCTGAACGAAAGTACCACCGCAGTGATTACACAGTGAGGGGCAATTGACGTCAAACTTATCAGCGCAGAAGCGAGACCTAAATGGGAACAAATAGTCATCACTCTAGAAAATATATGTGTTTGAAATGGTAAGAACGGCTTTTCACAAGTTTAAGTAGTGCTAGGACTCAAACTTCTTGGACTGTAACCTCTGCAGGGATTTGGGCATAAATTCCTATTTGTGAGCGACAAGAAAATGAATCCCATTCGTGTTGCTTGCAAACCAACTCGCCGCCAAGCGAAAATGGTCATCGCCCTTACTATTGTAACTACTTTCTACTTTATGGTTTTCCGTCATAAGGATAGAGTCTTAAGCCACAGTTCAAGAACTGCAATCAAAACCACGCCAAAAACTATAACCAAAACCACGCCTATCGAAAGTGGGATGACAATATTACAATTCCAGAAAACTTCAGACCACTTGAAAGTCCACTCGAAACAAGCCTGTGTACATCCGCAACTGGAGCTATGGCCACCATCTTTGAAGAAATATTTCAAAGACCCGCCACCGTTAAAATGTAACAGTGATCCCAACTGGGTATATGTGGACAATGGCACTTTTCGTATCCTCCCAGAAGCAATCCAAAGACATGGAAACATTGTGTGTGATTATATTCCCGTTCTGAGAGGATCCGGTGACAATTCTGTTCTGGAAGGCAAAAAAATAAAGAATATTAAATCAGGTAGCAAAATTTCAACAGACTTTTTCATGGCCCGCTGTTCAAGTGATCGTTCACATTCGTATTCAAATCTTCATTGTGCCATAGCTTACAACAAAAAACTGCACACACAAAATAAACCTTTGCCGAAAACGGCGATGGGACTAAATATTCTTATGTTTGGCTTCGATTCAGTTTCCAGAATGACCTGGATACGTAATCTGCCAAAGAGCCACAGTTATTTTATGAATGAGTTGGGCGGGATACTCCTGGAAGGTTATAATATTGTAGGAGATGGTACTCCTCAGGCGTTGCTGCCGATTCTTACAGGTCAGACGGAGCCAGAACTGCCCGAAGCTCGCCGCGGGCGGGCGGGGGCAAAAACTGTTGACGGTCACCCATGGATATGGAACGATTTAAAGAAACTTGGATATGTGACGCAGTATGGGGAAGATGAGCCAGGCTATGGTGCTTTTAACTATCGTATGTTGGGCTTTAAAGACCCCCCAGTTGACTATTTTATGAGGCCGTTTCAGCTCCAGGTTGAAAAACTTTCCCGATACCATAAACGCTATTGTCTTGGATCTATACCCAGGCATTTGATTATGCTCAACTGGATCAAAGATTTTTTCCATATGTACCCTAATAAACCCAAGTTTTCATTTCTGTTCCATTGCGAGTATACCCATGGAGGGTACAGTGAAGTGCGCGTTGCTGATGATGACTTGAAAAATTTCCTCCAGTACCTAGAAAAGTCGGGTCATTTGAATAAGACTGTTTTGATATTGATGGCGGATCACGGTGCTCGATTTCAGCAGGTACGACAGAGTGTACAAGGGAAACATGAAGAAAGAATGCCATATTTTTCCTTCCGCCTTCCACCCTGGTTTACACAAAAATACCCACAGGCTTTGGAAAACTTACGTGCGAACGCACATAAACTTACAACTCCATTTGACATTCATGAAACTTTTAGAGACATAATAGATTTTACTGGTGCTGGCAAGGGAAACATAAAAAATCGCGGAATCAGCTTGTTTAAGGAAATTCCAAAAGAGAGAACATGTCAACATGCTGGCGTTGAGCCTCACTGGTGCGCATGTCTCAACTGGCAGAAAGTGGACGTCAATGACGCAAAAGTGAAAGAAGCAGTTGCCAGTTTTGTCAATGCTCTGAATGCTTTTACCAAAGATAACAGAAATGATTGCGAAATACTGGAGTTAGAAAGCATTCAAAGTGCTGTTCAGTTCAAGCCAAATGTGGATGTACTTAAATTCAAACAAAGCAGTGACAACGACGGTCGTGTAGCCGATCTTTCCGATAAAATGAAAGCATCAGAAACATTATACCAAATTACAATCACCACTAAACCAGGTTACGCTAAATATGAAGCAACAGTGAAACTTGATTTGAATAAGAACAATTTTGTGGTCAATGGTGCTGAAATAAGTCGGATTAACAAGTACGGTAAACAACCGCATTGTGTTATGGACAAGTTACCCCATTTGCGACCATACTGTTATTGCAAATTGTAGATAGCTCGGTGAATAACTCAACCATATTTGCTTCTGGTGACCGTGTGGGCAAAGAAAACATTGCAAAATAACTGTTCGTCACGACTACAACCAACAGAATTCGGATGTAAAATAAGTGTTACATCCTACTTTTAATTTTCTGATGTTAAGGGTAGATTAATTGAAAATGATTTGTACAGTCAAATCTTTTCTTTGGGTTATGACAATTTCTTTTATCAGTGCGTGGAAAGAAAATGTGATACATTCTTATCTTGGAAGTAGGGATTGAATTCATTGATAAACCGTCGGAAATACAGGCTTCGCTTGCTGGAAGATATGTGTTTGACTGTGTACGGTAACCCTTTTCACGGTCCGCAATGCTGAACATTTTTACGTATACACCATACTTACATTTACATAATTTATTTTGTTCGCAGAATACATTAAGATCCGCGTCTGGAAAACAAAGCTGTAGATCTGGATATTAATCCAGATTATTTGCCTTTTGTTGCTGCGAAAAATGAGGGCGAAAGTAAATTTTTTATTTCTTGCCATTGTACATGCAAAGAAATGGTACTTTAGAAAATTTTTTTCATCACTACTTTTTTTTTCTTTCTTTCTTTCTTTCTTTCTTTCTTTCTTTCTTTCTTTCTTTCTTTCTTTCTTTCTTTCTTTCTTTCTTTTTTGTTTATTTCTTTCTTTGTTTGTTTGTTTGTTTCTTTGTTTCTTTCTTTCATTTTTTCTTTCTTTCTTTCTTTCTTTCTTTCTTTCTTTCTTTGTTTATTTCTTTCTTTCTTTCTTTCTTTCTTTGTTTCTTTCTTTTTTTGTTTGTTTCTTTTTTTATTTATTTCTTTCTTTGTTTGTTTCTTTCTTTCTTTCTTTCTTTCTTGTTTATTTCTTTCTTTGTTTGTTTGTTTGTTTGTTTTTTTGTTTCTTTCTTTCTTTCTTTCTTTCTTTCTTTCTTTCTTTCTTTCTTTCTTTCTTTCCTTCTTTAGTTTTAGATACCGCCCAATGAACTCGTTCATTTTGCTTTGATGAATGGTATGTACATGTGTTAAATACAAATATCCTTTGGGGAATTTGTATAATTTTAGATATGTCGGTGCTTTATGAGCAGTGACAAAGTAAACTTCTGTCAATGAGCTGTATTATGTATAGCTAAGGGTACCTAAATCGAAAAGGACCGGGCTATTTCTGTCACGTTGCCACAGATGAGAAGCCCCTTTCGATCCGTTGATGGATTTCCATTCAAGAAAATTATAAACAATATGTAGGGATGTAAATACGGTCGATGGATTGTTCGGACAGATGGGTTACATTTCACTGTTTATTGCATCCCCAGCTTTTATCATATCAAGCTTTTTAAGATCTATATAATTTGCATGTCGCTTGATGTCGGCTGTGTAAAAATTGTCATAAATTTGTATCCAAGAATAGCCGAGAAATTTCTTGCTTTCACCGTGCCCTTATGTGGAGAGGAACTAACGCTGATCCAACATTACCGACAGCATGGACCTATTATCGGATAATAGGTCCATGCCGACAGTGACCCATCGTGAATGCCACGCCGTTTGCATGCAGACTTATGGCACTGGTGTGAAGGTCCACATTTGGGCATTATTGATTAAAGCAATGTTGCAGAAATAGCAATTAACGTAGGTGCGCCATAAACCGAAGCATTGTGATCATTGGGTAAATTCAATACTTTTGAAACTGTTTTGCGTGTTTGCTTTAAAAATATGTTATATTGTGAGAAGATGAATCTTCAAACAGTGCGGCGGTTAATTTAGATGTCATTCATGCCCCCCCCCCTCCCCCGAATTCAAACCGAGACAATTGTGCTGGAGGATGGGGAATCAAGGAGGATGTGTATGTAGTCCTGGCGACCCAAGACTTTCATTTGGGGATTGTTGAGGGTGGGTAAGGGCTTTCCCGTACTGGCGTACTGGGGCTTTTTTTCTTTTTTTTTTTACCGTACTGGCGTACTGGAAGCCCTCTTATTTTACGTACTTCGTACTATCCAAAATTTTGAAAGATTTTTATTTTGCTTACTACGTACTCCAGAAACATAATTACCTATATCAGCGTACTGACCCCCCGTATCCCCCTTCATTATTGATAATTCTTATACCATAAAGGTTTAATTACTCATTCATTTCATTGACTCATTTTATTGTGCACCTGCATGATGTCCAGGCCATACCACGGAACTTCAAAAAAATGGAACATTCCCCCTCCCCACCCCATACAACCATTTTGTGTTATGGATGTTTTTATGGCGTCTCTTTATTTCATTTTCTTCATTTTGGTTTTTTTTTTTTGGTTAATGGTCAAAATAAAGGTCATTTGCGGAAGTCAGGATGAAGTGGTTATTATACTGTATGAGCTCAACACGGTCCCAGACAAATCATTGGTCACGGCAACCGACAAATACAAGGGTTGTCGGCTTTGCGTATTTATTATTATTTTTGAACTTTTCAATCGAAAGTTTTGGGACGCTGATGGGTTTATTTGCCCCATGTCATCAGCCTTAACGAGATGATCTCGGCGCTTAAAGTAGATAAAGCTGCTGACTCAATATCGTTATCTTGCCAT
Organism: Hermodice carunculata; assembly: GCA_964020975.1. Taxonomy (NCBI): domain Eukaryota; kingdom Metazoa; phylum Annelida; class Polychaeta; order Eunicida; family Amphinomidae; genus Hermodice; species Hermodice carunculata. Next base: position 32,355,272 of record OZ026621.1, read on the forward strand.
GTAAAGGTGAATTAGCTTGGTGCTTTGTCCCTGTATAGTGTGCAGAGTACTCCTTGCCATCTGCTTTTCTCTGTACAACGCATGTATAATGGATTTACAGTCAAGAAAAAGGTGTCAAAACACTCAGCAGTGGTTTTCAACAGACTTGTTGCTGTATTTTGAATGGTAGAAACCTTGCTCAGTATATGGGACAGGTTTAGTTAAAACTCCGCAGAACACACAGAATTTAGTTGTGATTGAAATATCATTTGTCCCACGAAATAAGACGTGCCCAATGTTAAACCCAAGCATTGCTACTATCATGGTTTTCGTGGTGTACATAAAAAGTTGGTTGGTTATGAGACTTGAAACCAGGAAGCAGATCCGAGTAAAATTTTAGAAGTATTAAAAGTCATTTTTTTCTTTATACACAAACAAATATCAGACAATATTGAGTCATTTCGTCCGAAAAACAATTTGGTTTATCCATACAACTTAAATAACTCATGCGTCAACTGCATTATGGAAAAACTAAAAGAGTATATACTCCTTACTTTGTTCATTTTTAGCGATGCTAACCATAGGTAGCAGAGCCTATGCGATCACTCAATTGCTGGTTTGTCGTGATCATACCTTTGAGAACCTTTTACCTGTAAATTAGCCCACTTTTTCAGCCAGACATTACATAAAGTTATCACTCTGTTGCATTGTTTGGCATGACAGGCATTTTTCCATGATGAATTTTGTAAACACAGGTCAAATAACATATTCATGCAAGTGACGGAATAAAGCTAATTTCACCAAATGTGTATCATGTGTGAAAGCTAGATCTTACATAATCGGGGTGACCTTGACGTACTTTCACAAGGTCACAGAGGGAATATGTGTCATGAAATGAATTTCTTGTGTTGGTTCTTACATCCGAATTTAAAACACACATCCACGTGTCACTGCAGGACACAAGTCTAGGCGATGTGAATGCATGGTGGCACTGCCTTTTTTGGTATCAAAACATATTAAATTTATAAATTGAGACAAAACTACAAATTTTACATCAAATATGCATAAGACAAATGGTGAGATTTAGTGTGACCTTGACCCATTTTTCGAGGTCACTAAGGACTACATGAAGGACACTTAATTCAGTGTTGTAGATGAATGCATGTCATCAATAGAAATAAATGGTAATTTGAAGTGATACGTGCGTATTAAGATTCAGATTCAGATTCAGATTTCATTTATTCGACACAAGTGGATACATGTAACAATTTAGTTAGTAATAGCAAACAAACAATACATTCAAGAAAAGCCAACCTTGTTGCTACTACCATTGAACATAATTGTCAGGATGACCCAGCATAAGGATGAACAAACATCCGCTCTCGCATGGGCCACCTAAAAAAAGATTACTTTGCTGGTTCACACCATTTTGTATCGTAAAAAACATGTTTAACAACCATTTATATTTATGTACATACCAACTTAGATACTGTGTGATACAATTTCATGCAAACAATCAAATTATTGATGATTACCACATACAAAACAATTAGAGATGGAGCATGTTTCGGAATATTGAGTAATATAGAAATTTTTGACATATTGTGAGAAACCAGAGTAAGAATGAGTGTGGATTTTGCTTGTCAGAGTTACCGGGGAATTTTGAATCAATTTGGGGATAGAGTATCGAATGCACTTTTTCGGTGGATGCATGAACTGGAATAGTGTCGCGTGGAGCATCACGATATCGAGTGGGATAATTATGCGTGCTGGGTATTGAAGTAAACATGTTATCAAAATAACCAGGTAATTCATTTTTAGAGTACCGAAAAAAGAATTTGAGAGATTTAAGTTTGAACAAATCAGAGACTTTTAAAATCTTTAAAGTTTTAAATAGTGGGTCAGTGTGGGCATTATACTGGGCTGAACTTATCAAACGTATAGCTGATTTTTGTAATTTGAGAATGCGGTCACAGGCATATCCCCATGCAAGAATAGAATAATTTGCGTGGGGCAAAAAGAGGGAATTATAAATGAGGAGCAGTGTACATTTGGGAAGAAAATAATGCAGCCTTTTTATTATTCCAATTATGCGAGCAATTTTATTTGAAATTTTGTTTAAATGGGCATTCTAACTTAATTTTTCATTAATTATTAATCCAAGAAAGTCAAACTCTGTTGTTCTTTCTATTCGAACATTGGTTATCTGTAGATCGATATCTATGTTCAACTTTCGTTGTGGAAAAGAAAATAACATGTATTTTGTTTTTTGGATACTTAAAGATAATTTATTTGCGGCAAGCCAGTCATGCACACTTGCAAGTTCAGAATTTATAGTATTTCAGAGGTCGTGATCGTTGGATTGGGGTCTGAAGCTAAAAGTGCAAAGTGAATTTATAAGTGTTGTGTCGTCAGCATACAGGATGGATTCAAAATTTGGGGAAGCTAAGTAGAGATCGTTAATGTATATTATAAAAAGTAGCGGCCCACGGATTGATCCTTGGGGCACACCGGTGGTGATAGGTAAAGGCTTGGACTCGACATCATTTAACTGAACATATTGAGATCTATTTGACAGATAACTCATGAACCATTTTAAAGATATATCAGAGAGACCATAGTATTTTAGTTTATGCAGAAGTATTTGGTGATCTAAGGTATCGAAAGCTTTAGATAAGTCTAAGAATATAGTCAGAGGTATTTCACCGGAATCCAGAATTTTATATATTCGATTAATAAATTCCAGAGTAGCAGTTTCAGTGCTATGACGCTTTTTAAATCCATGCTGACTTGAATAGAGGATATTATTCAAAGAAAAATAATCATACAATTGTTGGTACACAACTTTTTCAAAAACCTTTGAGAAAACGGGAAGTAGGGAAATTGGTCTATAGTTGTTCAGAATATGCTCGTCATGTTTTTTGTAAATTGGTATTACTTTGGCTACTTTCAGCTTGTCTGGAAAAATACCTGTCATGAGAGACTGATTAATTATTAGAGATAAAGGTTTAGCTAGTGATGATTTAATTTTTTTAACAAATCTCATTGACAAATTATCATGACCTGTACTTGATTTAGGTTTAAAGTTATTCATGATTAATTCAACCTCGGCTGGGGAGGTATAAGTAAAATTAAAAATACTTTCCCACTGTCGATTTAGGTAGATATTGATATGGGGTATGTGTCTTTGATTAATTTTGCAGCCATTTTTGGGCCGATGCCAGCAAAAAATGAGTTGAACTTTTCAGCTATTTCACTTCTATTTGATTCCTTTTTGTTTTCTATCATGAAAAAAGATGGAAACTGTTTTTTCGTTTTGCTGACATTTAAGATATTTTTAATAATGTCCCAAGTTTTCTTTGTGTCATTCTTAAAATTTTCAATTTGCGAATGAAAATGAAATCATTTTTGCTTTTTAATCAAATTTGTCAGTATTTTATTGTAAGTTTTGAGATTTTGCTTGAGAGTTTGAAATTGGGGAACATCAGGGGATGTACATTTCAATTTTTTATACAAATTATCACGAAATTTTATTGATGTTAGAATTCCATTTGTCATCCAAGGGGATTTCTTATGCTTATATCTTTTGAAGCGGACTGTTTTAGTAGGGAGATGTCCTTATCCTTAAATTGTTTGATTATGGTTTCTAATTTATTATAGTTATTGTTGGGATCAAGATTTAAATCGTTGTCAAGGGCTTGCGTGAAATCATAATTATTGATCTCTTGCGCAAAATTTTGAAAAGATATTGGATCCTTGGTGTGGACTTTGACATATTTGGGTGGGGTTTGCAAATTTAAATTCTGATCAAGGCAGGTAAAATAAGGTAAATGGTCAGATAAGTTAGTAAATACAATACCTGATAATAATACCTTATTACTACGTGACAAACCACAGAACATTTTGTCAATTAAACTTGCATTCCTCTCAGAAAAGCGAGTAGGTAAAGATATTTTAGGCAGAAAATTATATTTTGTCAGTTCATTGAAGAAGTCAGAAAATTTCTCTCTCGTATTTAGTTTTAAGAGATCCATATTATAGTCTCCCAAAAATAATTTGTCAGATTGCTCCCGAGATAGGGTTGCTAAAATAGGTGAAAGATCATTTATAAATAATTCAATGTCTTCATTTCTGTCACGAGGAGGCCTATAAATATTACCAATTGTAATTTTTTGCCTTAAACCGTTCCCAAATATATCAATAAACTGACCTTCCCATAAAGCATTTGGACTATAAAATTCTCTAACAGCATACTGGAAATTTTCATGTAAATAAATTATTAATCCACCATGGGAGCTGCAAGTGGCGCCAAGAGGAATAGAAACGTAGTTATCTAGTTCATAGAGACTGGTGTCTGGCTGTGAGCCTTCAAGCCAGGTCTCTTGCAAACAAATTGCACTGAATTCAACATCCTCCTTTCATAATTCAACCAATAGTGATTTGAATTTATCAAATTTAGCATAAAAACTTTGTATATTTAAACCTAAAACTGAGAAATTGGTAGAAAATGGTTTCAAATAATCAGGTAAGTTAGAAATTTCGACATAGGGAGAATCGGAAGCAATTGAGATAGCATGTTCTAATTCATCAGGGTTGTCCAGCAAATTATTTAAATTATTTCTCATGACGCCACCAAAATTACGAAGGATATCGTTAACTAAAGTATCAGAATTCATGATGTAAAGTTACTGAATGATCGTGTTGCTGTTATGAAGCAAACAACAGCTACAAAAGGAATTTTAACCATCTTGTTTACCTTCATATTAATGCACGAAGTATTGTTACGGTAGAAATGGACCACATGTAATAAACTGATGTTATAAGTCATTATAATAACATACAAAAATAACAGAAGATTAACATTTGGGAAAGAATATGATTTGTATGAGTCACATCCATGTGCTAGAGCAGACATGAAGGACAATACCACATATTGATGTAGGACAGTCAAGAACGTACACTTTAAATCTATATAGAAAACGATTATACTTTGCTTGTGTAGTCTTTACAAAGCAAAAGTTATCAAATATGGCAAAATCCCAGATGATGTGACAAGTATAGATTCTCACATTTAAACAACACATGTTTGAGAATCTTTTATAGAAACTAAGCAAAGTTTGCAGTACTGTGATAAAACCAAATTTGCGAATGGATACACATTTGTGTAATAGCATCAAGCAAAAACAGTCATCAAATGTTAAAGAGAGAATAAATATAGCCAGTAATATTGAAAATCTGAAAAATGCAAATTGAGCCCTCACAGGTGACAACACAATTGTGGAGATTTTTCCACATGAAATTAAACCTGTGGGATAAAGAAACACAAAAAGAAAGAAAAATAAGAAGAGTAAGAATTGAATGCAATAAGAGAACATCTTTGTCTCTGTACCAAAGTGTATGCATCATTCTTAGTAAAGGAGAAAAACTGAATATTTTGTACATTGCCAGTGCAGCAAAACAACTCGTGTCCATGTATGGAAATTAAACTCCTTTAGGATATACCATCCTAACAAACAAGGAACAGATAAAGAATTAACTGTAGTCAGGTACCTTGGATAAGCACTATTGTGAACTGTGTGAAGCATTTGGATAATTAAGAAATAGTACAGTCATGTGACAAGTTTTTCAATATTCAAGCAGTGGCGGATTAGGACCTGTGCTCGTCTTGTCACCAATCGTTATGACTACCAGTAAAGTTAAATTACACCAGACATAAATATGTAAATTATGGATATACCAATCAGGTGAATATCCTATAATCTTTTTCAAAAAATTATGTTAAACAACAAAACACAGATCTGTTGTTCCTCTGAATCAGGATATTTGGGAAAGTCCCTGAAAATCAAACAACTGTCACACACACACACACACGTCCTTCATTGGCTAGTTATAAGCGAATGTCATGTTTAGGTCTGATTCGAGGAAGTGGGATACCAGTTTTTCTTGCGTAGTTTTGGGGGTAATACGGGGACACGTGTGTGTGGTGTGTGTGTGTGTGTGTGTGTGTGTGTGTGTGTGTGTGTGTGTGCGTCGCCAGTTTACTTGCAATATTTTAACTCTATCCTACGGTTGACAGGTTTCTTGCATCAGTTTTTAGCAATCATTGCTATGATAATGTACTGGTTTAAATGTACAAGGGTCAATAAAATTGGTTAAATTATCAGTTGCGGAGTTTTATTTTGAATTGTGCACCTGTCGGTCTGGAAATCCACATTCCCAGCAAATGCTGATTTTCACCAGTACATTGACTTGTGGGTAAAATCGGGAACCAGGAGCCGCAAATAATCTATGTTTAATACCCGGGACCAGTGACGGGTACCTGGGACAAGGGTACCCGCTGAAAAAAAAAAAAAAAAACAAACCAAAAAAACCCAACATATTTTAACTTGTTTTTATTCAGGTAGAGTAAGAAGAATTTTACCATTCGACATGTGTCTATTCCTGAAAAAGGGGGGGGTGCGTGGGTGGGGACTTAAAGAGGACTACATGAACGCATGCGGCCCTTGTAGCCTGTCGAACACAAAAAAAGTTCTGTAGCATTTACTTTCTCATTTGCACAAAATACCCGTCGCTACCGGTAATTTAATTTTTAGCTGTACTTCTAGCTCTTGATTTTTTTATTTAGATTCAGGAAAACTAGCATTACCCAGAGAACTGTGCTTGTTATGTCTCCCCGTTGAAGGGGGGGGGGACACTTTGTTTTCGCGTGCGTTTCTTCTTCTTCTTCTTCTTCTTCTTCTTCTTCTTCTTCTTCTTCTTCTTCTTCTTCTTCTTCTTCTTCTTCTTCTTCTTCTTCTTCTTCTTCTTCTTCTTCTTCTTCTTGTTATGTCTGTCTGCCAACACAGACATATCGCTTTTCTCGGAATTGTTTCTTTCTTTCTTTCTTTCTTTCTTTCTTTCTTTCTTTCTTTCTTTCTTTCTTTCTTTCTTTCTTTCTTTCTTTCTTTCTTTTTTCTTTCTATCTATCTATCTATCTATCTATCTATCTATCTATCTATCTTTCTTTCTTTCTTTCTTTCTTTCTTTCTAGGCAAATTTGATCGACATTTCATTTGAAAAGTATTACACGTAGAAGCTCCAAACTTGGCACAATTATACTTCTGTAGATAAAGTCAGGCCTTTTTGTAATGAGAGGTCATGCTTTTCAAAATTATGGAAATGAGGGCTAATTAAAGTTTTAAATCTTCAATATCTTATGTACTATAGTAGATGTGGTTCTGAGTGTAAAGGAGTTCGATCATAGCGGGGCAAAGGTTATCTTAAATGTCAAGGGCATGTCAAGGTCATAGGTCAATTTTAAGCCAAAATGTAATTTTTGAGGTCAAAGTTCACTTTAAGTAGAGGTCATCTCAAGGTCAAAGGTCATTTCAAGGTCAAAGGTCACTTCCGATGGTGGCTTTATTCTCCCCATTACTTGATCAATATTTATCCAATTTTGATTATGTTGGGCTCAAATTGTAGCTATTGTAACCCTGCACATTTTTTAAAATATATGTGACCTCTAAAGGTCAAACGGCAAGGTCATTTGGACCTTTGAAAGTTTCATCCAGTCATAACTTCGTCCATTTCCATCCAATTTTAATCTTGTTGGACTCAAATTGTAGGTATTGTAACACTGCACATTATAAGAACATGTCACCTCAAAAGGGCAAAGGGCAAGGTCATTTGGCTCTTTGAAAGTTTCATCTTGCCATAACTTGGCCAATATTCATCCGATGTGGTTCATGTTGGGCTTAAATTGTGGGTATTGTAACACTGCGCAATTCACATGTGACCTATAAAGGTCAAAGGTCAAAAGTCAAGGTCATTTAGACTTTGGAATTTGCATGCAGCCATAAGTTTCATGTAATGTGAAGTACCAAAGGAAAAAAGTTGTAGCTTTTAATATTTACAACTTTGAAGGCACACAGATTTTCTTTGAAGCAAATATTTTTTCTAGTTCTTTTTGTTCTTCTTCAACACATTGTTTAGTGCGTTGCGGATGCGATAACTCGAGAAAGATTTGACTTGGGAAATTGAAATTTTTTGTGAAGATGTTCCTATATAATACCTTGCTTGGGATTGCAGATGGGTGACCTTTACCTATTTTTCTAGGTCATATGGGCATGTTGTGTAAAATAGACGGGGATGCAATTACACCGCAAGGAATTGACTTAAGAGGTTTACATTTTGCATGATTATGAACCAAATTATGTACTAGGTTGGTATTGTAGATGGTTACCTTGACCTATTTTCAAAGTCACATGGCCCCTTTTAAAAATCCATCCAGATTTGCTCGAGAAAGATTTGACTTAAAGAGGTTGAAATTATTGTTATCATGTTTCTATGTAAGATTTTCCTAAGACTTTGCTTGTAACTGAAGATGTATGACCTTGACTTATTTTTCAAGGTCACGTGGTTATGTCATGTAAAATTTACGTGGACACAAAAACTTCACAAGGATTTGACTTGAGAGGTTGAAATTTTGCATGATTATGTACCATAATATGTACTACGTTGGGATTGTAGATGTGTGACCTTGACCTATTTTTAAGGTCACGTGGCCACTTTTTAAAAATCATTGCAGAGGCACTCGTGAAAAGTTTGACTTAAAGAGGTTGACATTTTGTGTGATTATGTTTCTATGTAGACTTTTGTCAGACCTTGCTTGTAACTGCAGATGTATGACCTTGACTTATGTATTAAAGTCACGGGGGCATTTCATCTAAAATCAATGTGGACGTGATAACTCACGGAAGATTTGACTTGGGAAGTTGAAATTATATGTGAAGATGTTCCTATATATGATCTTGCTTGGGATTGCAGGATGGGTGACTTTGACATATTTTTCAAGCTTACGTGGGCATGTCATCTAAAATTGACACGCATGCAACAACTCTGCAAGGATTTGACGTAGGAGGTTGGAATTTTGCTTGTTTATGTTCCATAATACCATCTAGATTGGGATAGTAGATGGGTGACCTTGACGTATTTTCAAGGTCCAAGGCCACTTTTTTAAAATCATTGCAGATGCACTCGACAAAGATTTGTCTTAAAGAGGTTGACATTTAATGTGATTATGTTTCTATGTAAGAGTTTTGTAAGACCTTGCTTGTAACTGCAACTGTATGACCTTGACCTATTTTTCAAGGTCACGAGGGCAATTCGTCAAAAATCAACGTTTTAAAATGTCAATAAAGAGTGTACCTTGACCATATCTGTAGATCATTGGAATCGGTATGCCTATTTATAAAAATAAGGGTGACAATAGTAAGGGCGCACGGGGAGACATTTAATTTTCTGTTGGAAAATCAGCCTGTTCTAGTTTTTATTATGTTTTGCTGAGAACACGCGCTTGCAGGGTACGCTAGTTGCAGGCGATCCTACTTTGCAAAATGCACGTCAATCTTTTTTTTTTTTTCAAAATGTTTCCACACGATGCTCAGTGGACGCTTTGAACTTAAAGCCATGCTGACATATGAAGATTAAACAAGTGTGATCCACGATCCAGTATCTGAGGGAAAAAACACGTGAAAAACATATTTTAACCAATCAATTAAAATAAACTCGTATTGGAAATGGCAACATAACAAACTGAGGTGCGCTAAAGGATGAGCGAAGATCGGCAGTGAAAAAGGCAGAAATAGACATGGATCTGTAATTTATTTATTTGTATCAAAAGAATATGGGTATTAAAAACTGGATTCGGTCCCGACGTTTTGGCACTTTTACGAAGGGGTGGGGGTGGGGGTGGGGGAAGTCCCGGTTTCCGAGTCCCGAGTCAATGCAGGAATTTTCACATTGGAGCTCTTTTGGATTAGATGAAAGACGAAGCAATACATTTTACTGAAACTATCCAGCGATGCAGTGAATCATGCGTTCTTGGATGTAGCACACATGTGCAGAATGAAAATGGAGCCGATGAAGGCCAGTAAAATTCTATGTACGTATATGTACAAGAGCGTCAGCTGGCGGAAGCCAAATTACGCATGCGCTTGAATAATAAACATCCTGTTACAGTAAATCAGAAAACCTGGTGTCAGCAAGCATCTTTTTGTTGCATAATATATCGCCAGTGCCCAATGTACATGCATTGTGAAGAAAGAGGATGCTCCTTGCACGTCAAACGTGTTTGGGTGCAAAATAACCTTTGTTACTACCCGTGAGGCCTAATCAGCAGACGGACCTGAATTGCTGCGGTATTACCCATGGGGAGGTGCCGGCAATGCGGAGGAAAGGTGAAAGGTGAATACGGAATGAAGGCTGGGCCATCTGGTTACTTATACTGACGACACGGATTGTTTTAATATCATTCTTTACTTGGAGAATAACAAGAACGTTTTTTTTTTAAGCAGTGCTGACATCCAAAAAAAAAGCTTTAATTTATCAAATCCAATTTTGTTGTAGAGCAAGCGCAGATCTAGTTAGGCGTAGAGATTTTTAACCGCCCAAATTTTTCCGACACGCCACAAACTAGCCGCAACAAACCGGCATTATCGTTGGATTAGGGGAGTTAGGTCGTGTAACGACGAAGCCTCCGCTAACGCCCCAGTGCGGACATAGGACTGACCATATTGTATAAACCCGCTTACTGACCAGTAGCAGTGGATTTCTCTCAATTCCTCGTAGTAATAAGGCAATCAAGGTTTGTAGGCCCTCTGTCATTCTTGCTCCCGTGCGAGCAAAGGTCCTGAATCCTTCACTCCTTCCTCCCAACAACCTTGGTACAACGGCACAATCTCCAAGCACAGCTCCCATTCTTGACCGCCTCACCACTGGAGAATATAGTGTAAACTACTACCAAAGGCTAACACACATTGTCTGGGATAGTCCAAAACGCCTTGTACTTCAATACGCTTTTGGAAAAAAAGAGTCACACTCCTTGGGCTTGCTGAACGACCCCATGTCCAAGCTCATTTAAGCACCTTCTCTCAAAATCATTGTGCCTATTGCTAATTTTAATGAAACTTAAGTTTTCAGATTCAAAATTTCCACACAGTCTGTTCCGCGCTGCACCCAAAACTAGGACCTTACGCTTTCTGGACCGTTGAAATTGGCGGGGACCATATCTCAACGGCGCGTGGGAATGGCAAATGTGACTTATGAATAACTTTTAATTTTTCATGATGTGTTAGTGGCAGTGTATTCAGAAATGATTACACATTAATGTGAAAGAATTATTTCAAATTGAAAGTGGACGCAGAAATTGACCAATAAAAAACAGAAAATTTGCCGAATATTACATTTAGAACGATACTTGCACTAACTCAGTTGGAAGGGCCGAATGGATACAGCTTGTGTATCTTCGTGGATATATCAGAATTAGTTTTTTTTGTGTTTTTGTGTGTGTGTGTGTGTGTTTTTAGCTCAAGTGACTTGTCAGTCATCTGAGCTACAGGTTGGTCATCCGTTCATGACCCTGTTCGTTCGCTCACATTTACATTTTTAAGTTCTCCGAAACCGTTGGCTGGATTTTCTTCATACTTGGTAGGGCTCTGCCTTGGGTGGGTCTCTACAACGCTTGTTCAAATGGTCACGTTCCAGTGAGTCTGGTATTTTTCTAGATAAGATGACCAGGTAGCTTAGCTTCAGGATGGTTGGTGATCCGTTGAACGGCCCTCCGGCCATAAAGCAGATTTTCAACGTCATCTCAAAAACCGTTGCAGGGAATGTTTTAATTTTTACACATAGATGTTCCACAGGCGGACCTCTACCAAGTTTATGAAAGAGATGGCGATTGAATCATTTTTCTATTTTTTAAAAATGACATTGTCAAGTGATTTATTTAATCACAAATTTCTTCTCAAGAACTGCCTGGCCATTGCTTTGATACTGCATACGTACAGGGTCACCTGGGTTCATGTAGATTACATTAAGGCCACCAGACTGCGCTGCAATTTTAAAATGTTATTTACTTTTGTGTTAAGATTATGTTTGATTCTCCGGAAGCACTGATCAGTCATTATGAAACCCATAAATTTATTTGCATAACAGATATAACAATTTTGAATGTTTCAGAACATTTCGTAATTGTCAATGGAAAATTTCTTTGCATAGTTGGAAAAACCAAAATAACTGTGGGTGTGTACCTTATCTTTTAGAGCTTCAGGTGTTGCATTTAGATACGAAGAATTTAAAGTCAAAACATTTTTGTGCAAAGCCATGATGAGCACGTGCTACAAATAGTCCCGTTCTTCGAGTGTCATGGTCGTGTACGGGGGGGGGGGGGGGTTGACGTAATTGGAATTGGGTAAAGGTAAGCAGGAAGCGGCCATTTTCATGTTTAAAATATAATTTTAAGATTTGTAATATATTTATATATATATATATATATATATATATATATATATATATATATATATATATATATATATATATGTATTGTTATTTAAGCATGGTTCTGATTGGTTAAGTATTGCATTAAAATTGCTATGATTCACTAGAAAAGCTTTCTTATGAATTTGTAAATCTTTCCACATTAGGACTATATATATATATATATATATATATATATATAATCCTTCTTTCGGGTAAGTCTGACTTTAATTTTGCCATTTTGTTATGTATATTGGTGCATATACCAGTTCATGTAATTTCACTTGTTTGGCTGTTATTAGCATGAACTTGCGTTTTCTTTTTCGATTAATTGCTATCATTTCAAGTTCAAGAGGATTGTTATTTTCGAATGTAAGATGACACACACACACACACACACACGCACACACACACACACACACACACACACACACACACACACACACAAGAGACTGTGACAGTCTTGTGTTTAGCTAACCTCGCATGCACAGACAGTAAATTTCCATTGCAATCCCATTGAATAACGTAGTAATCAATAGAAAAAATGCCTTAACCAACAGCTGCCCTAATGGACAAATATTGTTAAAAGTCAGGGATTCCGAATATCACCACCTAGTGATCAACTTGGTTTAACTTTCCGACAAGCTACATTTCCTTCCAAGTTTCAGTATAATTTGAGTTACGTTTTTGGAATAAAAGTCGGAATTAGCAAAAGAAAAAAAAAAAAGAGGAAGAACAAAAATCAATCAATTAAAACAAAAAGCGAATAAAGAAGGGCCACCTGTTGAACAAATTAAAGTTAAGGGGTCGACAGAAATAAAATGAAGAAAAAACAAACAAACAAAAACAAAACAAAACAAAACAAAACAAAAAAACAACAAAAAAATAAACAAAAAAAAAAAAAAAAAAAAAAAAAAAAAAAAAAAAAAAAAAAACCCGAAACCAAAAAAACATGAAAATCACTGCAGCGTGACCGTTTTAACAAATCTGGTAGAAACCCACCAAAGGCATATCTCCACCAAGCTAGAAGTGAATCTGGTTTGCGATTTTGGAGAAGTCAAGAAAGGTGACTTTTCATTGCAATCCCCATTGACTTACATAATGGGAATTGAAATACCACCCACACACAAAAACACCCCTCTCTAAGTCATTGCAGCGTGATCATGTGAAGGAAGTTGGTAGAGACTCAGCCAAGGTACATCTCCACCAAGCTTGACGAGAATTTGAGTGAAGATGCCGGGAAGCAGTCGTAAATGTAACTTTCCATTGCAATCCCCGTTTCCAAATAATGTAATTAACAGGAATTCATGCATTCACGAACAAGTATCCGAATTAAAAAATCATTTAAAATGAGAGATCCAGACTATCACCACCTAGTAAACAACTTTTCTTATTCTCCCACAAGTTACATTACTACCGAGCTTCAAAACAATCTGAGTAATGTTTTTGAAGAAATCGAATATAGCGTAAAACGCACAAAATTTCCTTTAAAAGAGCAGGGCCACCTGTTGAACAAACTTTAAGGTCTGGGTGTCACCCGAGATGTGTCTAAGTAATTTGGAAGCAATTGGCCAATCTGTTTGGCGGACAGGATTTAAAAAAATATATTTTGTCAAAAAATGAACAAAAAGGTTAATAAAAAAAGCCAAAATTACTGAAGCGCGACCATTTTAACAAACTAAGTAGAAACCCACCCAAGGTAACTATCCGCCAAGTTTGAAGTGGAGTTAAAATATTTGAGGAAAAAGTCGAAAACGTGAATTGTTGACGGATGGTCGGACTGGTTGACGGACGAAACATGTTTGATGATTTTCCGCTGATGACCCGTTGACAAATTCATGTGGCTCTTGAACAGTGAGGTTTTGGAAATCTTTGCATCGTGCGTGATAATGGCGATAAATTCGGATATGGGTTTAAACAGACACATTGATTGAATTGGTTTGTCACGGAGCAAAGAGAGATTGCATTGTTTTGGTTCAGATTAGACTTGCACAAGTCCCTGGTGCATGTCCCTATTTTCCCATCCCACGGTCCCACCCAGAAGTGCGATACATTTTCCCCTCCTCGAAGTTAACTGTATAATATTATCCCAACTACATGGTGTTACTAAGTAGGTCCTACTGTTTTTTTTTAAACTGGTCGACACTGTCGCCGTGCCGGTTTCAACAGTAGCACTAGCAGCAATTGAGTCCTAGTCAGTTCTAATCCCATTATCATCGCGATAAGGCTGAAGGCAAAGTGGTTTTCAAAGGAATGCATGGCTAGTCACTGGCCACTCAAGCGAGACAAAGCTGACCGTCTCCCTCCGGCTGCCGACACTCACTGGACGCCCACCGCCTGACGCGCTGCACTCCAATTAACCCTTCATTACACAGTAGCTCAATTAACAGCTTCTTATGAGGGGTGCCTTATGACCGCTCGCTTGTCTGTGTGATAAGAAACACAGTGCAGACCGCCCGGCGCTTATCAGCTGGAGTCAATGTTTTCTGGTTATAGACACGTTCCACGCCAATTAGCTAGGTTTAAGGGCCTACCTGTATTGTAACAGAATAAGGCTACGACGTGTGTTTACTTAAAATTTCATTTTGCAATGTATTTAATTTTAAATAAAATACGGAAGACAGTCCAGTGAGACTTGAGCAAGTCTAGGTTCAGATCTGCCTGGCAGTTGTGGCACTGTTGTTCCTGTTTATGTAATACTTTTTTAGTCCCAAGCTTGGGGCATTAACGCCATTGTGTATGACAATACGTAATTACAGACATTCATATTAAGTGCTGTCCCCCACTGCACTCTTATGTTGCTGCACAGAAATGACAGGAAGGAGGGCTGATCTATATGTTAAGTATGGTCAAATGCCCTTGTCTTGCAGAAGTGACAAAGTGAGAAGGGAAGAGTTAAACAGTTGTTATCCACCTATTTTCCAAACATACAGGAAGCATAATATATTTAGAGAAATACAGTTGTACGGGAGAAATTGTGCTGTTTCTAGATGCTTAAATATCATGCCCTAGAATTGAGCCCTCATCATGATGGAAGCATAGCTGGAACGGAATTGATATGAATGCGTCCTATATTTCATCACGGTTGTAATGCATTATGCCCTTACACTTGCCCTTCTTCTTACTGGTCCTTAACTCAAGATTTGCCCCTAGTGGTTGGCCAAAGGCTTGAGGGTCGTACGCAAACGCGGAAATGAGATACTGCACATGCACCGGAGGTAAATGGACATGTCGACAATGTGTTATCTGCTTGCAGACAAGGTAAATTTCGTAATCTGTGTTATTGTGTAAGGTTATTTGTGGATACATTTTCAATTTTTATCACCATTTTGAATGACAATTTTATTTTTCGTAAATATTTGATGATGGGGAAGTACCCCTTGCGAAACCCCAGTCAGTGCCCTATCAATAAAGACTAGGTTACATAAGCAAATGCGCACGACGGCCACGGTTAGCGCATCCCCAGCTGGTCAAACCACTCAAGGTATTACGTGAGTAATTCGGCCGGCTACCGGGTAGAAGGATTATTGAATGCATATTAAAAATGACCCTTACAGGTACAGGGGGCTATCTCTTACATAATTCTGACCACTGTAACATACTTTTTTTTCTGAAACTGACAGGTACAGTGTGCAGTATTTATTGACAGGTCAGCTTTCAATATACCTAGCGTAGTAACTGAATACACATGGCCACAATGTGAGTTCTCTGTGTCACCGCGCAAGGCGGCGTGACTGCTGTCAGTACTTTGGCTGTAGCAAATGGTAATATCTCAAACTTTTCCCAATGATGACTAGGTTTTCTTGTTCTCAGATGATTCAGAATATTGTAAGGAACAAAAATTGGCATAGGACATGTGTGGGTTTATAAGTTATTTTGGAAGGTACAGACTGCAACCTGGTTTGTTGATATTTTTTACGGGTTGAATTTGTAGCGTAACGGGCACTGCAGGTGACGACTTTGGGCAGCAGAAAGACCCATTATCACTTCTGTACTGCCATAATTTCATTTAATTAATTAAAATTTTACATTCTATGAATGAATAAACACATAAAAGTCCATTTTAATCATTTTAATCACATTTATGCTCAAAATTAGCACTCAATTATACGAAACGAGAGATGTCTGCAAACATTTTGCTGTGTGATTCATGTCTCACACAATTTTAACTGATCCCATGGGTTTCTGGTGGCATAATTTCATTATGGAGAGCACACTCATGACTATGAAAACTCCAAAAATAGGATATCACTGTTAAAGAGAACAGAGGGCTCATGTTAGATGGATGACGATTTCAACTATGGGCAAAATTCTGTATCTGAGAGGGTATGGAGGTTCAGTTACAGTCGCCGTATTCAATTCCAAAGTCTATAAACCAACATGACATGTATTTTTTTATGGAAGTTCACAATATGTACCTCATAAAAATCACAATTTACTATAGGCATCATTGGGATAAATTTTTGGTAGCATACCCTTACAACATGCATAAACAATTTTTCGGTTTTTGCTCATATGCATTCTGGTTTAATGCATTACATATGGCTGTTAGGGAAAATAGTGGCCCCAGTTCAAACTTTTTTTTACATGATTTGTACACAAAACAATATTTCCAATCTTCAAAGATCATTTATTTGATAAATGTGGAGATGACTTGTTCCCTTAAGGTATTACGTGAGTAATTCGGCCGGCTTCCGGGTAGAAGGATTATTGAGTGCATATTAGAAATGACCCTTACAGGTACAGGGGGCTGTCTTTTACATAATTCGGACCACTGTAACACACTTTTTTTCTGAAACTGACAGGTACAGTGTGCAGTATTTATTGACAGGTCAGCTTTCAATATACCTAGCGTTGTAACTGAATACACATGGCCACAATGTGAGTTCGCCGAGTCACAGCGCAAGGCGGCGTGACTGCTGTCAGTACTTTGGCTGTAGCAAATGGTAATATCTCAAACTTTTCCCAATGATGACTAGGTTTTCTTGTTCTCAAATGATTCAGAATATTCTAAGGAACAATTTGGCATAGGACATGCATGGGTTTATAAGTTATTTTGGAAGGTACAGACTGCAACCTGGTTTGTTTACATTTTTTACGGGTTGAATTTGTAGCTTAACACCTTAAAAGGATTGTGCCGTCGTTGCGGAAAAAGCTCATTTGGTAAGTATTTCACCCATTTAGAAATAGATTATAGATATCCAGGAATGGCTTGTATATGACCGAAACTATGAGAAAATACCAGAACATGTTTGTTTCTGAGCAGATATAAAGTTAAAGTCACCATGAAAAATATAGACAGAGGCAGCAAAAGTAGATAATCTTTGGTGCGGTGTAATATAATCTGTGTAAAATATTTCACAATTCTACAGAATGGAAAATAATTGTCACGACAACTTTCTCTATGTGGTGCGTTATTAGATTTTTTACATCACGAATCAACAGTTTTTAAATCGAAATGCAGCCTTTTTAAAAATTTCCATGCGCGACGTCAATGTCCTTAACCATTCATCCATCAAAGAAGAGTGCACTTTAATTGAACGCAGGTTCGTAAAAATTAAATATAATGATGTGTATGACCTTCACGTTATCGTATGTTTTTGTCTTTATGATAAGTACTCATGGAAATATCGATAAAGTTATTCACTGGCGAAGTTTGTGTTTTTAAAGATATGGAAGTGCTTCTCAGTAGAAATGAAATTTTCTACGTTTTACACAAGATTTCTAACTTTAATTAAGTCTGTGTATGAACACAGACTTTCTGTCTTTCCTCAAATACTTTCTTTCTTTCTTTCTTTCTCTTTCTTTCGTTCTTTCTTTCTTTCTTTCTTTCTTTCTTTCTTTATCTCTCTCTCTTTCTTTCATCCTCTTGCTCAAGTGATGATTGAGTCGGTGCTGTAGCATCTTCATATGTTCTGTTTCCTCCTCTACTACATAACTCACAATTTCATAATTTTTTCTCTTCTGAAATACCCCTAGGGTTGTGTGTTTTTTATCTTTGCGATGCTCGCACAATTTTGATTTCTTTAAGCGCGGCATCGACCCTGAAAAATAAAAGATAAAGACGTTACAGTTTTTTTTTCAGATGACCTTACACCATTACCATAAATTACGATTTGCTTTGTTTCGGTATTTATTTGTCGACACAGAAAAATCCAGGTACCATAAATTACACCTGGGGTATCAGATAGTCGTCAAAGATAGCATTTTAGTAATGTATACTGCTATTAAATGAGTAAATACGACACCAAGTCGAAAACGAAACGTGAATAATCAAACTGGGAAGTGACTAATTAACGCCTATCGGACACACACATACAGTATATTGTATACATAATGTAGAAAACTACTTAAAACTCTGGCAACGGGTTTGTTTTTGACACATTGTGCAATAGATGAACCAATTTAATTAATTCAACCAGCAATTTGCCTATTTTCGCCCATTCAGTCCTCAATAGATATTCCACATCGTTGCCAGAGATTACCAATTTCTAGCCATACACCCTCAACGGGAAAAAAAATCGTTTACCGCCAGGTGGACATGCCTGGAGTATTGAAACACCTCCACAAGTATCAAACATGGCCCTCAGCATCGATGGGTAATCTGTCGCAGGAGTTACCCCGGTGTATAAAAATACAATACTAAAGTGAAGAAATACAATGCCTTTGTACACAATCGATTATTCGTAGTGTATAAGTACACAGGAAAATCCCAATGATGCTTTACTTTAGACTTCAAAGCATGTTAAAGTCAAGAGTGGCCGAAAATCGAAAGTACGGATCGTTATGTGCTCGTCAAAAGTGCAGTTGATGGGTTACTTTGTACGGGTGTACAAATTTTTTGTCTGAAACTGTCCAGTTGGCAAAATGTGTCAATGTACAGTAAACCAATCATGAAAGCCCACACACACTCATACCCTCGAGTACAACACAAAACAACGCAATGGATCGTTCACTCTGCACATCGTTATGATGCCCTCACTGCACACAGATGTCTCACGTGTGCCCATGGCACTTTTTGACGTCAGTCCATGAACTGGGTCATAATCCCGCGCACGAAGTGCGCGTAGGGCTAATGCCCGACAAAAACAGAGGAGTTGAACCTTTTTAGGCATTCACAAGGTCAGGCTTTTTAAATCCTTCTCAAAACCTCTTTCTGGGAGTTTGCCAAGTTTGATGCTGTTGTTACGTCCAAAGGTAAAACTGCAAAGGGTGTGTAAGTGTCTACAGCCTGGTGCTCACCTGTTCAATTATAATGTAATATGTATATACAAGAGAAAAACTGATTTATTTTTTCTTTATTTCATTTTATTGATCGCCAAAATTACGTATTTTACCGCTCAATACCAAACCTATGGTACTTTACCGTTAAATTGCAGCAATAGGCGACATTCATATTTAACTGCGATCCTGCTCACTTCCTGTGTTGCCCGGGCAACAGACTGATGCTTTCACCATGATCAGGGCAGATTTGTATTATATACTACATAAACATCCATAAATAGCATATTTTCAACCAAAAGAGCTCATTTCTAATCAATTTAGGCATCTCTTATGTTTCAAATATATGTAAAAACATTTTCTTACGATTATTCTGTGTTCGTGTTGTTTATTTTATCGAGAAAGTACTTTTGACCATGCTAAATACATGGATCTGCCCTGATGCAGGTGGCTTCCTCTTTTGCTCAATAGGTGTTAGAGTAGGACCGTATTTAAATATGAATACATCCTATTGAATCGCAAGTCAGTTACATACCGTGCCACCCTTTACAGCACTTATTGCCTGCTAGCAGCACTCTTCTCACCATGCAGTCTTAACTCTTTGCAAATTTTAGAATATGTTGCCAAATTAAATGAACGATTGGTAGATTTACAAGATAAGAACGCTAAACATTGAACAAATATTACAGAGCTCTATGTCCCTTGACAACAAAAGTAACAAAAGTAAGTTCGTCATCTTCACATGCCAGTCTGGACTCACTGGGTGTGATACTAATATGATGGAAGCAAGAAAACTTTGCCTTTAGATGGAAAAGACTTGATCTACTATCACCTATCCACAAGGTGAGCAGTTTTTGAATGTACATGAGATCTTGGCAACTGTATTTTGCTAGATCGCATCAGAGGTTCCGTGGGCACAATATATTATGTAAAACGAGGATCAACAATAAAATATTGAGAAACGTATCAATTTGACGAAAGAGGCCCTAAAAGAAAAAAGTTAATAAAGATTTTTCATTCGTGAAATTTATGTTAACAATCAGAGTGACTTCCTTGACTCACTCGTCATTATGTTCTGTAGCGAACTCCATTAAAAGCTTGTGAGAAATATGACGAAGCAGACGTCAACCATTGTAGTTACAAAATACTGACTGTATCTTGATGTAAAGGTAAAAGGCAAAACTCATGGATTTTGTGACGACAACAACATCAAGAGAAGACTAGCTTTGTACCAATCTTTCAGCTGTTAAGTTTTGTTTTTGACCAAAATAAAATCCTTTTGTGCAAATGGAAAAACCAGTTAAACATTCAGTTTCACAATTAGATCGAAGATACAATTTGAGAACTGTTTTCGTCAGTTCACATATGTGTACAAAATAATTTTAACTTGTTTTGCACCTGATTCAAATGAAACATCACAAGAAGTCTACTTATTGCTGTACATCAACTCATATGTCTGTTTCAGAATTTAAAGTTACAAAACATAACACTTTCCCACTCAAATCGCCCGAAAGCCTTGGCTCTTTCGCTGAAAAGTTTTGACAAATATTTGAGAATAAGCAGGGTGGGGTGGGGTGGGGTGGGGTGGGGGTGAGTGGGTTGGCAGGCCGGGTAAGTACGCCGAAAATAAGCTCAACGAGTTCATACGCAGTGGGAAACCACGCGTGTGCTTGCACTTGAAATGCTCCGTTAAAGCTGTTGACTCAGTATTGTACCGCGAGCATCAAGCGTTACAGGTAGTCACCCGGTCTTGATCAAGAGACATATTCTGTCTCAAAATTCAAAACACACTTTCAGAGATTACATGCCATTAATTCTTTCGCAGAAAATATCTTCATATTCCCTCCCGACAGCACAGACCAAGAAAACAGGTCACATATCGTGTTGAATTAACATTTCATGAATTAGCCCCTTTGGTGGTCTTAATAGGGAGATTTTAATATAGCTCACCCATTGTGTTCAATTCGAAACACAGAGTAATAATGGCTGTACTACTTTTATCAGTCATGTAAGGCGGAAGCAAGTTTTATGAAATGAACAGCGATCCCTTAGATTTTCTATTTTGTGGCTCATACTGCACATCATTTTACTGATCAACACCAACTGTTTTGAATAAATACTAAATTACACGATAATTATAACAGCAGTGGGAATAAAATAATAAAAAAGAAAGACAACATAAACGATGGCGATAATAAATGTAATTACGGCCAAATTCCAATTTAAGTAATGCTAGAGCTGCCCCGCCTCCATTGTAATAAATTCCTAGATACTAGGCCTGTCATTATGGAATGTTTGATGGAACAGCTGGTGCCCCTGACGTAAACTTTTGGACTTTATTGACTACACCAATATTTACAATGGTAATCTGTCACATACATACATACAAACAACAACAAGAACAATAACATCATTGAAAAAGAAATACAATGGGATACACATTACACATACACAAATGCAACAAACAATTATATATTATGAAGCAATTAAGCGAGTAGAAAAAAAATAGATAAAGGTAATTTGATGTCATAGAGGTCCGTTGATGTCTGTACATTCTTTTAGGTAAAAAGCAAATTTTGAAATCAATTCTGTATCGTTTGAACTCATTATGAATATAAATAAGTGTTCATCGTCAAAGCTATCTAAGTTAAAAATCTGTTTTATTTCGCTCAAAAATTTGTTTCTGGGAGTTGTAAATTTAGAACATTTTGAGACATAGTGTTTTTCATTTTCGATTTCATTGCAAATATCACAAACTCTGAGATCAACAGGAATTTTGTTTGATCTTTTGTGGCGTCCAGTTTCAATACTTAAATTATGTGCACTTATGCGAAGGCGTGTAATATATTTGCGTATATCGAAATCTTTTATCTGGTGAAGGTATAATTCTAAATTGAAATCCGTTTTAAAAAGAGTATACGTTCGCAATTTTTTATCTTGATCACCTTGAGAATTTAAATCTTGCCCCCATTAATTACAGAATTTACTTTTGATTGCTGATTTGAATAGTTTTGAAGGGTATATGCCTGAACTATTTCCTTGATTATGCCAATTTTCTTCAAGATTTAAACCTAGAAATGTATTTTTGGTAGTACTGACCCATTGAGAAGATAGATTAGTAGGGAAGTCTAGATTACACAAATAACAGTCGTACAATAAGCTGTCGGGTGACATATTTGTTATTCGGAAGAAGTTTTTACACACTAGGTTGATAATTTTTAAAGAAAGGGGTGTTTTGCCAAGTTCACTTAAAAGAGCAACGTTAGAAGCTTTGCGATGAACACCTAGACAATATTTTAGGTAACTCATATATAACCTTTCGTAGCTTAGTTTGTAATACCCAGATAAGTTGTTGTTTAGGAATGTTTTTTCAGGTGATATTGTATAGGCACCCCATGTTTCACATGTATAAAGTAATATTGGAGATATAAGTTTGTCAAACAAACTTAGGCTTTGTTTAATGCTTGTTTTATCGATTGGAAGGATACGTTTTAATCTTCCAAGGGCTTTGTTTGCTTTTTCACATAATCTTTTAATAGCATTCTCAAAAGACCCATTTAATGAAATTTCAATACCAAGATAAGTATAGCTACTAATATTTTCTACCAGTTTATTGCCAATAAAGAAACTCTTTTTAATCTTTCTACCAGATTTGTTAAATATCATTATTTTTGATTTCTTAACATAAATGTTAGGTTTCCAGTCAAGACAGTAGTTATAAAGTTTATTCAGACCAGTTTGAAGTCCTTTTTCTGTTTGAGAAAGCAAAATAAGATCGTCTGCATACAACAAACAACTGATTTGTTTATTTCTTAATGTTACTGGATCGCAAGTTTGGTCAAATAATTTGGGGATATCATTGATGTATAAATTAAGTAATGTAGAGCTTACGTGTGTTGAACCGCATAATATACATGTGTCTGAATCTCGAAACTGCAGACAGGATCGACGAGAATAAATCGAAGTTATCACATTTCGTATTACAGACACAAATTTGATTAGTCAACATATTCGTAGGATTGGCCTTGAAAAAAAACCATATTGTTTCGACAATATCTCCATACAAGTGGGTTTAAAAAGTTCCATGTTGAATTCTATGCACACACGGCATGTTACATGACATCTGTCGCACACAGTCGGGAACTAAAATGTAACAAACTTCAGCTGGACCATTCTCCTGGTTTTTGCAACAATGAGCATGCCGGTAGTTGAGTGAAAGGTCAGTTTACAAAAAAACGTGAATCGAATTTGGTATCGCTATGATAACTAATAGCACACCTACTTTTGCAAAATTGGCAACAAAGAGTTAATGACACGGCAACAGAGCACAATAGCAGGCAATATCTGCATTACTGTTGTACGCGTGGAAGGTAGCACATAAAGTAAGATCGGGTACAAAACGTGATTCGAAATATGAGGGCGTTCTTCTTCTTCTTCTTCTTCTTCTTCTTCTTCTTCTTCTTCTTCTTCTTCTTCTTCTTCTTCTTCTTCTTCTTCTTCTTCTTCTTCTTCTTCTTCTTCTTCTTCTTCTTCTTCTTCTTCTTCTTCTTCTTCTTTTAGGGTGGCCTGCATGACAGCGACTCATTTGAGTATTAGTGCAGTGTTTCCCTGGTTTCTACAAAACCGTATATATCAATGTATCTTGATTGTAACGAGACCAAATAAATTTCACTCATTCATTCATTCATTCATTCATTCATTCATTCATTCATTCATTCATTCATTCATTCATTCATTCATTCATTTATTCATTCTTTCATTCATTCATTCAATCAAACTATAGTGCTAGTACTGGCCTCCACTGCCAGGATTTTGTGGTAGTATAGATTGTATAATCAACTTTACCAAATCAAAACTTACTTTTGACTGAAATTCAGTGGCATATTTTCCAGGCGTATAGCCGCCCTCACCACTCAAAAAAGAAGGAAGGAAAAAACAGAGAGAGAGAGAGAGAGAGAGAGAGAGAGAGAGAGAGAGAGAGAGAGAGAGAGAGAGAGAGAGAGAGAGAGAGAGGGGGGGGTTGGGTATGTTGGGTAGCTCCCCAACTTCACCCCCACCCCTACCGCCCAGAGAGAGGAATCTTAATAAGTTGGCTAGGTCTACTCTCAGCTTACAGTGATGAACCCAACTGTCGAACTTGGCAGTCAGTAATCTAGCAGTCAGTAAATCATGATTCGGCCGTCTCGCTGCAGAACCAATTTATCAGGTATACAATGTCAAATTTTGCTGTAGATTTTATAGCATATTACTGTAAGTTATACAGTATGTTACTGTAAACCTAATTCCCGGTACGTTAGTGTGAGTTGTGCAGTATGGTACTGCCAGGCCTATAAGCTCCAGAACTTTACCGTAAATTTTACTGTATGCTTGCTGGACTTGTAAGTTCCAGTACTGCACTGTAGCTTGCACATTAGATAACGGTCACAACTGTAAGTTTACAGTACTTTACTGTAAACTTACAGTGTCCTGACTGGTATAGTAGCTTCCAGTAATCTAGATTGTGCAGTGTAGTACTGCACCAGCTATAAGTTACAGTACTTAAGTGTAAATTTAGAGTTTTATGTCTGGTTTATATAATTATAGTAAATACATTTTACATGAATTACATTGTAGAAAATTTTCAAATAATATTAGCATGCCAAAAACAAGGCGGTATAACTGAGATACACTGTTAAAAAGATTATCAGGGTTAAGTACCAAAGCAATTCTGTAAACAACTGCTGCTGTTCAGAGAAATCATCTTTTGCTTGCCTCTCCAAGGAGGCAGACAGGGCACCCCACTCGAAAAAATGGGAAGGCGTGTAATATATTTGCGTATATCGAAATCTTTTATCTGGTGAAGGTATAATTCTAAATTGAAATCCGTTTTAAAAAGAGTATACGTTCGCAATTTTTTATCTTGATCACCTTGAGAATTTAAATCTTGCCCCCATTGAGTACAGATTCTCCTGGTTTTTGCAACAATAAGCATGCCGGTAGTTGAGTGAAAGGTCAGTTTACAAAAAAACGTGAATCGAATTTGGTATCGCCATGTCAACTAATAGCACACCTACTTTTGCAAAATTGGCAACAAAGAGTTAATGACACGGCAACAGAGCACAATAGCAGGCAATATCTGCAATACTGTTCTACGCGTGGAAGGTAGCACATAAAGTAAGATCGGGTACAAAACGTGATTGGAAATATGAGGGCCTTCTCCTTCTTCTTCTTCTTCTTCTTCTTCTTCTTCTTCTTCTTCTTCTTCTTCTTCTTCTTCTTCTTCTTCTTCTTCTTCTTCTTCTTCTTCTTCTTCTTCTTCTTCTTCTTCTTCTTCTTCTTCTTCTTCTTTTAGGGTGGCCTGCATGACAGCGACTCATTTGAGTATTAGTGCAGTGTTTCCCTGGTTTCTACAAAACCGTATATATCAATGTATCTTGATTGTAACGAGACCAAATAAATTTCACTCATTTATTCATTCATTCATTCATTCATTCATTCATTCATTCATTCATTCATTCATTCATTCATTTATTCATTCTTTCATTTATTCATTCAATCAAACTATAGTGCTAGTACTGGCCTCCACTGCCAGGATTTTGTGGTAGTATAGATTGTATAATCAACTTTACCAAATCAAAACTAACTTTTGACTGAAATTCAGTGGCATATTTTCCAGGCGTATAGCCCGCCATCACCACTCAAAAAAGAAGGAAGGAAAAAACAGAGAGAGAGAGAGAGAGAGAGAGACAGAGAGAGAGAGAGAGAGAGAGAGAGAGAGAGAGAGAGAGAGAGAGGGGGTTGGGTATGTTGGGTAGCTCCCCACCTTCACCCCCACCCCTACCGCCCAGAGAGAGGAATCTTAATAAGTTGGCTAGGTCTACTCTCAGCTTACAGTGATGAACCCAACTGTCGAACTTGGCAGTCAGTAATCTAGCAGTCAGTAAATCATGATTCGGCCGTCTCGCTGCAGAACCAATTTATCAGGTATACAATGTCAAATTTTGCTGTAGATTTTATAGCATATTACTGTAAGTTATACAGTATGTTACTGTAAACCTAATTCCCGGTACGTTAGTGTAAGTTGTGCAGTATGGTACTGCCAGGCCTATAAGCTCCAGAACTTTACCGTAAATTTTACTGTATGCTTGCTGGACTTGTAAGTTCCAGTACTGCACTGTAGCTTGTACATTAGATAACGGTCACAACTGTAAGTTTACAGTACTTTACTGTAAACTTACAGTGTCCTGACCGGATTAGTAGCTTCCAGTAATCTAGATTGTGCAGTGTAGTACTGCACCAGCTATAAGTTACAGTACTTAAGTGTAAATTTAGAGTTTTATGTCTGGTTTATATAATTATAGTAAATACATTTTACATGAATTACATTGTAGAAAATTTTCAAATAATATTAGCATGCCAAAAACAAGGCGGTATAACTGAGATACACTGTTGAAAAGATTATCAGGGTTAAGTACCAAAGCAATTCTGTAAACAACTGCTGCTGTTCAGAGAGATCATCTTTTGCTTGCCTCTCCAAGGAGGCAGACAGGGCACCCCACTCGAAAAATGGGTGTAATGTGAGCACCAGCTGCTTGGTCCATGTTGGGCTTGGTAAGAAAGCTGCCAGCATTGCTGGTACAAGGGTGGGTTGGAGTTGGCACCCAGGTTGCAGTATAGGCCACAACTGTAGCAGCTAAAGGGTCACCACAGCTAAACACCATCACAGACTTAGGTACCATCTCCCGCATTCCGAGAAAATAGAACGTTTGACCCAAGGTCCTGAATCTGGGAACTTGGGGAATCAGCCAAGGTTCTAGGGCTCAAGGATACCAAGACATTTGACCAAACACCTTGGACTTAAAAGCTTGGGAATCAGCCAGGTTCCTGGGATGCCTAGAGTGGGGCATGTAGGCACCCATCATGGCTTCACCTGGGCCACTTTGGGTCGTGAGTGCTTGGACTTGGAGGTCCAGACTGGTAGATTCAGGCAGCACTGTGCCTGCCTCTTTGGACAGGACGTTTGACCCAAGGTCCTGAATCTGGGAACTTGGGGAATCAGCCAAGGACCTAGGGCTCCAGGATACCAAGACATTTGACCAAACACCTTGGACCTAAAAGCTTGGGAATCAGCCAGGTTCTTGGGATGCCTAGAGTGGGGCATGTAGGCACCCATCATGGCTTCACCTGGGCCACTTTGGGTTGTGAGTGCCTGGACTTGGAGGTCGCGACTGGTAGATTCAGGCAGCACTGTGCCTGCCTCTTTCGACAGGTATCTGAAAAAGCCAGCATAGACAGGTTAGACAGCTGCTGGACCAGATCCAATTGCAACTGTGGTTTTTGGCCATCGTCTCCAAGACTGCCAAGAGACTTGGATCAGGGGTCAAGAGACCTCCAGTCATCACCTCAGGTAGGGCCAAGCATTTGGGACCCTTGTGAGTGGATCCATTGTGGCCTGACTTGCAATGATGATGCCTCTTCCTTATATGCCCCCTAGGGGTTTTGGGAGAAGAAGTAGTTACCACTTAAGCAATTAGGGCGAGCCTCGTGGGCTTCCTTCCATTACTTGAGTGGCGTCACTGGGTTGTAAGATTCAGCAGGGTCAGACTGGATGGCTCGGCATTTGGCAGCCTAGACTTTGCCTTCTCATACTGCATCTGGGACTCGTCATAGAGCAGCCACTTGTAGTTTCCCAACCTAGTACAAGACCTTCATGTATACTCACTTTGACACACGTGGCTGAGCTAAAGGTGACAACAATAAACAGTGGTCATGGTTGACCCAAGCCACCATAAAATGGTTCTGTGAGTCCTCCTTCTGCCCTCTATTCATCAAGGGAGAAAGGGATGCGGTCTTCAGCTCCACACCCATGACAGACTGCCAAGCAGTGATTGCCTGTATGCTGCTGGCCTCCCTTTGTCTGCAATTTGACCTGCCAGACACCATCTTGTAAAAATGCAGTTTTAAGTGAAGACCAGCCCTACTTCCACAATTTTCAGAAAATCAGCAGGCCAAATATATACCGTCCCTATCACGCAAGAGACTGGGAGGGCTCACAAAACAAATTCTGCTGTACAGGTAGTAAACACAGCACCAACAAAGTTTCTCCAGTTGAAAGTCACAGAGCTCTCAACTTCTGGAGCAAGCCAGAAATGAGACCTGAGGAGGACAGAAGAATAGGGGTCCATGCACACCAGAGGTCCCCCCCCGGCACCGTTCCACAGGAACCATGTGGTGACCCCACAGGTCTTTTAAAAAAATTGAGCCCCAAATCAATTGTGTCCCACATTGTGGCCCAGACACAGAGGTCCAGGCAATGGTGGTTGAGAGGTAACGTTACTTAGCTAATGCTCTAGGCCAATCATAACATGTGGTGGCCCCACAGGTCATTTAAAAAAATTGAGGCCCAAATCAATTGTGTCCCACTTTGTGGCCCAGACACAGAGGTCCAGGCAATGGTGGTTGAAAGGTAACGTTACGTAGCTGAGGCTCTAGACCAATCATAACAATTTTAATGTGTTTTCAAAGCTGCATTGAACTTTGATGAACAAGGAAGTTTTAAGTTGCCATTCTTTGGATTTTTGGCCATGAATTCTGTACTGTATAAAGCACCCAAACCTGGATTATTTGTGAGACTTTTCAATTGAAATGACCTGATACAAATAAACCATTTGCCTAGCCTGTGCCATAAATCAAGAACGCCATAGTCGCATGAAATGCTATGGCTAGGGAATTTCTGGCCCTTTGTTGATGAGCGGAAAGTAATATATTTTTGACTGAAATATATTGGCCTCCGATGCATGCATAAATAATGACAAATGACGTCTTTCAAAATGTTATTTTGAAAGATGGGTGGGCTTATAAAAAATCATGCTATTGCATGACTGGAGGAACCCACAAGAGGTCCTCAGGCCTAATGCTCCGCTGACATAATCTGATGACCATCACCAAGCAATCATTTCCTGAAACTCTTCCTGTTGACGAATTTGCGAAATTAATCAAGGTTATCCCTATAATGTGATACCAAATTTCCATGTGATACACATGTGTTTCACATCTGGTATCAATAGCTTAATTCTTTTTGGTCCAAGGTATTTTATCAAAAACAGCTGATATGGCCCAAGGTATTCCCTCAGAAACAGCTGATATGGCCCAAGGTATTATGTCAGAAACAGCTGATGTGATAATAGTACCTGATCTTGTTTAGACAGGTCTTGGACATGCTGTCTTTATGTTGCACTCCCTGTTAAGACATAAGGGGACAATGTCATGTTTTTGAGGGGCTTTATGTTTTTTGGCTGTGCTGGGTGTTTCCATGGTCACTAATCCTATTTTCTAGACTGTATCGTCAAGTTAACACTACAATTTCAGTTGAAAGTCACTACAAAAGATAAAACACAAAGTTTTCATATCACGAATTAATGCGCCTTAACAAACAGGATTTTCCAGGCATAACTGAAATAAAATGATCATAACTTAGTAAAGCGTTACTGTGACACTAGCAACAAAATATAAAAAGCCAGACTGCAGACCCTCCTGTATTGATACACATGACTCATTTATTTCTTGTAATGCACATTTAGAAACTGGGTAGGACTGGTATTCATGCAACATTGTTTGGCCAATTTTACACTGCACGCCTGATGATGTAGGAAATGAATATAAAGGCCACACACATAGGGAGGATTGGTGGGTCAAAAATGGGCTAAACAGGTTCACATGCTCACACGTACACTCATCTTCAAATGTTCCCTGGTGAGACAATAGAGGACTCAGTGAAACGTTGCAGGAATCCAGATGGAAAACCTGCAGGACCATAGTGCTATACAAGTGACAAAATGGTTAAGGGGGGCTTGTGCTTTGCAAGACTTTCTGGTAGGTATACCTTTCAGGACAGTGTTTCTGCTGTCTTTTTCTCTCCATTACCTTTCTCTCTCTCTCTATCTATCTATCTATCTATATATCTGTCTGTCTGTCTGTCTCTCTGTTTGTTTGTCTGTCTGTGTGTCCGTCCGTCCAACCATTCTCCGTCCGTTAATGTTAGCTAAACGACTATGGCAAGAACCGTTGATGGCTGGAGGCCAGTTTGACTAGTTTCGATGCTTGGTACATCTCATCTGGAACTTTCGGAGAAAAACGCATTAGCCTGTTTATATACTACGTTCAGCTACTGTGGTTGCTAAGTTAACACGTGATTGTGTGTGCGTGTTACAGTGGCCTGTCGTGTGTATCTTCATTGATATGACATTATTTTACAAAGTTTTTATGCCTTATCAAAGAAGGAAAATGGAAAGTGGCTACATGTACTCTAGTACATGAACTGCAATATGAAGTCCACATGTACCTCTTGTGCCAATTGTCTACCCAATGGTCGAGTGGTCACTTTATTACCTAAGTACAGAAAGTGTTCCTTTAGCCTGTTTTTCAACAGACACTGTCTTAGTTCACCATATTGTTTCAGACAAACGTTCTAAGTGAAGAGGTACATAAGGTTTTAACATTTGCAACGACGTGGTTTGGGGACAGCATGCATATGTCTGCTTTGTTCCTGTACTTGCTAATCGATCTGATGTATGCAGGCGGATGCAATGTTTGCTATTTTGGGATTTCACGTGTTTCTGCCTTGGATGGCAGGATTGGATGCTTCAAAGTCCTAGTGATTGATTCTTAAGTTAATCAATTTCTCACATACGTCTCTGGGGCGCTTAAAACCAAACATATTATTACCGTTTGTTTGTACACCAGCACATCTCGAAGCTTCTAACATCTGCCAATTTTATAGTATTATTTCCCTTACCAGAGAAGGGGTGGGGTTATAGGAAGTGGTTGGAAAGAAATTTCCTTAATCCCTGTGCCAAAAGAGTAGCTTTATATAAAGAGTCCCCTTTCTCTTTGTTTTTTGTCAGTACTTGAGGTGGATAGTCCCTGTTCTCATAGCATTGCCGGGCTTTTTCTTGGGGTTTTTCCTTAAGTCTTCAAATTTTTCAGCAAATTCATGTAATCAGCAGTGATTGGCTAAATGGTACCCCAGTTTTGAATGCTTGGGGTGTGCTGACCTGTAACGTCAATGTGTGTGAGTGCAGTAGGTATTTCCATCGAGCGTAGTATATGTTGTATGTCCACAATCGATTTTCACAATAGTAAATTAATGTCGGAATTATGGTAGCCACAAACGAACTTGATGGATTGGTGGCTGGGATTTAGATTAGTGACAAGCATTCTATAATTCAAGGTAACATCTGTAAATCTAGCACCCATTTTGGACTTGTTTCAGTTAATGTTGTTGTTCTTGTTATTGTTAAATTTGTTATTCAGCGAACTTAATGACGCACCAGGATAATGTTTAGGGAGACGATTATAGATAAATTGCAAGATTGGCTTTCTAAATTACTTGAACTAAATCCAAAAACAAATCATGAACATTGAAAACAGAAGTGAAGACGGTTGAGTGTTAGCCTCGAGCTGTAAATTATAACTCTCTATTCTATAAATCAAATTTCATCAAGGACAAAGAATTTCTCAATAACGTTACTTACCGAAAAATTCAAATTGAGAAACCCCTGCTCGGAAAATTTGATGATATCTTGTGAGTCTTCTCATATCATTTATTTTATATATCTTGCATCAAATGTAAACCACACTATGCGGGCCTAACTTCTCAATCAGTTACAAAGCGATTTCATAGACGCAAAACTATAATTAAAAATCGCTAAATAAACACCTTTTTGTGTATCTATTTTAATTTTGAGGAACATTTACAATTGGACTGCGGGGTGCAAATTATTGATTAAGTGGAGCCAAGTTTGTTAGGCCAAGACAGTTATGTTAACACACAAAATTATTGCAAACATATTTTTGGATTAAAACACTTAATTTGGCTTTTCCTTTAGGACTCAATGGCAGAACTTTAGGCGTTGCTAATGTAAGGAATTTCGGCTCTGCAAAGCTTGATTGCAGTCACACACCTTTCATAATAATCAGGCCGGTATTCAAAGAAGAAGTCACGGACAAAGAAAATCACGGAAAACAGGGCGTTTAGGAACATGAATACAAAAGCTCTTGTTCAAATTTACTACAAGCATTCTCTAATGACATTGACCAATTACATTTAGTCCTTAAAGCACTATCATTCAAAGATATAACCACAGTCAATGAATATGTGGGTCAAACTTATTCTCAACACACATTTCCACAAAAGTTTGAACTTGCGTATGCTGACACACAGATATGTGGAAAGCTGGTTCTAGCAAGAAAAAACCTGGATCAAAAGTTTTGCAGCATTACTTCCGAACGCAAAATTATTGATTCTCTGAACATTAAGTCCCTTTTCAAATTGAAATTCCTTCGTAACATGATTCCCAAGGGATGCAAAATGAAAGATTCCACTGTTATTTCCTATGATTAATATTGGACACAGTATTATGAATTATCATACATTTCTAGCTTCAATTGCCCTTGAGGATCGCTGCTGTTCAAAATTGTGACTTTATGTCTAAATATATACCAATTTTGTTGATACATAGCACACAAACATGTATTTATAGATAAATTGGATATGATACAAAATCCAGTTTCAAAAGAATTGATGAAAAAGGTACAGAAGTTGGGATATGTCCTAAGTTGCACATTGACAGTATTTTTCAGGATGCAGGTAATGCATTTGATTCCTACTGTGTGAAATAGGTGAAGGAAGAAAATTAGAATTTCAGGATTTGAAGGATGGTTATGAAACTTGAAAAAATATTTATTGATTCATTAAGAATTTAAATATGGTAAATTTAAAGCAGCCTAAGGTTTCAAAAGCAGTCGTTGAACCACGAAAAGATTTGTAATTGGTAACATTGATTAAGCAGATAACAACTTAAGGATCATCTGCACAAAATATTATCTGCATGTTTTAGAAAATGAGCTTGGAATAAACAATTTTTCAGGCATTAGAGGAAATGACGTATATAAACTGCACAATGCATCGGAAATTTGACGGATACTCAAAAAGATGAGATGAAAAGGAATTTAAATATCAAAATTTCTGAAGAGGACTGCTCTATTGCCCTATTGTTCTGAATACCCAAATTACATAAAACCCTTTTAAATCTATATAGATTCATAGCTGGTGCTTTAAAATGCACACCCAAACAACTATCATTGGAAGTAGTGGCATTGTATTTGACTGCATTTAGGAATCATATCCGTTAATACTGTCATGCAATTTCTAGAAACTGAAAGAAATTGCTTTTGGAGTATCAACACTTCTTCCGAGTTTGTATCTAAATTAAAAGATTTAATCAGCAAAATCTTTAAACACAATAATATAAACAATACATTAATGCAATTTCATATTCAAAGAAAGCACATTGGTGGCATAATAAGTATTCCAAAAGTGACGTTAAATCTTACTCTGTAGAAACTTTGATAGATTCCGTAAAATTTCTTTTAAATAATTCTTTTTTTTTTCAATGCTGAGCATTGGCTTTTCAAGTAATAAAATGCATTCCAATGGGTAGCAACTGCTCCCCGTTACTTGCAGATTTATAATTAACCTGGCTTGAATTTACGTACATGGATAAATTGATGAAAAAGGACTTTCGAATGGCTACAAAATTATCAAACAACGCAAGATATATTATTGACATTGCTTGTGTAAATGTACAAAATATCAGTGAAATTTCTAAGAAAATTTAGCCAAAAGATTGGAAGGTAACAATTCAGATAGTTTCAGAGAAGTATTTGTGGACTTGGATATCTGGGTCACTGAAGACAGGTTTTGCATTAAAGTCTATCACAAAACTGATGAGTTTTAGTTTGAAGTAGTTAATGTTCAGTTATATTTCGAAAGCCATTGGAATATGATATGTTTCTGTCACAAATTTGGTCATATTTATTCGAAATGTCAGAATTTTGCATCTGGAACTAAATTTATGTACAATAAACTTGAGTCAACAGGATTCAAAGATGTATCTTTGATCAACTTTTTCTACAAATTCTGCTGTAAATATCCAGATGTTGTTAGACAGTTTGGCCTCAGTTATTTCAGATTCTAGATTTGCCTGTTTTGCTACTAAATTTTTTCCTGAGGCATCATGCTGTTTTAATATTCACCTTTCAGATATTTTAGGCCAGCTTGTTTTCTGTCAGGTTAAACCCCATTGGCTATGGATTGCGGGTATTGGCCTACAGCAATTACAAGCTTGCTTAAAATTATTCGAAATCTTGTTCAGAAAAATTATAATTTGATTACATTTTCTTGAATTAAAACTTAGGACTTTCAGTTTTTTTCTGACCTGCCCTAAAAACTTTGTCAAGAAAGTGGAGTGCGTCTCCCTGACCCTGTCAATGCTCTGGCATCTTAAGGTGGCGATCTAGTGAACGCATATGAACGGACATTGCTCACCATTTCTCGCGATTGTGAAAAATAGGCAACAGTAAGCCAAATAAAAGTATACCTTTTCTAAAAGCTAAGTGTCTAGCGCAAACGAAGATACCACCTTAATTAAAATCTATCCAATAGTATTTATTTTATGAAGCCACAAAGTCGGACAATCGTTTGTGCCAACCCAAAGCCACTCCAGCGAAATTGGGAGGTCAACAGATTATCCAATGACCACTTCCGGCCGTTTTACCGCTAGCGTAGATTCTTGGCCATCAAAATGTGTTTTGTATTGTCGATAACGCAAACGAGCCCTGTTTTAGGTCACGAAAGATATTTATAGTTGTGCCATGTACATGTGCTTTGGGTGAAAGCTCTGCGAATGACGGTGAAACTACAAAACTATTTCCGTTATCAACAAACAAAAACACGTTTTTAGAGAAAATAAATGACTTATCATACATGCCAAGTCTGAACAGAATCGAGCCAGTGGATTTTTCCCGAATTTCGCTGGAAGTGGCCGTGCCTTCGTAAAAGTGAACCCGAGAAAATAGGCGATATCTCTCGGTCTGATGATCTTTGACCTTCGTCGGTCAATGCCGCCAAAACTATTCGAGACAGGTTCTATTTTTGAACTTCCGCGATAAGTACGACCTCCCTAGTTGTCTATCAATGTTCAAAACATGTAAAATATAGTGATTTATAGCTAAAAATCGCATATTCATAAGGAGGTACGTCTCCTGTCCTTTTAAATACCCTCGTCGAAATTTAGCGCCATATGACGTTTTCGTGGAAGTAGGCGGAGTTACCCAGCGAGCATGCGTACTAGAACTTGAGAGAGCTAATTATGCAAATGTGCCAAAGATAACCGCTGCCGCAACAGCCATGAAAGTCGACGATAGCGAGGGATGAAGTGTACAATACAAGTAGGGTCGAATGAATCGCACTTTTCATAAAAACACCAAGCGATGAATAAGAATCTGTTTTAAATTACCCCGACATGTCTCACTGTTCTGCGATTTTCACAGGTTGTTTTGCTTGTTTACAACAAATTCCAGCCAAACAGGCTTCATTCAGGCTGGCGGACGGGTTTCAAATTCACAGACTTGAAACGCTAACCAAGAAACTAATAAACCGAACTTCAATGTTGACGAACGGTGCATTTAGCGCAATGAAACCCGAAAATGGTGAAATAAATTGTGGTCATAAAATAAACAGATTGGATCACAGCCCCATCTCATAGCATTTTATGTGTACATACTCAACTTCTTCCCGTAACTCGCCAAAATGCCACTGCGAAGAGCAGGCTACTGCAGCCGAGGGGACGGGGACGGAGCAGGGGCAGGGGCAGAGGCTCTGGTCACACTTGTTTCATTGTCCAAGGAAATATCC
This sequence comes from Hermodice carunculata, assembly GCA_964020975.1. NCBI lineage: Eukaryota > Metazoa > Annelida > Polychaeta > Eunicida > Amphinomidae > Hermodice > Hermodice carunculata. Next base: position 32,391,501 of record OZ026621.1, read on the forward strand.
AGTGCACGCATACATTTTTCAGTTAACTTTTAATTTTTTTTATGCGTTGCTGATAAATGAGTTTTCCCGTCGTCGTCATCGAGACTGTCCGATTCATAATCGGTGCCGGTGGATGTGGATGGCACAACCGCTGAAACTAAAAGCTGGGGCCTGGGCTCTTTAGGCCACGTTCGGTATTACGAGCCCTTGTCACTATCGGCAAGTTTTGTCCTGATATCCGTGTCCATTCGTACAATATATTTTTTTTCTTTTGCGACCCTTTTTCCTTTTTCTTTTGATGGGTACGGAGGAACCGCTCTGAAGTTGTGTTGGAGTCAGACCTCGACCCCCTGACCTCACTAGATATGTATCAGTGTGGACGCATCACAGGTCACGTGACCCAACAAACCGGCACGTTCAGTGGCAGCTTTGTTTACACTCCAGTTTGGTACCACCCCGTCAGGAAAAACAACGAGTTTAACGTCAATGTAAAAAGTATTTAGCAACGAAACAATGCGGAACTTAAAGTAAACTTGTTAACAGACCAGAAAATGTAAAAAGTGAAACATCGTTGATTTTTATGTTGTTCACTAGATCGCTACCTTAAGCAGGATGCATGGGTGATGATGATTATCTGTTCCTACCTCGACTGGGGTGTTATGCCAAGTCCTCAAGGAGGTGGATGGCAACCCCTGAATGCCAGCCTCCACTAAACGTTTGCTGGAGATCCTGCTGGGCCTCAGGTAGTCTTGATGCCAAGCTGTAGGGCACATGCTCAGCCAAGTTATTATGCTTGACACCAAGGTCAAGTTGGTGTGGTGTGATGCACTTCTCTGTGTGGTCAACCTGCTGACAGCAGTTAGCAAAGCTGCTAACCACCTGCCCAATGGCATTGTTCAGACTAAGTGTTAGTCCCCCTTCTTGAAAGAGAAAACAACATGGCCAAGGAGAGGCTGCAAAAGTCTCTGGATGAGGCTTTTCCTGATGGATGCAAGGATGGCCAAGGAGTTGCCTTCCTCCCATCAACCTGCCATGGCTGTGCCTGGTCCACAGATGCAGCAAAAGTGGCAGAGGCAAAGGTTGGAACAGACTAAGGGGGGTACTCAGCATTTAAAGTTGGGTTTTTCTGGTTCCAAGTGCAGCCAGAAGCCAGCATTTTGCCCCTAGGGCACACACAGGTCGCCTGACACTTCTTGGGGCCCACCAGTCTGAGGTACCTTTCTGCCTTCTTGCCAAGGATCGGTCGTTGGCTGACTAGTGTTGTTCACTGAGCATTGGGATCGCATAACAGACAATTTCTTTGTTAGGAATGTTGTTCTTCATGTATACTTACTGGAGTTTGCCAAGGACATTCCTCCTCCCCTCTCAAGAGTTCCCTTTTCTTGTAAGATTTGTGTACAGGTGGATCTGTAACCCTTGTGTGAGGCTGTGCAAAAGCTTGTGGACAAACAGCCCATGGGCCCGGGTTAGACAATGGGTCTTCAGGCTTTTACAGTTGTCTCTTTGGTACCTTAAAGAGATGTGGGGCTCAGCTTGATAATCGACATGTCATGTCTCAACTCATATTTTTCAGTGCAGTACTTTAAGATGAAAACCTCGGTCACCATCATTGTGGCAATGCAACTGTGTGATTGGGTAACCTCAATAGACCTGAAAGAGGTTAATTTTCACATTTACATGGCCTTGCTGTCTCTGAAATTTCTGTCCTTTGTTGTAGATGGCAGAGTCTTTCTGTTCCACGCCCTCCCATTCAGCCTGCCACCAGGACTGCTTGTCCTCACTCCAGTCATGAGCAGCTTTTGGGCACTGGCAAGGGATCCTGTTGCACATTTATCTGGACAATTGGCTCCTGCGGTCTCAGGACTGGGGCCTGCTTCTCCAGAACATGCTGTTTATGAGTGTGAGGTTAGTGAGTTGTAAATCTCCCAGAGTCCAGTCTGACTCTGAGAAGGGTGTTCTTGTTTCTGGGGATTTAGGTTGTTTTTGCTGAATATTTAGCTTAGACAAGGAGCCGCTATTTAGAGAGATATGTATGGGTAATAGGCTCCGAAACATGTTCTGAGTAGTCATCCACTGAAAACCCTTTAATTTATTTTGGCTAATACAGCCCATGTCAAAATTTCACAGAAGAATGTGTGCAATATGGCCAATAGTACTTCCATTGTATATAGGTTAGACAGGGACAGGTTTGCATATGGAGAGTAAAGATTGGACTGTTGAATAGAATAATGACTACTAGTAAGTGGTTCTGGACAAAAAGACACAAATGCAGTTCTTACCAGTCCCTTTCATTTGTTGACTCATTTCCCTCTTGAACCAGTTCAGGAGGGCTTCAGCGTTGTCAGTGTTTCATTGGATGCATTTGATTGGGACCTTAACGATCATGGACTCTCAAGTCTCTCTGGTGAGGCTTCATTGTTGGTTTTACCAACTCACTCTTGGGGATCACTGGGCTCAATAGAGCTGTCCATTATTCCAGCATATTGTGATCCAGCCCAACAATTTGCTTATTCTAAGCTGGTTGTCTGCCAGGCAATATGATTCAGGGGCAGTCCCTGGTGCCATTCAAGGGCAAAGTGACCCCCTTCATAAATGTCTCCTTGTGGGGTGGGGTGGGGTGGGGAGCACCTTTGGACTCTGTGACAGCCCCAGGTGAATGGCCTCCTCATAAGAGGCAGTTTGCCATAAAATGGCTAGAACTGGAGGCAAGTCATTGTGCCTTTGCCCAATTAGGTTCACAGGTGGAGAATTAGCATGTCTTGGTGATGTGCAACAATCATGCAGCAGTTGCATACTTCAACAAACAGGGAGGTACCAGGTCAAAAAGGCTGTTCTCTTGAGCCAAGTTGATCTCCATCTACTGCTGTCAATACAGCATCAGGGTCCTGTGTCTGCACATTTCTAGGTGCCTGAACATCAAGGCAGACTTGCTATAGGGCCCATCACAGGTGATTCAGACAGAGTGGTCTCTCAATCCGAGCGTGGTGGATACAATCTGGGCACTATGGGGTCGACTGCACATCGGTCTCTTTGCCATCAAGGACAAATCCAAGATTGACACCTTGTGTCACCATTTCCCAATGAGTTGGCATGGGAATGGACACCATGTCAATTTTGTGGCATGGGATGTGCATTTATGCATTTTTTCTAACCCTGCTCTGGCCCAAAATTTTAAGTTCCAGGAGGAAAAGTGCAAATCCTTCTTGTGGGCCCATGGTGGCCCAATAGGGAATGCTCCTTGGACTTTCTGGACTTGAGAGTGGACCCTCCAAGGGAAACTACTTCTTCTTCCTCAACTGCTCTGTCAACCAGTCTTAAACAGGTTCCTTCACAACCCACAATTTTCTCAACTTCATGTCTGGAAACTTTCGCCAAGAACATTGCATCAGCTGGCTTCTCATAGGGAGTAATTTAGTGGGTTGCCTGTGGGAAACTCTGTAAGTCTTCTTTAAAGATTCATGACTCACCATGGAACAAGTTTGCAGCTGCACTGCTAAGGGGGGCTTTTGGCCTTACGAGGCTTTGGTCCAGCAGACTACACACTTTTAAGACTGTGTAAGGAGGGGCACTTGAAGGTTTGCACCATTGAAGAATACAAGTCAGCCTTTCCTGCTGCCCTTAAGACGAGGGGGCAGCTAGGTAGGAACGGATCCCTTCCTCTGTTGGCTTGTCAACATTTTTGAGACATATTGACCAGCGGAGTGCAATCTGGTGCCTCGCTGGGATATCTCCATGGTGTTTGGGGTGCTGTCTAAACCCCTGTTCAAGCCTAAAGCTATGTCTTTGATCAATGTTAAGATCCTCAGCTTCAAGACGGTTTTCTTATTAGCTATGGCCACAGGTACTAAGTGCAGGGAGATACACACCTTAGATAGATCCCTCATCAGTTGATCGGCTGATGGGAAGGATATTATTCTAAGGCTTTGGGTGAGATCTGTGTCTGACACAAGTGACCTGAGATCTGTCAACTGCTTTGGTGGGGTTTTGGGTTAAGTCTCTTTTAGCGACTTCCTTAAGTCTGAGCCAGATTGGGCCCTTTGCCCCATAAGAGCACTCCAGTTCTATTTGAGTAGGACGGACCTTCATTTAACTGGGCCGAAACTTCTGTTTCTACCTCTTGGGCAGATGGAGTCTAGGATTCTGTCCTCTAACACCATCTTTGGGTCGGAAGGGAAAATTATTTTCTTGGCCTATCAGGTGGCCAGAAGGGATGAAGAACTTATACGTCTTCATTTTCTCCAGGCTCATGAGACTAGAGCATTTTCTTCCTCCTGGGATGTGTTGAAAAATCAGTAGGGATATTATGGCCACTCTTACATGGTGCTCCAATAATACTCGTACGTCATTATAGCTTGGGACTTGGTAGAAGTGGAGGCATGGTTGTTGGTGCTCAAGTGCTTCCAGACAGCTGCTTTCAACTGGTCTTAGGGTGTGCTTTCTCCACCCACCCCAGCTCAACAAAATTGGTGTGGGGACCAAGGATGGTAGTCTGGCCCAGGGACCAAGGATGGTAGTCTGGCCCACGGCTCTCAAGTGCCGAGTTTTGGGGCTAGATTTTTTGGAAGTACCTCCGACCTCAAGTCTGATGTTACATCAGCTTAAGTGACTATGGTGTTGTTATGTGTCCTCAATATGAAGTTTTTCGACAGTAAAACTATTATTAAGAAACATTACTCACCATAGGTCACAGAATTCCCACCCAATCACCCCTGATTTTTGGTTCCTGCTATGCAGTGTAGAAAACTGATTCGCACATGCTCCCTAGGATGCATTACTAGTGCTAGGGGCACTGTGCCACGCCACAGGGCCTTAAGGAAAATGAGTGCAGCAGCATGGATCTGCACTGGACCCACAGATTTTTTATAACAGCTCTGGCAAAGCACTTCAAGTATATATATATATATATATATATATATATATATATATATATATATATATATATATATATATATATATATATATATATATATAACAAATATCTATTGTATTCGAGTGGAATGTTAAAATTTGAGATCCAAGAATCATAAATATTTTTACCAAGTAAGATTTCTTAGCACCCATGTGGATTTGCTTTATAACGTTACATTAATTTGCCTCTTTTCATGTATTTCAAACAGCTTTTTCTAAATGTTATGGGAAGTGGGGTAGTTTTGAAACAATGTAGTAAACTTATAACATTGTTGTGTCAATGTGTCACTTCTAACACCCAGTGTCATCCAATATTATCCAGCATCAGGAGTGAAATTTGTTTCTTCACATTGGAATTGGAAGATGAATGTTAATGCTTTGGCAAGTCTGGAATTTCTTTGCTATCATTGTTGGGTTTGGAATTTATGAATATGGATCATGTTTTATTGTGCTATTTAATTGTTCATAACGTTTTGCGTGTGCGGGTAATTGGTTGCTTGTTAACAAATAACATTCAAAAAGTGTTATCCAGCCTGCATTGATATAAAAATTATGAAAATCTAATGTACTGTAAATAGATTTATTTAACGTGAATTACCTCATAGCAATACAATATAACAGAAATATTAAAATGCCGTTGAAGAATTCCTGCAATGGCTACATTTGCACTTCAAACCTTCCCAGTTTTTAATCTGTCTCCTAAAAAGTGAAAGGCTGGTTAAGTTCTCAGTTCATTTGAAAGCAAAGCAAGTTCCAGATAGTTGTGCCAAATAAAAATGAGGTAAAAAATGAAGTCTGCACTTTGTCGAGCTGCGTGAGGCACGGAATAATGAGGTCATTCAGCTTAAAGAGTAGTCATGAGGTTGAAGGATAAACATGTCACAAATAGGTAGGACTTATCCTGTAGAACGATAACCTCAATGGCAACTGCTCTCTGTCTGGACAGTTTCAAAGTTGGTAGACCTGCCATTTGTAAGAAAGATTTATAGTCCACGTCACATCAAATATTCTGAAAACGAACGTTTGGGTTCTATACTGTATCTTCTCCAGCCTGAGAGCATTTAATTTTGGGCAAAGTGCCAGACTGCCAGGCAGTAGTTAAAATTCGACATCACAAAGTATTTATAGAGAAGAGGTTTGGAGTTTTGATCAGACAATCTGCCTGCACAAATGAAACAGTTAAGATGATGCACATCAGCTTTATAGATGACAGACATATGTGTTGCGAAAAAATACGTTTGTTGTAGAAGTGTTCCCCCAGCAGTCTGACACTTTGCTCACTATGAATAATTGAACCACCAAAGTTCAAATTTGGAGTAATTTTTCATTAGAAATCACAAATTTAAATTTGAGGTGTTTTCCTTCATTTGATTTTCTGAACACTATGTAGTGATTAATTTCCACCCTCAGTAAGCTTATTGGTCAGCTCATGTACAGTTTTGGCCGTGACCAGAACCGTTTTATCGTCTGCGCAGTTGAAGAAGAACTCATCCTTCATAGCACATAAGACGTCGGCCATAAGAAGGATGAAGGGGCTTAAGATAGATCCATGTGAAACTCCCTTTATTACTGCATTCCAAGAACTAAGAGGACTTGCAACCTCAACCCACTGTTTACAATGTGTGAAATAATTAGCAAGCAAACTGATGGCTGAGGGGGAAACACCATCTGCTTTGAGTTTAACCACAACTACAGAGAGAAAGTAAATGGTCAAAAGCTTGGCAAAGGCCTACAAGTTTGTGACTTTCCAGGGCGTCCCTCCAGATATGACATAAATAAGGTAGCATTAGCTTAGACAAGGAGCCGCTACTCAGAGAGACATGTACGGGTAAAAGGCTCCTCCAAAACATGTTGAGTAGTTACCCGCTTAAGACCCTTTAATTTATTTGGGCTAATACAGCCTATGTCAAAATTTTACACAGGAACGTGTGCAATATGGACAATAGAACCTCTATGTATATAAGCTAGACAGAGACAGGTTAGCTTATGGAGAGTAAAGAGTTCGGACTGCAGAATAGGGTAATGACTACTAGGAAGTGGTTTTGGACAAAAAGACACAAATACAATACATATTTTTGGGTTGTCAGAGATAGTCCAGAAGATATCGCCGCCTACGCTGGAACTGACTCGGCAAGGAATGCAACTGCCCTGTTATTTACCACCTTGTAAGAAAGTATAACTTTAAAGTACTTTCGCCTTTTTACTCACATCATCCGTCCTATTTCTAAGAGCAACCTCTAACGATTTGTGTGATGTTTTTTCGAGTGCAACTTATTGCTGCCTGGTATTGGATATTTACTGAAAATTGGATAAATTAAGCTCACAGTTGTTAAACAGAATAGAATAATACTCCAGTATAGCTCTGATCACAGAAGGGTGCAATTTTCACAACGTTTTTTCAAAACAGCTTGAATCTGAATCTATGTAGCAGATCATTTTATTGTCTGATTAATTGGTGATGTGAGTAATATGTTCTTTCCGTGACAGATTAGAGCTGTCGGTAATTCCAAGATAAGTATGACAGGTTTCTTATGGTATTTCCTCATCATTCTGGAACAAAAGGTCATACAACCATTCTGAATAAAAAAAGCTTAAACACGTTACTAAACAACAAGATGGGTTTATACTTCGTTTTTTTTCTTTTGGCGATCACTCTTTTATAAATGGAACAAAGGTTTGCTCTTTCTCCATAAATTCGGAATTTGGCCACTAGTCAGGGATGTAGTAAATAACCTACAAAGTGACGGAGCCATGCTTAGAGTTTTTCTTGGTAAAAACATTTCTCATTCCTTCTGGTCCAGTTACGCTGGTTACCTTCAACTTTAATAATATCTTTCTGACCTCATCTTCTGTGACTCAAGCAAGACTACTTGAGTTATGGGCACATATTGAAAATCAGGCAAAGATAAGGGCTGTTTCTGCTTCGATAGTGTACTTTGGGTTGCAAAACACCTGTTTAAAATTTATGCTTCTTCTAATCAGTTATATTTTAAAAAAAATAACACTTTCGACTTATGGTTATATAGATGAGTGTGCTTTAGAGCCTGGTATGGATTGTGCTAAGGACCAGCATTTTGGGAGGACTAGTATTATGTGGGTCAATCTCCTGTCGCAGTTTCCTAAAATTAACAAATGGGGCCTTTTTGTTGCCTGCTGCTCCAAGCTTGCGAAATTCCTTCAAAATTGAAAATGACTTTCTCTCCTTGTTCTTTTGTAAAGTTTTCCATTTTCCTATTGTTTTTCGTTTTAATTTTTTGGTTTTGAAATTCATCCGCGGTGTGCCCTTTGGACTGATTGTGACATCACGACATGTAATAAATGCCTTCGAAGTGTATTCCTCTTAGGTTTGTTATCAATATCGCCAAAAGCACCTAGCCCTGTATTCTAAAATACGGTTGACAGACAATCATTTAGATCATGCAGTTGACACTGTTAATATCAATTTCCATATTCTAAGGGTTTTTTGGGGGTGGGTGGGGGGAATGAGTGACAGATCTTGAGGTAAATGAAAGCATGATCTAAGTTGGAAATGGGAGCCAAGATCCCGTTGTTAGAGTCAGGCGAATCTTCGGTAATAAGATCCAGTTACTCAGTTTTATATTCAATCGATTTGGTTGGTTTATAAATTGTCATTGGACCAGGACTTGATACACTATTTAATAGACGGGACCCAAAGTTGTCTGTCACGGTTCTCAGCCTTGCATTCCCTGCATCGATTGCAAAAGTCAACAGCAACGATAAACATGGGCAGATTATCTTCTTGAAGCTCTAACGCAATGAATTTAGGAAATAGAAATACCACAAAAATTTACTTATTTTGGTTTTTTAACACGTGCTGCTTGTGCAGCCCATCAAACTACTCAACAGTGTTTATGGTTGTGATCCACATTTTTTGTGACGGCCATGTTCTACAGGGAGAATGAGCCCGAGCAGGAATTATTAGACACTTTATATTTTTGCAACATCTCTATCAAATACTGTTCAAACCTAAATTCTGCAGTTATGACTTTCACTTGTGCCTGAAACTTCTCTGTCCCATTACTGTTTATGCGGGTCTATGCAACTCAGTTTAACAGTTTAATCATTCTACAACTATTCAATAAGCCATATGCATTGTTGAGCCAATCAAATCTCGAATAATTATTATAGAGTCAGTTAGATTTATAATAGGTTAAGCAACCAACATAGATATTTTGATTCTTTGACCACGAGCAGTGCATGCCAGTAGCCAGCCATATGACTCCTTATGTTACAAAAATAAAAAAAAACGTCCCAATAGACCTGCCATACCGAGTTGTACCAAACCATTCCGGACCGTAATTAATTATGCATTCGATTGTTGGCCTGATTGTGCAATCAGCAAGTGGCCAAGTCTGGCCCACGCCTTCATGTTTACAACGGACGCCACGGCTAACGCTAATGATTACAGCATGGATTGTGCTGAACAGTGCAAATGTTTTACCTAAAATGTCACATCATTGGTGAAATGTGCATTTTTAGTTTGCTGACAGTATGATTTTCTATTAAATCCAAGCACATTCTGTGTTTTAGTTTCTGATCCTTCCACGAGTAATCCGGCTAGCGTGGTCGAGCGAAAAACGTAAACAAAGCGTGGTGCGCTTCCCGAGGTGATCCGAATAAACCCGAGTCCTATGAACTGGTCTATTCTTCTTTCAGATCCACAATGTCACAAATTCCGATACATAACTTTCGTAAATAGCGCAAACATGGCCTTTGCAGCCTGATCGAATAAGTGATTTCTGCATTTTGTTAAAACTCCATTATAATTTAAAACTATTCATAAGCATTTAACTCCAAAGTGAAATTTAATTTGCTTCGATTCAACATAAAAATTAAAAGATTCTGGTTAAACCATTTTCTTTCAAGATACCATTTCTTCACTGTTACAGGTATTCTCTTTACATTCCATTTCTCACACTAAGTTCTAAAATATCCAGGACATCTTATAATGTTTTGGATGAGTCTGCCAGCAATATCAAAACGGTGTCGTCTGCATACATAAGTTGTGAAAAATTTGAAAAAATAACCGTGAAGGGGTCTGGGAACCCCAGTGAAGAGATTATGTTTTCAATCATGGAATTCGCAAAATCTTCATTTAAATTGTGGAGGAAAAGGCCAGACGTTTGCTTTTATTTTTTCTGTTCTCGCGGCTCATAGCAACGAAAAATACTTGCAGCCATTTTGCATTACACATGATGTAATGCCTTGATATATGACATTTATCACTATTAAACTAATGTGCCTGCCTCTAGCATCTTCAGTCATGGATTATGTCTAGAAAAAGAATCAAAAGAAGCACTATAATTGACAAAGCCAAAACAAATTTCTTGGACTTAGACAAATATATATCAATCATATGCTTGATCAAATCTGTGGGGTACAGTACAGTCCTGACGGTAAGTAGTTTTATTCTCGAATGTAATGTAATCTTTGTCTATGATTGGATGGAAGCAGGTGTTTACCCTTATATTAATTCAGTGGTATAATTCAGCCCATTACCTTTGATAAAGGGAACTCACCTCTATTCGATATACGATTAAAAAGCTTCACATACACTGCTGACTTGAGAATTTTAGTTAAATAAATCTGCAGCTGCAGCTTGCAAAACCCCGAAACTGTTCCGCAAAACATTAACCATATACATAAGTTTCACCGCAACAATGACAGCAAAGAGTGTTTAGGGTTACCAAACAATCAACATTGATCTTCCAATACCAGTGCCATTTATTCAAATCTGTTCAGAACCCCCAGATTAGTTACTATTCTGTACGATCGGGTAATTCAATAAATATAAATATGTTTAAACTAAAAAAAGTAAGATACAATTTCCACTCCTGACTTGAGACAGTCACCCATAAAGAGCAACTGATGGTTTTAAACCAGTCCTCTCAACCTTTGAAATATTTTACATTACTTAAAACTTTAGTTTTTCTAAAAAATAAAGGCCTAGCCACTCAAAACCCACATTTTATCACTTGTGTCAAAGATAAACAGAGATAAAGTAGGCTTGCCACTTTTTGTTTCTCCTGACTTGTCAGTGAGCTTAGCTTATAGCAAAGGGATAAAGTAGGCCTACAGAAGCTATGATTGAGACATCGCCGATATTCCTTGGGGACTCCCACTTGGTCCAGAGCACCAGTTACCTTTTGTGCATAAATGGGACCTCGAGAGGGTTTGCCCACTTGTGCGAGTAAGTCATTGGAATGAAATGGGTCTGCGAGTGGGTGCTTTTTGGTCTCCAAAAGAGTCGGACTGCTTCCTGGATGCATGTCATAGATATGTACGTTTTTTGGGAAATCTACTTTGAGTCTAATAGCTGTAGGTCTTCAGACGCTGCTTTTTCTAATTCAGTTTGACCTTGTGTGGGTAGGAGTATGCAGCCTCGGCCTCCTGTAAGGTGTTGTTCCTGGCAAGATATGGTTCGAATGAGAAACAGGTCTTAACCCTTTCCCTCTTAAATTAAGACTGAGTCAACAGCTTTCCTTGGCGTGGGTTAGGCACTAAGTGCCCAACCCACGCCAAGGAAAGCTGTTGACCTGGGGCTGTGATCTTGGTAAGTCTCATGTACATTTCTCAGTCAAATTGTTTTTCAGAACTGTTGAAATTAGTTGAAAGCACTCAAGCAGACCACATTTGACCGCCAGCCGGTTTGGCCGGTTGGCGGGGAGGGGTTAAGGCGTGAGGTGCTTTTCATGCATGAAAATCACAGCGCTGAGAAAGCCAGAGTGGTCTTGACACCTAGTTGGATTTAGTGCTGTGGGGTGGAGTGCCGCATATACGTCCACCTGGTTCACACAGTAAAGAAATTAAACTGGTTGTCACTTTCAATAAAATATGACTAAGTTCTTTATGCTCCAGTGGAAATTGCACAAGTGGCTGAATTGTAGCTCATTCTGGTAGAACTATGAAGATCAATTTTAGTTCCAGACATATAAAATATCTCAAGATAATACAGTCAAAGATGACATGCGAACATGCATAAAGTCCATTTTCAATTTTTTATTTTGTTTACGATAAAGAAGCAGACACAATGGCGCAAATGCACAGCTTGCATTCAAGGATGACTGTAAGGGATACGATTGTCATAACTATAAAAGAAGATTTGATTAAAAAGCAAATCAATATGTATACGCTCCAATAAATCTCCCACAATATTGACCTTTTGTGTCCATAGGCTGTACCAGCATCATGACAAATGAACATGCGGGAATGACTCAGTGATCCTTTAAATGTTCAAATTAAGGACACAACACCGTAGGTCACTTAAGCTGGTCTCCATGTACACTGGGTGCTTTGCCAGAACCCCAACAAAAAGTCCGTGGGTCCAGTGCTATCACCACGCTGACATCCAGGCCTTGTGGCATTGCACGGTGCTCTTGGTGGCTGTAATGCTACTCTGGCGTCCATTTCTAGTGGACGCGTATTGTTGGGAGCTCCCACTTTAAACTCACCTTTTCTCCTTTTTCTCAGTCAGGAAAACATCTGCTTTATATCTAGACACAGAAATATCACCACCGCTCCAGAGTTTTCTAACTAGTCACACATCACAGTGCATTGAGACCTGCCTTATTCCACATGTAAACTAGTTACATGTGTGTCACTCACAACACAGGCTAACTCAGTATCATTATATGTATATATATATATATATATATATATATATATATATATATATATCTTTATTCCTACTCACAGTACACAATATGACTTGGATTAAAAGGGAAAGAAAGAAGGAAAAAATCATAGTTCGACCACTCACATTGGTCACTGTCCTAATAATACAATAAGATGATCAATTTGTGCACAAACGTTCAATTAATTGCATTCCTGCAGTTTCATTTAGTATGGAGTCAGAGTATCCGTCCCGCACTTCACACAGCTCACGTATAACGACAGCCGATGCAACCGTCTCCTCTGACACAGGGGTGATGCTCGAAGTGATTAAATTCAATATATAGCTAAAGCGACCATCATGTACCAGCTCCCTATTTATCTCATATTTTGACATAATGAAATTATATGATTTTCCAACAGAAGATTAACACCTGACAAAATCTATTCACCGCATGTTTTTAACACATAATTTCTACTATTAGTGACACCATGTATGAATTTCATAAACCGCTTGTGCATTTGCATCTCAAAATTGGTAGGTCATTTGATATCAAAGGCAATAAGACACAAATGTGATTGATTTGGGAGTTTCCATACACGTCGAACAGCTTTACGCCAAGCAACAAATACCATTTCAATTTGTCTGCAGGAGAAGTCCCATAATTGAGAGCCATAAAATAACATACAGTAAGACTGGGATAATCTATATAGTGAAAAAGAAAAAAAAATATTACCAAATTGTGCCATAAGTAGATTAACTTCTGAATAAAATTTATTTGCACTTCTTACAATCTGAGAACCCATGAGTCCATATCCAACCAGATTTCGCAAATGGACATATTGTGTGACCATTTTAATAGGTTTGCCGTTCATATGAATTAACTTATCTGACTTAGCTGGCCGGCACGATATCCATTTACTTTTGCTGGGATTAAATTGTACATCATATTCCATTCCAAAATCAGAACATATGTCAAGCAATTTTTGAGCTGGATAAATAGTTGGGGACAAAATAACCAGGTCGTCTGCATAAGAGAACGCACCAAGAAAAACATTTCCGATATGACACCCAACACCTGAATTTTTTAGCCTGACTAACAATTCATCCATGTAGATGCCGAATAGAATTGGAGAAAGAACGCCACCTTGTTTTACTCCATTACTACAAGTAAAGGGGTCAGTAACTACATTATTCCAGACAACACTCACTTTCTGATTTGTGTACATGTTAATTGATAAACGAATTACCACTGGGGATAAGCCTCTTTTTAAGAGTAACCTGAATAATTTTACATATTCAACACGGTCAAAAGCTTTCGTAGCTTCAAGAAAGACCATATTGACATTGAAATCACGAGAAGGGTAATAGTTAACACATTCTAACATGGTGAGAGTATATTGAACTGTAGAACTGTTACATTTGAAGCCAAACTGTAGGTCTAAAGTACATAGGCTATCAGAATTTTCAATCGTAACAATCTAATCAAATAATTTGCCGATGACGCTACTGAGTGCTATACCTCGATAATTATCAGAATCACATTTAGACTTCCTCGTATCTTTCGGTATTGGATTCAACATAATATTAGTGAATCCTTCAGGGGCTACAGGTCATTGAACTCAATGACCTGGCACACACTGAATGAATACAGTGCCCTCTCCAAATGAAAACAAACAGCCATACACATTTCATAACAGGTAGTACGGATATGGATGTGGAATTGGACATCCCTTGGGATGCCAACGGCCACGGGATGGCCCACTGGGATCACCATCCTGCCTGTCACTACTGCATGCATTGGAGCAGTATTTTCTGCACTAAGGAGAGTCCATGCGACATTCGCAATCTTCTCAGGGGCAGAAAGTTACTCAGGCAGATGTAAGATTTGTTTTCTGTAGGCTCCCGTGGGGCCCGAGGTTTATATGCCTTGTGTGTGCTGGTCAGCAGGTGTCGTCTCCTCCTGTGGGTGAGCTTTAGTCAGTCATTTTGCTGGTGGACTCTCTATGCATTGGATGAGCTATGGACACAGTATTATTCTGTATCTGCAACTCTTGTGACACCAGCTCCTGAGGTCAACACAGTATTGAATCCTCATGCAGACGTGCGGGTAAAGACTGAGAAGGAGTGCTTGAAGGGTTTGGTACTTGGCTCTTGTGATGATCTGGAGGATTGTCCCAATGCTGAGGACATTCTCGACATCGACTTCACTAATGCAATTAATGAAACTGATGCAACAGAAAACCTCATCGGGCATTCAAAATACAAGTATGAACAAGATATGTTTGTAAAACATAGATGCCCCCCTCCCTCGTTACCCTTGCCCTCGCTACCCTAGTGGTAGAATGGGCACTCGTGACCTTACAAAATTAGTGAAGGTTGATAATACATCAATGTCACATATCTTTATACTTTAACTTAGCCCTTAAAAAACGACTAAAAACCTGGGCAATATAAAAGTTAAAGCCGAAAAATTAGTTATTGTGCAAAAAAAAAGGAAGTCTACTGTCTGTGTGTGACCCTCAAAACTGGGTCAAGGTCACCCATCGACAAACTCAAACTAGCCCTTATAGGCAACCATAAGGCTGTGGAATATAAAAGTGCTACCTCTAAAATGCAAGTTATCATGCAGAAACAGTATTCAACCAAATGGCTCTGTGACCTTTGACATTAGGTCAAGGTCACCCATCTTCAAACTTGACCTAGACCTGAATACGGACAATTATCCAGTGGAATATAAGTCCTAGTTTAAAAACCTCTTCAGTCATCATGTGGAAACCAAAGTTAACTCAGGTACCAACCCATATTCAGTAAAGTGGCTCTGTGACCTTTAAAATGAGGTCAAGGTCATCCATCTTCGAACTTCGCCTAGCCTCAAATATGGACTATAATCCTGTGCAATGTTAAAGTCCTAACTTAGAAACCTCTTCAGTTATTGTGCGGAAACCAAAGTTAACTCAGGTACCACTGTGACCTTGGAAATAAGGTCAAGGTCACCCATATTCAAACTTCGCCTAGCTTTTGACTAGAATGATACACCTGTACAGTATCAAAGTCCTAGTTCAAAAACTTCTTGAGTTATTGTGCGGAAACCACAGGCTAACTACAATCTCTCTGTGACCCTGAAAACTGGGTCAAGGTCACCCATCTTCAAAATCAACGTAGCCCTTACAGAGAACCATAAAGCTGCGCAATTTAAAAGTTCTAGCTCCAAGGTATAAGTTATCAAGCAGAAAGCATGAAATCATCATCAGTAAAGTGGCTCTGTGACCTTTAAAATGAGATCAAGGTCATTCATCTTCAAACTTCGCCTAGTCCCAAATATGGACTATAATCCTGTGCAATATAAAAGTCCTAGCTTAAAAACCTCTTCAGTTATTGTGCCGAAACCAAAGTTAATTCAGGTACCACTGTGACCTTGGAAATTAGGTCAAGGTCACCCATATTCGAACTTCGCCTAGCTTTTGACTAAAATGATACACCTATACAGTATCAAAGTCCTAGCTTAAAAACTTCTTGAGTTATTGTGCGGAAACCACTGCCTACCGACCAACCGACCGACAGACCGACCGACCGACAGACCGACCGACATGTGCAACGCTATATGCCCCACCTTCTTCGAAGGGGGGCATAATAAAACTGTACCACAAACCAAAGAACTGAGGGCTGGTGGCCACACTTACCTCATTAAAATTGCATTTGTGCCCTATATTTCCATCAATTAAAACTTTACAACTTTTGTTTGGGGTTTATTGGATGTGCCTATGATACAAACCCATGTATTAAAGTTTGAATTGTACTTCTGCCTTTGGTAGTTTCGAAAATATTTAACATTTAATTTTTCAATTCATATCAAGCAATTGAGGCACTCTCATATATCGCTAATGTTTAAAGCTTGCATTCAACTTGTCAAGTAAATTACTACTAAGAGTGCATGGTACACTCACCATCGAATCTGGTTCCCCACACCCTTGGTCCTTGTGTCAGGCACCATTTACTGCAAGTCTTCAATACAAGACAGAGGTGCTGAACAGTAGTGTAACAGCCTCTTCTGCCTCATGACGTATGTCAAAGGTAGCATAGTTTTATATCCATTACAATAGAGCACTCTATTTCCATGAAACTCTTAATCATATGTGATTAGTGTCTATGAACTGGTTTTATTTGGCTTTCACCATGGAAAAAAATGTCACCACCAGAAAAATGGTCAACTGATTTTGATAATATTCAGCCATATGGATAGCTTGACTCATCGGCCAACTTTCCAAATTTCGTACTTTAGGTTGAAATATAAGGACCAAGGTCATGCTGTTGTCTTCGTGGACATGTAGATATACCCTAATCATACACATACCTATAGCTATGCCTATGCCTATGCCTATGCCCATGCCAATACACACACACGGGACACAGGTGACATATAATTGAGGGTGAGGCAGTTTCTTAATTGCTCTGCAGTCAGAGATATTAGTTGGGAGGAGGAAGGCTTTTTTAGTTTTCTTACTTGCTTTTTCTTCGTGCTAGTTGGTGTAAAAGGTTGCCTACGGGACATATAGAAGATAGAAGCAACTAATGACTTATCCAGGGACCATGTGAAGATTTATTCCATATTTGACCAAATGGCGCCACAAGACAGACTATGCTGAAAACCGAGATATGCTAGTTCCATATTTATCCAGTAAAGGGCGCCACAACACGGGCCATGCTAGAAACCTTTAGATTTACCTATGTGAGCCAAGACCATGTGTGCATTTTAGAGGATTATTAACTCCAGCGTGCATATGGAAAGAAATGAAATACAAGGGTAAATAAAGGTTCACCACAAAATTAGCAGCCTACAGACAATTTTATTTAAACCATGGCCTTTGTGTGTCATATATGTGGAGTATTATTCGCCATGACCCGCACTACAACCGTCACATGAAAAACAAAAAGATATTGGATATAAATAGTAAAATAAATGAAAAATATATCAGCCAGAAAGAGTCAACTAGTATCGTACATACTAAAGGTCCCTGCGATATGATGAAATGCCAATGCCACTTATTTCATCAAACTACGCAAATTTAAAGAACAGAGCATTAAAGTGTTTGAATATGAGAGATGTATGTCCACTTTATATCACCAATAAAAAGAATTATAAGCATATGAAATTTCTACAAATTACTGGCGGGAAATCAAGACACTATTGTTTCATTTAAGCAGCCTCCTATCTGCCAGGTAGGAAGGCATCCGCCATCACTGTCCTTATTGTTTATATGGATCTATAAAAAAACAGACACTGCAAATACCACGCATCTCACTGTACACCATACGGTTCACAAAAAATATCCTTACTGAGTGAAGAAGAGAAATGGTTCTATTTTAAAGATATTGAGTAGCAATTGCCGGCACCTTATGTGATAATTGCTGACTTTGAGACAATTCCGAGGCCAATTCATCCAGAAGAATGGCAAACATCTGATTTGACCAGCTCATACATTAACGAATTACAGCATCATCACCCCTCTGGATACAGTTGTGTAGTAATCGTGTATATTCCACGCATTCGAAGCCTGAAGCTGTTTACAGAGGCTCTAAAGTTATAGACAATGTTTTAGGCCACAGACCACAGTTATAAATCCTGCTATTTTTCATAATAGCATTTTTCGGTCTAAAAATCAGCATTGTGGTATTTTAAAATTCCGTGAACGGCATTTAACAGATAAAAATGTCAGAAAAATATGAATGGATTTTTATCATACAATTCCCAGCTCTTTAATTTGTGATAATTGAAATACGGAACAACACCTGGATGTCAGCTTTATACAGGTGTATGATCTGTGCTCTTGCCAGGGTCACATCATTGCCCTTCCCCACCATAAAGTTTCCACCTGGCCTGGAAGACAGTGCACCTATATGATTACCAATGAAGCAACTCTGCGATGCAGTAAACCGGACTTAGCTAACTTTATTTAAACAGAAGCTACAGCATGCTGAAAACACTGTATTTTCACAATTACGGACTATATCCATTGGGATGCGCAACCAGCCAATTACAACTGTAGTTTGTAACCTAATAAAAGACATGATTTATGAGCAAAATGAAAAACCAGAAAAAATTGAAAAACGCAAGACCGATTGATATTTCAAAAGAAGACTGGAAAAACTTTTACTCCACAAAGAAATGGCACATATGTGAATTAAGTTTAGGCAAAGATAGGGTATGAGATCATTGTATTATAACAGATATTTCCCGTGGTGCAGGCCTTGGTATCTGCAATCTTAAATTCAGATTCAGACCAAGAGTTCTTGTGATCTTACATAATTTACGTGGCTCTGACTCCCACTTAACCATACCTGGTTTGGTTAAAGTAAGAGATGAGCTTTAAACTGCATTTCAAATATCATGGGAAATTATTATGTTTTCATTGGATAAATAAATATTCTTAGGCTCGTTTCAGTTCATGGCAGTGTCCCTTTAGAAACTAGTTTGCAAATTAGCTAAGATTCGCGATTCATATTTTCACACTTTGAACAGATATTTCCAAAGTCAGGAAGTGTCTTTCCTGTTTAGGAAAGGTGTATAACCTATCTGTACATTAATAACCCTGACAACTCTAAACTTAAACTTTTTGTATAGGCAAGGATTGGGGCTGAGCACAAAAACAAGGAAACTTCTTTGCTCAGCGCTAATCCAACCTCACTTTGAGTACGCGTGTGCAGCTTGGCACAGCACTGTGACCTTGAAAACAAAACAGAAATTCCACGTTTGTCAAAACAAAATGATCCGTTTTATTAATAAATGGCAGGCAAGAACCCATATTGGTGCTGAACAAATTTCCGATTTAGGATGGCTGGATGTTTCTAGTCGAACAAAACAAACTGACACACATGTTTAAAATAGTGAGGGGCACCTGTCCAGATTATATGAAAGAAAATATGGTCCGTACTGGTGACGTTCACAGCCATTTTACTCGCTCAAGCGTGAATTCCCTGGTGGTCCCAGGAGCTGGGGGGCCTGGACTGAAATCCTTCCTATATTCTTCTATAAAACTGTGGAATCAGTTGCCCTCAGAAATTAAATCCAAGGACTCGATCCTTACCTTTAAACCTGCAGTTAAGAAACATCTAACTAATATCGTGCTATCCAGTGAATGCAATAAGTTTTAATTAATTTACTTTTAAATATATTAAAATAAGCATATCTGTGATATTCATAGTTTGTTGGTTCATACAAACTCGCTATTCCGAGCCACCCAGTCTTGGGAGTGCCAGGGACCACAATGGAAATAAGTCTTATAGTGTGGGGGCATATGGAGTCCCGTGGGCTTTTGATGAAGATTTTATAAAACCTACTCAGGAATGTTAAATAAATCTGAAATAACAGAAAAAAACATGTTGGCACTTTGCCAACCTTTTTCGATTCAAAATGGCCGCCATTTTTCAACGTGGCTGCCAAATTTCTAATTTTTGTCCAATTACAGGTCCCTTAAAGGTCCTTGCAGTATAAAGCACCTGATTTGGGTATTTATTTTCATAACTCCCAGCTATAAAGTTTGATTTTTATCTTCAAGTTGAATCTTAGTCAATTTAGGCTCATATTTGTCTTAAAAGTATCAAATCGTTGGATCAAAAGAATGTAAACCGAACCGAGATAAATGACTTTATTTTGAAACAATATTATGACACCAGTATATTACTACAATAAAGGGCATCATCACCTCCCTTACCAAGTTCATACCAATGTGACTGGGGACCTATTTTAAATTATTATCATTCTCACTTTCATCATTGTCACTCTCATATTATGAGTTTACATTGGAACAGTATTATGAAACAAGTGTATTGCTACAATAAATGGCATCATCACCTCCATTATATAGTTGATATTTGTATGATTAGGACAATTATTTTAACTATCATCATTCTCAACTTCATCATTGTCACTCTCATATTGTGAGTTAATATTGAAACAATATTACGTATGACAAATTAAAGTGTATTGCCACAATAAATGACATCATCACCTCCATTACCGAGTTCATATTTGTATGATTAGGGTACTAATTATAAGTTAACTATTATCGTTCTCATCTTCATCATTGTCACACTCGTATTGTGAGTAAACATTGAAAGAACATTATGACACATTAAAGTGTATTGCTACATTAAATGACATCGTCATCTCCATTACCAAGTTTATACTTGTGTGATTAAGATAGCTATTTTAACAATCATCGTTCTTATCTTCATCATTGTCACTCTCATATTGTGAGTTGTAGTGTCCAGCTGGTGACTGTCCTACACAGTGGAAGCTGGTCGTATCTGGTGATTGCCATATACAGTGGCAGTCTGCCATACAGTTGGCTTGTTCATTTGGACGATGAAGATGAAAGCAGTTCATCATAATTCCAGAGTCATCAATATGTTGGATCTGCTTTTGGTACTTCATCCAAAATCTATCATGTATGCCAGCTGAGCCACAGGCAAGAAGTTCACCAAGATCAAACTGTAGTACACAAGTGATATGTGAGCTGTTCTACATGTGCTGTACATGGCAATGACCAGCAAGTAGGATCAGCTGAGATGCACCTTGCATTGTTATTAGGTGGGATGAATGTACTGGGTTTAGGGTGGGGGGAAACCTTACGACCAAATTTAGTAAATTCAATTTTATAAACACATAAATTCTACCTACAAAAGTTTCCATTCTGTTAGATACTGCCCAGATTTGATATTTACATGGGTGTTTAACCCACTCTGGCCGAGAATAGGCTAATAGAGTTGCTATGTTTTTTACATTCGGCACATAAAGTGCTGGAGGGTATTGTCATCTACATCGTCAGTCGATCGGTTCATCCGTCTTGTCAATGTTACCTTGATATTTAAAAAAATATTCACCATAGTTGTACCAAATTTTTATCGGAGATGCAACTTGTAATGGACCAGTTTGCTATTGAAAACTAGCATCCTCTTATTATTTTTCAACTTTTAATCAAACTTTTTAAGAATTTATTTCAAGGCCGTCTGAGGGACGATGTTACTATATTACCTCCAAAAATATTTACCATAGCTTTACTAAATATTTGTCACAGAAGAACCTTATGATGGACCAGGTTCCTATCGAAAACAGGCTTCCTCTGATTATTTCTTAACTTTTTATGAAACTTTTAAAGTATTTATTTGAAGGCCGTCTGAGTGGTGTCAACCCTGACAATGCTTCCGCGATATCTCAAACAATTTTGATCGCACCTTTACCAAATTTTTGTCAGAGATGCATCTTCTGATGGACCAGGTTCCTCTTAGAAAAAAGCATCCTTTTGGTATTTATAAACTTTGTATGAAACTTTAAAAGTATTTATTTAAAGGCCGTCTGAGTGGCGCACAAGGAGACAATGTTACCATAATATATCAACGAGGATCTATCGCAACTTCATGAAATTTTCATCAGAGATTGCGAAAAATAATGATAAATTGAATATTCACAGAAAAAATTGATGGTGATAGGTTTGGGGAGAGAAGAAAATTAATGTATGTTTAGTTCTATGGTTGAATTTTTAAAGATTGACCGAACGCGTGAAATGAATCAAGCCAGATTCAGATAATGTACAAAACCAGTGTATTTATGAACATTATAATTTTCTGTTGTCAATTAAAAAATTATAAAAAAGAAACAAATGTCATTAGAGATGCACATTATAAAGGACTATGTTCCTATTGAAAACCAGCTTCCTCTCATTATTTTGAAACTTGTTATAAAACTTTTAAAGTATTTATTTGACGCTTTCTGATCATGACGCAGATTCAGATTCTTTTATTCAACAATAAATTCAATACATTTCAATTGTTAGGCAATAATGACAGAAATATATATATATATAAACAAATGCGAAACAAAAAATAGGAGAAGTAGTACATTATTACCATAGAGAACAGATAGTCAGGATGACCCAGCTAAGGATGAAAACATCCGCTCTCGCATAGGCCACCTAAATAAATTTACTTGGTACGTTAACACCTTGCTTCAGAACAAAGCACCACATGTGTGTTAGGACAGTTGAACTAACTGAGACAAAGATAATGACCATGTTACCATAATATCTCAAGAAGGATTCATCACAGCTTCATCAAATTCTTGGTTCAGTTACACCGTATTATGACACCTGCAAAGTCTGTCTGTCTCTCTGTCTCTGTCTCTCTCAAAAAAAACAACAAACAAAACAAAACAAAAAATTGAAAAAAAAAAAAAACGTTGTGGGCGCCGAGGGTGATCCTTATCTGAACGCTATTTTCTTATCATGAGGTGGGCACTAAACACCTATTCCATGCTTTGAAAAGCTGTAAATTCATGGGGGCATGTTATCTCTGTTTAGCTCTCATCTATAATTGTTATTCAAAATGTTTTCTGTGGACAAGAGTTAACTGAAAACATGAAAGGAAATGACTTTCTATATAGTTGGCCACTTTTAGGGCAATTAGAGGACTAAACTCCAGAATTAATGGGGTTAATCAAGAATATCTAGAGGCCTTGCTACAGTCATTGTGCAAAAAAGTCTTTGCAAATAAATGTGCTTGGATTATGGCAAGAATGTGTTCAGTCTTTCAGTATAAATGAAGACTCAGCAAGTAATTTAAAAGCACTTGGGACACTATTTCTCCAAGCAGTTAGCTCATGCAGATCCGCCCATCATTATGGCAGCACCATGCATTACGTCCTGGATCACCACTTTAGCTACTATACAGGGAATCATTCTTTCAGCACACCAATACTACCATACAGAACTGCAAAATACATTCAAACAACGGGTAAGTTACAATGGGGAACAATGATTTGAACTTATGATCTTCGATTAGATGAGGAAAAAGTATTGATCTAGACTAAAAGGGTAATGAGAGATATAGTTAAATATCAACAAGTTTTGATGCATAGATTATATGCATGCATTTTTTAGCATATCAGCCATCTTGAAATTTGGTTGGTAACAATTGGTGTTAAGTTTCAAGATTGAAAATCATGACACCATGTTGTTACATAGTTGGAGTATGATATATAACTATTAGATAATCTTAGTTGGAGAATATTGGTTCTTCATGTAAAATGACATAGTGGCTTGTGGGGGGGGGGGGAGAGGCGGTAGGGCAGCCATTTTGAGGAAAATGTGGCTATCTTGCATTGTAATAAATACAGTGCTATACATACTTTCATTGATGCCAGTAACAACCAAAATAAAGGCCAAATTTAAATCAACTATTTTAACGCTAAACATTTATAAGAAACATGGAAAATATAGATAAAATTTTTCAGATATTTTAAATTTTGGTGTCTTATTATATTCAGATTTAAGGGAAAAGACACGAATAATGTTCCTGGATGACAAAAGGTTAAAATTTGATTCTTAGATCTATTAAATCGAACATTTCGGACACATTATGTAACATCAAATATCATTATGTTTGGAGTTTGGCGGCCATTTTGGAAAATGGCGGCCATTTTGAATCTAACAAGTTGGCAAAGTGCCAACATGGTTTTTTATGTTCTTTAGAGTATAAATAACATTTCTGAATAGGTGGCATAAAATCTTCATCAAAATCCCACGGGACTTAAAATCATGATATATGCTCCCACACTATTAACGACTTTATTGTGTATATATCCCAGGAAGTCATCATTTCATGAAAGCTTGGATGATTCACCTGTTTTTTGTTTTACTCGAAGTTCCTTTTATAAGATATTTTACTCTGTGTATTTATATTTTATGATGATTGCCTGAATCAAATCAAATCAAATCAAATCAAGACAAATTTAAAGAATCATCAGAACCACTTTCGTCTGCAATTTATAATCATCTAACAAGTGAATCTATATCTGATGAAAGCTACCAGCATGCAGATATGGTCTGGAAATTATTTAATATGCAAAACATGGGAGACTACCATCACTTATACCTGGAGACAGACACGATTATACTGGCTGATGTCGTTGACCATTTCTGTCAAATGTGTATTGAAGATTACCAATTGGACCTCTGTCACAATTGTACATCTCTAGGCCGTGCCTGGGCTGTTTCCCTCAAGATAACCCAAACAAAAGTGGAGCTATTGACCGACATAGGCATGCCTCTTTTCGTTGAAACAGTAATCCATGGTGGAATTTGTACAATTTACGATCATTACAGAAACGTTAATATAGCCTGTACACTCCAGATCATTATGATAACAGTAGGTCTACAAAATATATAACATACTGGAATATGAGTACTTTGTAAGGATGATGTATGTCGAAGTATTTACGTGTTTTAGAATTAAATGGCTCAATCGGGAGGCCTTTGACAGCCCAGATGTAATAGCAAAACATGACAATGTACAGAATAGTGATATTTTAGGAGTGGATTTGTCTTATCAAAGCCACCTTCATGATTTACATAACGACTAACTCTTTGCCCCAGAGACTCGATATATCGAGACATGTTTTTTACGGTATTCTAGGGAAAAGCAAGTGAAAATTGGGATAAAAGTGGGCAGCTCTCATAAGAAATAAATTCCTAACTTATTTAACACAGCCAACTATGTTTTCTATCTTTCCAAGGACTGCAACTCAAATATACCCACACAGTATTATCATTTCGACGATCACCCCGAATAAAAGGGTACATTAATTTTAATATGGAAAGTGCAAAAACAAGCTACTAATGATTGAGAAAAAGACTTTAACAAATTAACAAACAATTCTGAATTTTGGAAAACCTTTGCAATAGGATGCCGTTTTCTCTGGTTAACTGCCTCAAGTTTTTAAAGAAATCGGTAGTGAAACTAAATCTAAAATCTTTTCCACTTTTTACACCATCTGTGGCTGGTCTACATCTAAACAAAATAAAGCTATATTTAAACCGTCCAATTTATATAAGTTTTTCTATCTTAGAACCATCCAAAGTATTAATGTACGAGTCTCATTACAATTATTTAAAAACCGGATATTGATCAAATGCCGAGCTGCTTCACATGGATCCTGATTATTAATGATATGAAATAGAAACTGTCGACACTAATGATGATATGAAAAAGGATTTTTATCTCTTTGACTTCAGCGACTATCCTCAAACCCACCAATTGTATAGCAATACAAAAAAGGATTGGGCAATATGAAAAGGCGGCAATGAGTATTGCACCCCAAGAACTTGTTGAGTTAGGATAAAAAATTGTATCCTGTATTATGCCCCTGTAACTCAAGAAAGACAGCTAAGAGTGTTACAAAATCAACACTCAAAAAGACTGCTAAGAGTGTTACAAAATCAACACTTAAAAAAGACTGCTAAGAGTGTTACGGAATCAACACTCAAAAAAGACTGCTAAGAGTGTTACAAAATCAACACTCAAAAAAGACTGCTAAGAGTGTTACAAAATCAACACTCAGAAAAGACTGCTAAGAGTGTTACAAAATTAACACTAAACACGATATTTGTCATGAAAAAAAAAGAGAATGTTAAAAGATCAAATTATGATGCCTCAAATGAGGCAAATTTGTAGCTATGATCTTTGATTATACACAATAGAAATAAATAAGATTGGATTGTCTCCTTATGGTGATAAAAAATGTATATTAGGGGATGGCTGTGACACTTTCACATATGCACATTATTCTGTTCAAAAATTAGAAACCGGTGCACGAATCTAATTGTTATAAATATACAAAGCAGTAAATTCTGGCTAAAGCTAGTGTGATCACTTTTTTCACTTTCCATTATTGGCAATCGTATGATATAAATAGTCCTACATAGAACTCAGAACTCTTTTATTTATGACCAACACATGGTATTATACATGAATATTGATACAACAAAAACCTGTCTAAATGAAATACCCAACAATATTATAATCTTTTGGTCGTTGGCATGTCTCGTTTGTGTGTGTATATGTTTTCTAGATTCACAGGTACTACACATGCCAAATTGTATGTGCCAAAGCAGCCCCACTTTTGAAACCCAAGCGTGTGTCAAGATAACCGCTCAGATGGGTCTCAGTGGCTTCATTAGTATTTCAGCAGAATCTACCATCTGTAGGTAACCAATCAAGCTAATATGTGCCTAAGTGTGGTCTACCATTTGTAGGTAACCAATCAAGCTAATATGTACCTAAGTGTGGTCTCAGCCCTCAACTCACAGACGAACTATAAATTTATATGATTGAGCTAAACATACCAAGGAACATTGCCTTTGGTCAGAATTGACTTGGATTTGTTTCATTAGGACTGCGGCTTGGATATGTTAAGGACACTCTCTGATATGTACCAAAGCAGTCATGTCCTAGATGTTACCAAAGCCACCAAACTAAGTCAAAGTGATCATAGTTGGGTTTCAGGATCATCAATATCTGTGCACTGTGCCACGCAAGCAAAGAAAATACCCCCTGTAGGATCCAGACAATCGCATGAGACAGTAACAACAGCACGCTTCCACAGACTGAACAGGTTGGACAGAAGGAAAAGTTTAATGGAAAGCAGGGCAGCCAGAAATGAAAATGGCAGTGGTCGTGAGTATAAAACACACAACTAGACATGTAATATCTTCCAAAACGTTGACACCACGTACCCAGACACCACGTCGGGTGCTGTTCATGGGTATAAAATAGACAACTAGCCATATAATATTTTTCAAAACGTTGACACCACGTATCCAGACACCACGTCGGGTGCTGTTCGTGAGTATAAAACAGACAACTAGACATATAATCTCTTTCAAAACGTTAACACCATGTATCCAGACACCACGTCAGGTGCTGTACTGCCATGGCTTATGGCAATTGCTTTATGAATAAATGGAATGTACATTGCCAAAGCTTATAATAGACCATAGTCTACCAACACCAGAGGAATTTGACTAGTTTACTGGAGACAGAGTACACAGATTAATTGTTATCGATGATATTTTGCTGAGTAGGTTGTCAAGAATCACGAAAGTGAGTTGTGAGCCATTTTCATCACCGAGAACCTCTTCCAATAAGGTAAGAGAAGCCGTACCATATCGTTGGACACATGGTTTTGATGAGTGAGTGGTGCCTCCCAGATATCAAGACTGGGGAGACAAGTCTACCCTGGCAAAGCAAACATGCTTCTCCAAGCAGTTTGGACAACTACCGAATTCAAACTCGCATATTTCTGGGCAAGACTCCATTGTCTACATTCCAAAACCATAAGTAAAAAAAAAACATGTACCAGTAACATTGATAGCAGGACATTATGACTCAAATTGTAAAGAAAAATAAAGACATTTTGCAACTGATGCCCAGTACACCATTATATATTCAAAGGATCCAACTATCGAAGACCAGAACATTGGGGCAACTTAATGCTATTGGCGATGTAGCATTCAGTGTGCTTTACGGAAACATAAAGCCCGTCCAGCGCGGGAAGCGCTTTCCAAAAATGTGCAAACCAGGCCAGAGCATTACTCTCATACATACTGAAGGATGGGCAGCTAGTTTATAACCGGAAGGGGGAGATGAGATATGGGTTTTTTTTTTGGTGTAGGTTCTTGTATTGTTGATGTATGAAAAGATACTCATAGCAAATACATAGATTATAATCCGACTGGTTACCATGTGTTTTATAAGCCTCTTTCGGCCATTAATTTTTCTGACAGATTGCTTGGAAAAAGAACCAGATGAAAAGAAGTAAGCATTCAACTAGGCTTGCAAAGAAGGCTAGTGGACACGCCTGGAATAAGGGCATATGTAGAAACCCAGAGGATGAAAAGACAGACAAACAAGCAAAAACAGACAAAAAAAAAAAAAAAACAAAAAAACAAAAAAAAAAAAAAAAAAACAAAAACAAAAACAAAACAAAAACAAAAAAAGAACAAACAACCACAAAAACAAAAAAACCCACAAGAAACAAGCCCCTGAAAAAACAAAAAGAAAGCAATAAAAAACAACAAAAACAAAAAAAAAAAAAAAAAACAAAAAACAAAAACAAAAAAGCAAAACACCAAAAAACCCAACCCCCAAAAAACAAAAAAAAAGCAGAAACAAAAAAAAAAACAAAACAAAACAAAAACAAAAACAAAAAACCCCAAAACAAAAAACAAAAACAAAAACAATAAAACAAGCAAAAAAAAAAAAAAACAACAAAAACAAAACAAAACAAAATAAAACAAAACAAAACAAAACAAACAAAACACCCCCCCCCCCCAAAAAAAACCAAAAAACTTTAGACGAATGAAAATGTAAATGGCATATATGTCAATGTGCTATGGATAGTTTTTGGTTGTCCACGACCAGTCGAAAGTGTACAATTACAACAACAAAATATAACTTAAACCAGAATCAGCTGTGCATTGTGTTTGGTTTGTTTGAGTTTAATCCAGGCATGTATGTATACATAACAATTTTGACATCAGATATTGTTTTTTTTTATGTAATAGTTATCAAAAGCAAGGCGACTAACCCTTTGACATCTCATCCATATCCCAGATCCGATTAAACATTTCTTTATTTGATCACTGCTCATGAAGAAAGAGTCACCCATCTGGCCTTGTCCATATTAGCAGCACCGACTCTGACAGGGCTGCAGCAAACTTAAGCTCTAAAGGGGTTTTCCCCTTTTTCACCCAAAGTTGAAAAAGTGGATTGTGCTCTTGACTCCCTTTAAATATATACAGGGTATACCCGTGCTCACATGCATTTTTAGATATGTTATTCGACTTTCTTGAATAGTACATACTAGTGCCAATAAAAAAGGTGAGCTTCTAAATATAAATGCCTACTGGGTAATATGGCTGAAGTTGGCTAGCAGGAACACTCTGTGTAAACAAGTGACAAGCAGCAAAATTACATTTGTAGTGTTGAAAGGTGTATGGCCTAGAAGCATAACTGCCATTAAATACAGATGAAACCACAAATACTTTCACCAGCTTATTTGGACAGGAGCCTTCAAAAACATTCTCTACGGTAAGCCCAAACTGGCCCTGTTGGATTACAAATGTCTTGACATCAGCACGATCCAGAAGTACTGATCTGGGTTGGAATCTAAGGTATGGAAGTGGCCCACCAGAATTCACGAGGATACTTCTACCATACCTAATTTGAGAAAAGATAAGATAAGATAAGATATGCTTTAATTCAGACAAACAGAATGTAGGTCCATATAACAATAGCACCAAATAATGTGTATAAATGGATGACAAGGAACATAAATAACATTTAAAACATGATCACCTGAAGTAAAATACACAGATAGGCGAGCCGCCAACTCCCCAAAAGAGCTATATTTAAGGAGTTTAAGTACCCCCACCGTACAAAAATATACGTGTCCTAAATTTATCTTTAGCTCCTGGAGATAATATTTCGGCATATTGTCCTTATTTCTGGTTGTTTTAAGCGAAAGAAAACAAAACATACATACAAGTATATATTTACTCTCACGATTTCACATTTTCTATATATTGCATTGTATTGAAGCCATGAAGCCCAATTTTAGAGCTTTATTGATAATAATATAGTGATTTTATACTATTGTGACAATTTTGAGAAAGTTGCAATTCTTTCTGCATGGATTCTATTGCCTTTTCTGGTATATTTTCATTTTATTTGTTTTATATTACAATGAAAGAATTTATGGAAAAGACTTCTGCATGCTGCTGCGAGCATTTAGGTACTTCAGGGTTGTCTATATCTTATCATTCTTATTGTAATTTGCATTTTCATAATCTGAAGCAAAATCAGATTGTTTTTCAAACCTTTGTATGCACATAGGCTTTCAAAATAAAAAAAAATGTATATGTGGCATAATGGCTAGGACGTGTACGTTAGAAGTATGGGTGGTGCGTTCGAACCAGCACGCGTTAGAATGCACAAGGATTGTTTTCTTTTTTTGGGTTTCCATTATTTATTTATTTATTTATTTATTTATTTATTTATTTATTTATTTATTTATTTATTTATTTATTTATTTATTTATTTTCTTTACTAATTAAATAATTTATTTTGTATAATAATTTATTTATTTATTTATTCATTTATTTATTTATTTATTTATTTATTTATTTATTCACTTATTTATTTATTTACTTATTTATTTATTTATTTATTTAGTACCATCACACAAGAAATCTATTATTATACTGTGGAGAACGTGCCTTCAACAAAATGATGTTCATCCTTTTTATATTTTTTTAGATGTATTTGCTATATTTTATTTTCCCCAAAAAGAATGGGTGTCAATAAATTAATCTCATTATATATCTATCATCATTTATTATTATTATTGTTGTTGTTGTTGTTATTATTATTATTATTATTATTATTATTATTATTATTATTATTATTATTATTATTATTATTATTATTATTTTTATTATTATTATTATAATTATTATCATTATTATTATTTTCATCATTAGTAGCAGTAGTATAAGCAATTTTATTAGACTTGCATCGCATATTCTCTTTAAATCATAATAAACTTAATGTTGAAAAACGGCTGTGTATGTTGTTATCAATATTAACTGAATTTTCATAGTAATTACATGTTCTTGTTAGCTCTATGGTACAGCAGCGATTATACTCCAAGTCCAATTGTCTGCCAACTGACCGAAGTTGTCAAGAACCTGTGTGGCACAATGGTCAGAGTGGATAGCTTACATTCGAAAGGCGACCGGTTCCAATCCATGTGTCTCACTTCATTATAATATAATGTACTTTTATAATACAAGATTGAGCAGCTCAACGATGTAATAGGAAGAAAGAAAGAAAGAAACAAAGAAAGAAAGAAAGAAAGAAAGAAAGAAAGAAAGAAAGAAAGAAAGAAAGAAAGAAAGAAAGAAAGAAACCGTCGATATCCAAGCTGTGACCCATAAGAGAAACAACAAATGCTCTGCTATATGGACGGGTTTACAGTCTTTGAATGTAACAAGACAGTCAATTTTTAGCAATAAAAACATGAATACATGTGCCATAACGTGCTCACACCTGTGGCTTTGAGCTTATATTGAAACGTTATCAGTTTTATTGGAATATGTAGTATTATACAGAGTATGCTTTAATTCTTTTTACGATCAACTTGATATGACCGTGTCCCACATTTATATTTCTGTCCCCCCCCCCCATGGATGAAACGTATTGAAGTACATAAATTTATATACGCATAAACATGTAGAACTACCGTTGTGAAAAGCGTAAGGTCATGCGCACATACAATCGAGCCAAAGATAATTTTAATGGTCCATGCAGCGCTGAGTTATGGGCTATGTATAATCAGCTTCGCAATCAGTACCAGGAGCATCTCCGTTTAGCCGAAGAGCAACATAACACCAAATTAAATAACTATCTTACAAATTCCAAAAAGAAAAACAAGGCATAGTGGAGGACAGTTAAACATTTTCTAAACAAAAACCATCATCAGGCAATTCCCTCATTGATATGTAATGGGAAACATATATCTGACAGCGCTTCCAAAGCTGAACAATTTAACAATTTTTTCTTGAGCCAAAGTAATATAGGTTCACAACCGGCTCAAATTCCTGCACCAACCCCCTCCCCCCCCCCCCCCCCGATCACCCTGTTCATGTTTTAGGCAATCTGAGAATTCATGATTACGAAGTTTCTTGACACTTTGAAAATCCTTGACACTTCCAAAGCAACTGGTCCTGACGGCGTAAGTAATAGACTTCTGAAAGAATCAGCTCCCCAAATTCATTAACCTCTTGCGAAGTTATTCAATTTATCCCTTAACCAAAGTCATTTTCCGTCTATCTGGAAAGAGGCACACGTTACACCCCTGCATAAGAAGGGCGACGCCAACCTGTGCAACAATTGTATCTCTTCTAAGTTGTACAGGGAAAGTATTAGAAAGAGTAGTGTTTAAACATCTGTTCAACTTTTTTCGGGACAACATGATCATATCTGCAAACCAGTCTAGCTTTATACCGGGTGACTCTACAGTCAATCAGCTACTTTCTTTATATCACGAACTATGCATAGCCATCGATGAAGAAAAAGAAGTAAGAATTGTGTTTCTTTATATAAGCAAAGCTATATGCATAGCCATCGATGAAGAAAAAGAAGTAAGAATTGTGTTTCTTGATATAAGCAAAGCTTTCGACAAAGTTTGGCATAGAGGTCTCCTACATAAATTAGAAAAAAACGGCATCACAGAAAACCTTTTGGCATGGTTTGGCGACTCAACGATCGCAGACAACGTGTAGTTCTTAATAGGCAGTCTTTCAGATGGGGTTCTATCATGACTGGCGTGCCTCAAGGGTCTGTAGTAGGCCCCCTTATATTTTCAATTTACATCAATAATATAGTTAAAGTTGTAAACTCTAATGTCAAGCTATTCGCTGACGGCACATCGCTTTATCTTTCTGTCAACGATCCAGTCCATGCAGTTGCTATATTGAACAGTGATCTCGCCTCCTTAGATGAATGGTCCAAGGAGTGCCTTGTCTCTTTTTATGCACTTAGGACTGATACCATGCTCATTTCTCTGACGAAAAACACCCATGATCACCCTCCTCTCACTTTCCAAGGCCACCAATTGGTGAACGTTCCTGAACATAAATACTTAGGGCTTGCCTTAAGATCAGACCTGAAATGGAGTTCTCACATTAAACATATTGCACTTAAAACTTCCAAACAGTCAAACATCATGAAATCTATTCAGTATCGTCTTGATCGTGAAACCTTGGAAATAATCTTTATATCTTTAATCGGTCATTTTATGGCATATGGTAGCCTGGTCTGGGACGGCTGCACCCAATCAGATAAAGATCTTCTTGAAGACATTCAGCTGAGTGCAGCCCATATTGTGACAGGTGCTATGAGAACTACCCCAAAGGGTAAGCTGCATGAAGAAACTGGCTGGGAGCCATTGTCAAAGTGGAGGGAAAAATCTAAATGCTTAATGATGTATAAAATAGTACACAAACTAACACCTGCTTATTTGTATGCTGCCTTACCCAATGTTCCATTAGTAGATGGCAACCATCGTCCAAACACCAGAGGACGTTCTGATCCTAGTAGACATTTGGACATACCATCTCTTAATAACAGAACAGTCCTATTGAGAAATTATTCTTTCCATCTGCAATTACTTTATGGAACTCACTCCCATTTGAAACTAGAAATTTACCGACTTTGTCACAATTCAAACAAAGTATTTCAAATCCAAAAAACATGTGTCGTTTATTCAGAACTTTTAAACATCGGTAAGAGATACTTGTCCATTTTGCGTTCTGTGCAAGATAGGCGTAATTGAATCTGCAAGTTGCACATGTGGCGCTACCACCGAAAGCGTATGGCACTATTTCTTAACTGGTCCACGATACATCATTGCTGGCGATGTCATCCACACTTCTATCAGTTTGGTAGCACCGTTTTTAATTAATACTGTTTTATATGGTCATGATAAATGTTCCCTACTAGAAAACATCCGTATCTTTTTATCAGTACAAGAATATATTGAAAAAACTAAACCCTTTCAAGGTGAAACAATAACGAGGATTATTATTTTTTTCTTAATTATTACTATTTTGATTATCGCATTATAGCCCCTCTATCTGTGCTCGGTTTAGTCGTGTCACTATTCTACCTATTTCCTCCCTGCGCCCCTCGTCGAGCCCTCGGACGAGACAAGCGGCGTCAACCTGGAATGTATGTTACGTCTGTCCTGTGCTCTTGTCTCTTCTTTGCAAAAAGGATTTGTATCAGGCCCTGCCCTCCTTCCTGATTGTTTTCTTTTGAATGAAATATGTTTAAACCAACTACTGGCAGCGTAGTGGTAGAGCGTGTGTCTTTGAAACAGAAGGTAGTGAGTTTGAATCTAGTGGTCGTCCTTTTGTCCATGATAGGGCCTATATTTATTTTTTTAATGTCAAGGTGATATATATATATATATATATATATATATATATATATATATATATATATATATATATATATATATATATATATATATATATATATATATATATATATATATATATATATATATATACATATAATTGGACAGCTGATTTTAAAAAGCCAAACTTTCAACATCAATTACACAAACACGAGAGGGGTTTATAAAGGTCTTGCCTGCTCCCCAATCGTTTTTTTCTTTCAATAAATAAAATAGGTTTAAACCTACATCAAGAAACTCAACGTGTAAACATAATTTTGCACATATAATTTTGGATGACCCATAAGTCTTACTTGGGTTTTTTAATCGCTCGTCACATTTTAACTAATTTTATTTGTCTGCTATTGTTTACTAATTATTCAAAATTTAGCGTGTTATGTCAGATCTATAAATTCGTTTTATCATTTATTTTATTTATTTTTCTATTTATTTATTTAATTATTTGCTTGCTTGTTTGTTCGTTTTTTTGTTCGTTCGTTCGTCCGTCCGTTCATTTACTTATTTTGTTTGCATTGAATGACGGTTCCCCTATTTTTGTTTTATTACAATTAAAAGTGCTGTCATCGACTGGAACTCACATTTTTTTCGCGAATGACAGGCCTTCAATTTTTATCCCGTATTGCAGCTCTATGTTCAACAAAACTGAACTTCATTTTGCATTCAATTTCTTCGCTATATGTGATGCTTGGAAGCAGAATTACCAGAAAGTTCGCTTATTTCTCAATCCCTTTTTTGCACTTTCAAACAAAAGCATGTTTAAAATAATGTTAAGTGTCCAATGAAACTCATCCCTTGTATAATGACATGGTTTCCTATTATCATTATTATTGCACTGAGGCAAGCAAGATACTTACCTAGTCTTGAATTCAACACAGAAAGACTGAGCGCCAGGTATGGTTAATATCTGTATCACAAAACTTGCAAAATTCACTTGCTAGGAATGTGGCGGCTTGTACAGCGTGTCTGACAGCCTGCGTGAACACGTGAATTGGACCCGACAGGTCCTAATACTTGCTGTAATTTCACGGTGAGATGCCCAAAATATTCGATTTGACGATACCACCGCCCCACAAGAACTAGGTAGCTTTAGGTTTAACCATGGAAAATTTTTCCACATAAAAACTACCCACGTTACTGAAAAAATATCAATATTTTTAATCGTTAAATTAAGTTTTTTGTTGTTTGGGTTGTTGTTTTTTAGAATATATCAAAATAAATTGATATTGCTGTAGTGATTGATATGCCAAGATCAACACGTATGAAAGATTTGATTTTTTAATCGACAAGTTAATTATTTGTACAAAAAAATCTTAGAAATGTCTGGTATTTGTAGTTATTATTAGTGAGTATGATAAATAGTTTGGCATATGCTATCAAGATGTGCAATATAAGTCATAAGAAAAGAAGAAGGAAGGCTTTGTATGTAAATAATGATAAGATACTGGGATAAAAGAAGAGCACTTGGTACACTTTTTGACGACTTTAAGTAAAATGGTCCTACCTATAATTAAGCCTGATTTTTACATTTCAAGTTTCACATTGTAGCATTTATTACCTGTCTAAGAGCAGAGAAGCATTATCTTAGTATGGAAGTTTAATTTAATGTATATTTGGTGCGGTGAAAGCAATATAGATATGATAGTTTTCTAACAAGCAATAGAAGATGGCACTAAATGAACTATTTTGCCGAAAAAAAGGTGATGTTTAAAGATGCTGTTTCCATGGCAACCAAACACAAGTTACTGAGGAAAGCAGGGCAAAATAATTTTAGATAAATAAAAATCACGTTGTAGCTTTCTATACGGTGGGGTAATTAAATTCTCCAAAATGGGTCTCTGGCCGCTCGCCTAATAGCAATTTAAGTAAGTTCATAATTGTTAGCAGTTACCTGATACTGTGTACAAAGATCACGACCAATGGAGTTTATTAATGCATTGTAACAGCCGTCCAGCCTCCATGCACAACTGTAAGTAAGTTACCTCTGTACCTCACAATTTTTTTTTATCTTATTGTTCACATTTCTTCTGTTCAACAGTCACATTCTGTCTATCATAATTACGATTATACACTACATTTGATGAATTTCATAACTTTCTGAACGCTGCCATGGGTCTAATGATCTTCCTGCCTTCAGATGCACACTTAGTACTTTTTGTTAGGGAACCAGCTCAAAATGCTATCGTGCTGCAGTGCTTCAGCGAGGTAAGTTTCACGGCAAGGTAGGTCTCGAAGGGAGCTGAGTGCCTGAGTGCAAGGCAAGTTTCACGTGTGGAAAAGATCTCGCCGTTGAGGATGCTTTAAAACCGCTTGTGATGTCTTGGAAGTGAGAACGCCATAATGCTGTACCACACATGTAAAATGTTCTTCTGAGCATGTTATATGTGATAGAAAGAGACCTGTATTGTCGCTTAATGTCAAGCTCATCAGCCAGGTTTTAACGAAAAGTGTGCAAGGTATTTGAACTGCTTAACAAAGTAGAGCCTTTCAACGCACAAGTATACAAGTGGGTCAATAATACTAGTAAGTGATACATAGGAGGCTCAAATGAATACTCTCTGTCTTTCTAGTATTATACTTTGTGTTATATTCAGTGGCATAAACCTCACAGATTGATATCAGACATCTAAGACCCTTGATTGGGGGGCTTAAAAGCACCATTTCAGAGGCATAACTGAGGTTATTAATGAATATACCACCAATGTTACAAGCAACTCCACTATTCGTGAGTTTGACATTGAGAGTATCCATATATACATTAACTCATTCCACCTTGATAGAAGACTGAGTCAACAGCTTTCCTTGGCGCGCTCTGGGCGCAATGCGCCCAGAGCGCGCCAAGGAAAGCTGTTGACCATGGGCATATAATTTGGAATGATCTTCCATGCAAGTTTCATCCAAAATATTGAAAAATAATCCCTAAATTAGTAAAATACAATTAGCAGACGACATTTAGATATTAGCGTGAAAAAACGTCATCAGGGTGGAATGAGTTAATGAGCCGAAAAGAAATCCATCATTTTGAGCATTGCTTCCATAGTTTCCATTTGGAAGTGCACTGTTGGGTTGCTACTGACTAAGACAAACAATAGAGTTTGAAATCTTGGGTACTCCATTTAACATTAGCCTAATCTGTTTACAAATAATTATTGATTTAACGAGGTCCTTCCATATCAACGAATTTTTCTTTCTTGAAAATATTGAATCTGAAGAGACAGGCTGGGGTTTGTGCGAAACTGGGGTTATAATTTTCGCTGGTCCCCATCAAACTATCCTTAAAAAGGCTGTGCTTGTGGCCAACCACATGTTTATTTGCTCCACCTGCTAGCAAAGTGTCAGTGAAAGCTTTGTATCGGTAATTGGTGCTCAGAGGAGGTAACAATTTGTTGTTGAAGCCTGACATCTACACCAAAGATTACTCATTAGCTTGTTGACTGGACCCATTTTCACTTCTTCAGGGATGTTTTTATTTGGAACAAGTGGTCAGGGGAATCTATCTCCTTCCATGATGCGACAACTAACGTTTAGCCATGACCTCTTCATGTCCATGTATAAAGGGCTTGGTGGCATGGAAAATAAAAAGAATCAAGGCTGCTAGCATGAATTGGCTGGTTGGTCCATACAGCATCCACTGGATTGCATTATGTATAGACACATTTGTTTTACATGGATTGTAAAAGAAGTCAAGCATTGACTTATCTAGTCACTCTTCATGGCGCAGATGTTGCCGTATACTTCCTACCTTGTCTGTGGTGGAAGAAACCAAAGAACTCAGAGATAACCACCCTGCACGGTTAAAGTGGTAGGAACTTTCTCCACATGCTTCCCAGGACGAACCCAGGTCGCAGAGGTGAAAGGCGCGCGTCTCACCACTCGGCCGACCGTGCACCCTTAAGCTTAATAGGCCTGTGGGAGGACTTCAAACAAGTCTAGCTTTTCATTCAGTGCCTCCATCTCAACACAGAAACATATTCTTTGTTTTTTTTGTTTTTTTTTTAATTTTTATATTTTTGCTTTCTCAATCTGAAGTGTCTTTTAGCGGTAGTCTGTTACCTATTTTCTTTTCTGCTGCTTCATATTGTATTTCGGACACATATATAGAGTCCCCTTGATTTGGAGGGTTTACCATTTTTGCTTCTTTCAAATCCACCTTTGCCTGCTCCAGAGTCTGGGCTGCAGAGGTCACCAGCTCGATCCTGGTTTCAACATTAATTTTTTTTTTTGGGGGGGGGCGGTTATGTG
Source organism: Hermodice carunculata (assembly GCA_964020975.1). Lineage (NCBI taxonomy): Eukaryota > Metazoa > Annelida > Polychaeta > Eunicida > Amphinomidae > Hermodice > Hermodice carunculata. The sequence goes on from OZ026621.1 coordinate 32,430,134, forward strand.
CTGGTCATTTACTATACACTATCCTGTTGAAAAATGAGCCAATTTTTGTTCTTTCATGTCCTCAAAGAATATGAGCCAGCTTGACGAGTTGATCTTAGGTAAAAGAGTGGCTGTTTAGATCATGGAATTCTCTGCAGGTGTGATATGCAAGAGAACCCTCTACTTCTGAAATGCACTGTCTGCAAATCGCTGTCTCGAAGATACAGGTAAATCCCATGTGCTTGATTTTGCACATCTCGAAAGTAAAATAGGTTGCAAAATATTATGTCAATGTCCTCCGTTTGTTTGATGGAGATCTGTTCTAACATTGACCACTGTGGATCACCGATGAATGATTCCTCGATCAGATCAGTTGAAACAATACTTTGATCAGGTGTGACAATAAAGGTACTTTTAAAGAGATTCTCTTAAATGTGTCCAAGTACCTTTCAGAGCCAAGATTTTTGACAGTTGCACTGTGAGTCCTGCAGCGTTCTTTCCTTAAAACAGTTTTCATGAGTCATGATTGGAGAGAAATAGAAACACCGGGTCCATGCTGTTGCTGATTTGAACTGGCTGTTACATGGAGATGTTTGAACACTCATAGATTCTGTATATTGGGGACTTGAATCCAACTGTCATGTTTTGGGTCAATGCAGCCAGCGAACCAGGAGTTCTCATCCACCATTTCTAGTGCATCTCTTTTTAGGAAGCTCTCAATCTTAAGTAAAGTATCAAGATCCAAGGTAACTAGATGCAACTCTTGGCCATAGACGGTACCTTCAAGGTCTTTGCCGTTCCAGTCCACCAATTTGTAGATGGGAATGTTATCTTGTAGACACCTTTGAATTATTCGAAAGGGTTCCCCATTTTTGCTTATATCCTTTTTGAAATACAGTTTTTAGATGTGAGATTTGTGCCTGGTATCCTTCTTCTTCTTCTTCTTCTTCTTCTTCTTCTTCTTGTTCTTCTTCTTCTTCTTCTTCTTCTTCTTCTTCTTCTTCTTCTTCTTCTTCTTCTTCTTCCTCTCCTTCTCCTTCTTCTTTTTCTTCTTCTTCTTCTTCTTCTTCTTCCTCTTCTTCATCTTCTTCCTCTTCCTCTTCCTCTTCCTCTTCCTCTCCCTCTCCTTCTTCTTTTTCTTCTTCTTCTTCTTCTTCTTCTTCTTCTTCTTCTTCTTCTTCTTCTTCTTCTTCTTCTTCTTCTTCTTCTTCTCCTTCATTCCCAGCCTTCTAGTTTTTGATTGCAGGATGTATTGGTTAGGTCTGACGTTTCCCTCGTTGCCCTGATGCTTACAGTAGAATCCCCTGCCATAAATCCGGATGGATTTGATGATATAAGGTTGTCAAAAAATTGAAAAAGTTTTTGAATGTTACTTCGGGCAGCTTGATGGCGAAATGAAATATATATATATATATATATATATATACATTACATAACATCAAATGACTGCTTTCGAATATCCGGTAAACATGGGCTGTCTACCAGTCAGTGGGAAATTTGAAGGGGTTAATTTAGGTAATTATTCATAGATGACGGTAGTGGCTTCTTTAAGAAGTTTTAACGCCATCTGGACCGGTGGCGTTGGTGACGTCTAAATTGTTAAGAACATCGAGTACTTGGGTTCAGTGAATGACATATGAGATAACACATTTTCTGACAGTTTCATTATTATTTGATTATACTTTTGTGGGTGGAGAAAGTAAAACACGTACAATAAACTACATCGAACAAATAAAAACATCAAAATCATAATAAAGAGAATAGAGAACCAGATCATATGTGACAATAATAAGTGCTACCAAATCAATAAACTAAAATCATGAAAAGATATAACCAAGTAATGTACAACATCAGTGGCATGCGTGATCAGTTTCAGGACAACTATGTGTGTCCTCGGAACTCTTTTAGGGCCAGTGTCCGTATTGTTGCAGTGTCACATTTACTTTGATTTCAAAAGCATATTTGAGGTGTCAATTAACTGTCAGATATTTGTTTACCTTCAAAAAGTCAGGAGAGCGTAGCTGAGGACTAGTTTTGTTTTAAAAGTACTTAACGGATCGCCACCAAATTTTCTTCTTCCTTTTTAAACAGTTGAAAAAATATTGTTATATTCAAACTCTGATTTTCGTGGTTGATTTTGATAATTGTTGCGTAGGTAACTTTATGCCGACCAAGCCTCGTGTTTTTAATGTAGATCTGTCGCTCTTTTACCTTTCGTTTAAAACACCATAGCAAAGCATGATACTATACGGAAGTCAATTAGGAAAAGCAGTGATATTTTTGTTTGATATACAAAGTTTTCCAGCTTCCACAAAACCGATATTCCATACAGAGCAGCACTCGCCAATATCATCTGATAAAAATAGCTTTACTTGGTTAAAGTATTCAGAGCCACAAAACAGACAGTCAGCTTTGTTGTGTTGCCAAATAATGATTTGCTTCCTTTCTACGATCAATTAAATGTTTGGCCGATCTAACACAATGATTGCAATTTGCGATGGTAGAGGAAACTGTCGGTTCTTTGATGTGATTTGGAATATTTGGTCCAAGGATGTGGATGTTTTGCTAGTTATGCAAGTTGGTTTTCATTATGTATCAAAGAACATTCATCAGAGCTATACAATATTGTTTGCGAAGTGAATGGGACGAGTGGAAAAATAATAAAATGCTTTTTCGATCGTGGAACACATGTGTCATTCATCTTCTACAGCTTAACCTCATGAGCACAAAGGTGAGTCAAGGGAACCAATTTTGTGAAATTAGTTGACTGGCTCCCAAACATAAACGTGTATGCAGAACGGATAGAAATCTGTTACGTGGTTGCACATCTCATCAATTTTATACTTCGAGGAATTGGTTGACATAACGTCGACTTATACCGTTGAAGCGACTCGCACTGTCTATTGTCAAGTGGTATTTCGTCCCAATATCTTACTGCAGAAGGACATAACGACCTATCAAAAAGTTCAGTGCGCGCTCTGAAATGAAATGTGTCCAAAGAGTGGCGTTTAAAATAAGTGAGTGTGAATGACCTGTAGGAATCATAGAGCAGAAATTACCAGGTGCCAGGTTTGTTTACCAGGTTGTTCATCAGAGTTACTTAAGAAAAATCCATGCGTTTAATCAAGGTATGCCATCCCAGTTACTCGTACAGCTTATCGTTGTTTGTATTTCATACATTGCCCCAGTAAAGTTGCAGGCCGCATTTGATTGAATATTTTCTAATTTCTTCCCATCAAGTGCCGAACATGTACCCCAAACGGGGCTACCATATGGGAGAATGGGTCTAACAAAAACTGAATTGTTTCAAAGGTTATGCGATCAAGAGTAAATTTGAGACCTTTCATATCATTGACGAATTTACTAGATTTAGCAACAATTTCATTGATATGATCTGTTCATCTCAAATCAAAACGCAATATGACACCAAGGTGTTTATGTTGGTTAGAGTTAATTATTAGAAATATAGTGAAAACAGCCTGCACAGAACAGCAACATAGAACTTTATACACACTGTTCTACATGTTTTTGGAGAAAGACTTTTATCGCAAGATACGCGAGCGGGTATGCGAATTATGAATATTACACGTGTTGCAAAAATGCCCTTGTAAGCATTACTTTGTTTAACAATCTGACCTATACATTGCGCAATCCAGCCTGCCTTTTTACTCGTCGAAGCTGTCATTGTCAACAGAAAAACTACAACCCCTGACCTAGATTAACAGATATAACTGCTCAAAAGAAAGGAATAAAGAGGCATGTATGTCTCATGTATCGGTCACAAATTTTGTTTGCCACCCTTTCTTGTTTCTCTTTTAGATCAGTGCTTGCCTGCGAAAGTGACCTCCTGTCACCTAGCATGTAGTGCTGTCATATTTTTGCACGGGAATTGGAAGTTGTGTGTGCTTGCGCCGTCTTGTCGGAAATAACTACCTTGTGTATCACAATGTTCAATATATTATATCCACATCCTCATTGTATTCCCTGAGAAATCTTGTCCCTTGCTTACTGACCAACAGACTAGATTCATAGCACACTGACCCAATATTTTATTTTTCAATCAAGAACTCCGACATTTCACATGTTTCATCTATCTCAGACACTGAACATAGACTGACAATATAACTCTCCCTATTACAATAAAGTCAGTATGCATGGTCCCGGAACAGCTTTTGGTGGTCGTGCATGTCAGTATTGTTTGATTTCATCAGATTGTGCAAGGCCACCGACCAGCTGAGGGCTTTTGTGTAAACAAAGACCGCTGACGTTTATCTGGCCAATATGTTATTGCACACCGAGTAATATATAATACATTGAATTCTTGCTAATAAGATCCGTTGTGGATCCCTCTTGTTGTACCAAGAAGCTAAACTTATGTGTGTGGCACGCATATACAGTTTAGTCTTCACAATCCTCAATGTCACTATGCTCAATAACCTTGCTTTTTTTATCTTTTTTATGTTTTCCAAAGCACATTAAGCAGATGATTTTAGGAAACTGTCATATCATTTAGAACAATAATAGATATACTAAAATGAGGCATGTTGTTTAAGTTTCAAATATATCCTTTGGATTTTTCACGAATGTGTCACAATGTCTCAAAATATAAAATCTGATCGAGGCACGTCATCGGTATGGACAGCTGTGCTTTGTCTAGTTCGGAAATAACATTATCACCTGCGTCAGGATCATCATTGAGAAGGAAAAAAAGCACCACGGGATGCTTTTTTTGTTTGTTTGTTTTGTGTTTGTTGTTATTGTTTAACAATGAGTGCAAGATAAGTGTTTGTTTGAAAATAAAAATCTCCTTGATCTCAATGCTTGCATGTAGCTTCAGTAGGGCTTCCGGTTTGTTTGTATAAGGAGGGAGAGCAGTGGCAGTGCCTGCACAGCCCATTGAGTGGCAATCTCAGGTATGTAAGCAGAGGTTTTAACAACATTACAATTACTTGAAGGCAAACTGTCCAATTCATGTTGCTGGTTGCAGCATGCACTGACTCCACCACATGGACATTTTGGAACAAAAAACAAGAGGGGGCTGCAGTACACATCGCCATCTAGTGGGCAGTATTAAAAATAGTGAAATCTGGCTTGAGCAGCAATCAAGCAGGAGTTGGAGTATATGCAGTCAAACTGCTCTTGCTTGTGCGTCATAGCTGTTTGACAAACATGCAGTATAATAAAAAAATAAATGAAAAATATCTGTTAATCTTTCTGCTTTCTTTCCCTCTCTATCTCTCGCGCAAGCGCGTGTGCATTGCATTGGGAGGCATGCCTCCTCCTTCTTCCTCTTTTTTTATATTCTTCTTTCCGAATAAAGACCACCGTTTTCCATTTTCCCGTTTTCAATTGCTTTTTGGAAGTGTTGAACCCTGAAAAATCAGCACTCAGAAATCTGTATCTGTTATTACAAATGAACATGATGGAATTTTATGAAATATGTTATACATCCGGATAACATTTAATATATTTGTAACCATCTTAAAATATTAATTGTGTACCGAACCTTAGAGATTAATAGTTTTGCTGACTGATGTAACAATTATACACAGTCCATTCATTTTTGTATTTGCTCAAGAAAATGGTTTTCACATAATTTGAAAATAACCTATTAGGCTATGAAAATAGATTTTACTTAATGTGATATCTTCAGCAGATGTCATGACCTTTAGAATGTAAAAAAATAAAAAACAAAACAAAAAAAACTGCCTTTCCTGGGAAAATTTGTTTTTGACTTGATTTATAAATAATTCGCTGTTTTTTATATTTCTTGTACCATGACTATTCATATCTCTATTAGATGAAATGGTAATGGCAGTAACTTTGTTCTAAGATTTGCATGCACAAAGTCGAAAAAAATTCAGTTTGGCTTAAGTAAACAAGTAATTGCTACAAGACATACAACACACTGGGTTCTTCTGAAGTTTTGTTATTTTACTGTGTTGGAATTCCAAGGTACGTATACCATAATTTATATCAGGATATATTAAAGAATTATTGTATCATGTAATTGTTTATATTAAGGGGAGGAAAATATTTAACTTATTAATGATGCCAATAGCTCTTGATATTTTGGAACGTATATTGGTGATACGATCATTCCAAGCAAGTTTCTCATCTTAAATAAGTTCGACAAAATTGAAATTGCCCACATACTCAGCTGAAATATTGCTTCTAAAGATTTCAGGTACAGTGAATGATTCATTAAGAAGATGAAAATTAGTGCCATCCCAACTTCAGTTTATAGGGTGTTGTTGTCGGCACATGTATTGAACCACAACCAAAGTTGTAGAATTGTAATTTATGCTAGTCCGGGCCATTTGAGAAGTTTAAATATCTTCAAAAGTATTTTAGGTAGAAGCGCCATTTTCAATGTAATTTATAGATTACTGCAGATACATCAAATAATGTTTTCGTCCCGTGTGTTGCTTGTGAAGTTGGAAACGAAAATAAGGAGATAGACCGAACAGCAGTGATGCTACCGGTCGCTGTTGCTCACGGTAAAGATTTAAATGGTAGATTAAATATAGATCCACTGGTCGAGCAGCATTTTCAGGATGTCCACGTGTGACCGACTGGCGGGGACTGGTGTGGCCAATTTACCGTGAAACACGTGTATTTCATGCCCTCATTACCACCCCAGCGTGAGCCAGATGCAAGGATATCGAGGTGGAATAGCATCAAACTTAGTAGCTAATTGCAGCCTGTACCACAAGGTGTCACTGGTAGCATTACCTTGTGCAAGTGCCTTCAAGTAGAGCGAGGCAACACATGTTACCATAGCAGCCAAATTATGCCATTGTGAGTAAATGGAATATGCCACATCTTTAAAGTCATTACTGACGGAGAAAAGACTTGTGTGCTGATATTTCTCAATGACAATGATAAAATATCAGTTTGTGTTTCTATTGTGAATATCTATATACAACAACAACAACAACAACAACAACAACAACAACAACAACAACAACAAATATAAGTAAAAAAACAAACAAACAAAACTAATATTTCCATTCGAATGTTGACAATATTCCAGAGCTCGAGCTCGTCGCCACCTTGTGAGCTTGTGGGTTGCAGTTAACAATGGAACTTGTCATTCGCCGGAAAGAATGTTTGTTGCCTTGTTGAGGTGCTCTTGTAGAAATTCCAAGCAAAATTACAACTTGTAAGATCGAATTAGAACTAGCTACGAGTCAGCGCAAATGCTGAGTGATTTTTGACGCATCTATCGTATGATTTCCATTATAGACCTCGTGCTTGCTGCTCGGACATGCATCATGATGCTGTGTGTCAACATAGACATTCTCTTTCTTTCTTTCTTTCTTTCTTTCTTTCTTTCTTTCTTTCTTTCTTTCTTTCTTTCTTTCTTCATTTTATAGGTTTATGTTGGTGGGACATCCAATGAACCACAAACAAACGTTGTATTATTATTTATGCTAATTAGGGGTACTTCAAAGTTTAATTGTTGGATATGTTCAAAACTAATGTATGTGGAAACGCCATTCCAACTTCAACTCTATGCTGTAAGTGCACCCAAATGGACCTCAAACAAAAATTGTAGAATTTTTATTTATGCTAAATAGGTGTACTTCAAAAGTTAAGATGTTGAATATCGTCAATACTGTTATAGGTAGAGGTGCCATTCCAACTTCCATTTGCAGGTTTGTGTTGTAGACGCATCTAATGAATTAAAAACAAAAGCTGTAGAATTTTAATTTATGCAACTTAGGGGTGCTTTGCAAGTTTAAATGTTGAATATCGTCAAAGATGTTATGGATGGAGGTGCCATTCCAACGTCTACTTGTAGGTTTGTGCTGTAGGCGCATTCAATGGACCATAGACAAAAGTTGAACAATTTTAATTTATGCTAATAAGGGCCCTTAAAAAGTTTAAATGCTAAATATCTTGAAATTTATAGGTAGAGGTGCCATCCCAACTTCAGTTTATAGGGTGTTGTTGTCGGCACATGTATTGAACCACAACCAAAGTTGTAGAATTGTAATTTATGCTAGTTCGGGCCATTTGAGAAGTTTAAATATCTTCAAAAGTATTTTAGGTAGAAGCGCCATTTTCAATGTAATTTATAGATTACTGCAGATACATCAAATAAAACCCAATCAGAAGCTACAGCATTTAAATTTGTGCAAACTTTGGAGGCACACATAGGGAATTGCTTAGTAGAAAATCTTCTTCTCTTGTTGCATATGTATGCATATGTTGCAAACATATATACATATGCATGCCTTAAAATCCAAAATAGTGTCGGAATGCCAAAGTAACAGTTCATTAATCATATGTCAAGGCAAAGCCTGTTTCCCAATCGTTTCTTCTGAAAAAAAAATGTTTTAAACAAGGACCATGAGATTTTTTTTGGGGGGGGGGGAGGCGATGCAGTGAACAGTTTTCAAGTTCACTCCATAGAATTTTCCGGAGTCGTAAAGAATACGAAAGTCTAGGCCCCTATCGATAGTGGTGGCGCCACCTGTAGTATCATGTAACATAGAGACCAAATACGGTCTATGCATAAGTTCACCAAGCGGGGAAACCCCACCGGCGATTCCGATGCCAGAGCCAGGCGCGAACAGGTTTCTGGGTAATTTGCGGGCCACTCAGTCTTACCGCACAGACTACAGCGCTACTGAACACAGCAAGTAACGCAGAGTGAAACAGGAACCATGATTTCTTCAAAAACAGAAGCTAGGGTGGCTGAACAAGTATTTGAAAGACAGAGGAATATCAGTTGACGGAAGGAATAAAGCGGCACTTTTATTTATGATATTTGTCAGTTTGACGTTTCTTCCTGGTATCAACATTGCCCATAGCCATAGGCATAGTCATTACAGCCCACTACACAACAGTCAGTGGTGGTTTACCATGATAGTTCTCCTTGTCACTCAACATGCTAACTATCAATGCTTTCCGTACTCCCTCCGCCAACGACCTACAATGGTAAACGTCTATACAACTCTTGCATTTGGTCCATTTCCTGCTTTTCTGTTCATGTTGACGCGAACAAGATCAGTGTCCGCCATCATACATTATCGTAACCACTTTTGAGAAAGTGCACAGCGCGCCATCTGGCAGCAAAAAATCAGCCCGCAACCCTCGCTTTCGTAATGGGACAACTGCCGCGGTTTTCCCGCTTGGTGAACTTATGCATAGACCGTATTGTGAAATTTGAGGGTGCTGTTTTTCGAAGAGGTTTCTATGAATCAACAAGACACTCGGTAGAAATGTCGATTAGGCGAAAAGACGAATGCGCACTGAAATTTGGCACAAAATGGGGAAGGGGGTTATGATTCACATGAACTAATGTGTTGAAGTGGGTTGCGCAGAAATGCCATTGCGGGTTATACAGACCGTGTATGTGCCATCCTACCGGCCATTTATGAGGGTTCAAACACAGTTTGCCTTTAAAGGGTAATTTTGTTGCAACAGATGTGGACTGAAAGGTTGAATGCATTTAAACTGGGCTACCGAAAAAAAGGCTCTTATGGACCTATTCAGTTATATGAACACGAAGTAGCTATTTTAAAATTTCTCATTTGTGAAACTTAATATAGTGAACATAATTTTAAACAATTTTTTAAACAAATCCATCTAATAACGATTTGTTAAACGTCTGCTCGAATGTTGCGTTCAGGTTACATAAAACGATGATGCTATAATGTACAGACCAAAGTGGTCAGTCAGTGAAGGATTAATTGAATGAGTGTTATTTTTCATGGATCTGCCCCTAAAAGGCCCATGCTAATGTTGGGATGCCCCTCTAGCGCTTGCTTGTGAACACGAGTACTCAATACCTTCTCGCCCTGTGAGACACAAATTTACCCCGTTTTGTAATTCGGCAGCATTTCTTAACCGAAATACAGTTTGGTGACTTTGACCTAATTTTTTCATGAAAGAATATGATAAGGATGGGGCGTATTATTTCCAACTTGATACTTAAATATATTTTAACGGAATCTGAGAAATTTTGATTTTAAATCTGTACGATTTTGTTCCTGCTACACATGAACCATGAGATGTTGCCCGAACCAAATCCGGACGTGGTCACACTAATTACATCAATATACACCAGTTTATTTGTTGGAGAGCAATGAGTATTGCCAACAGCGACTAAAGTCGAACTATTTAATCCGAACTACTCCGAATTACAATAAGGGTGCCAGATTCAGGTTTCTTGTAAAAAGACCTTTCACTCAAGTACCGGCATGCCTGAAGAATATAATAGTACGGATCAACAGCTTTCTCAGGCGCGCTTTGGGCGCATTGAATCCAAAGCGCGTCGACAAAAGCTGCTGATTCAGTCAAAAAATATGGCACTGGAAGAATTAAATATGTAGAATTTCCGTTCGCTGTAGCTTTACTGCCGACTGTTAATTATTGTGTCCCCCGAGGTTCTCGTGTCTGTTGTATGTAAGTACACAAAGCTGGCTTACTCGGTTGTGTTTCGGTAAGGCACGGTATTGGTAATGGTACATAATTAACAATGTATTGCCAGAGCCTGCATTGGCATTCATGGTGACTCGAAGATCAGGTGGAAAGTGATCGCCATCCAGGATACAAAAGCGCATTTAACTTGGGGGGGGGGGGGATTTGTGAGGCGGGAACTTGAACGCAGAAAAAGTGTTGCCGCGCCAATATGGCTGACTGTGAACAGGGCCGCACTGTTGTTGCCTGTAAGAGAGATTTAATTTGCGAAGCTTCGCAGTATGTGGCTTCTGTCAACGTGTGAGCAAATTCCAGGAATGACCTCAACAACAGTGCCTGGGTAAATGTGCAAAAGATTCGCGTGGCACAACGGAGCAGTGACCTTCTAGTCACTTACATGATAAATAGAGTCAATGCAGGCACACAATTAAATCTAGTATCTGGTTTAGTACATACAGGTGCTATATATGATGGCCACTTTTCGAAATGAAAAATCCCCCCCCCCCCTAAAAAAAAAAACGTTGTGACGAATGTGACGAAAATGAGTGCATTTGAGTGGGAGCTTTGTACAGTACCTGCTTTTTCAATAACAGAAAATTGGCTGTTGACTTGTCCAGAGGCTTAAACATATTATTATTGTATGTGCTCCTCACCGCACAGGGGTAGGCGAATTTACTTTCTAACATGGATGCTAGGAACCGACCAATAGGGAGCCGGAAAAAGTGTTAATTATATCACATAATCCACTCTTCTGGCGAAAAGTGTGAATTATGGTCTTCCTTCACTATTAAAAAACAAATGACGTAAACATTTAATGGGCACTTTTCACACAACAGCATTGCTAATTAGTGTCCATGTCAAGCGTGGATACTGGAAAAAGAGGAGGTGATATTAATTAATTAAAAAAATTGCTGTTTTTACCTGTAGTAGGTTTCCTTTACCCTCCACTCTCTTCAATATAAAAGTGTGGGTTACGGTGAAGTAAACATATGATGAACCCTTTTCGCACAATATCACTGCACATCAGTGTCCATGAAAAGTGAACGAATTTCCAAAAATTGATTGGTTTAAAAATTTTTTTTTTTAGCAACAAGAGGTTTCCTGTAGCCTCCACTCTTTTCATTATGACACGTAACCCTTTCTATTTGTGTCTCTTTGTCCAGAACCACTTCCTAGTAGTCATTACCGTATTCCGCAGTCCGAGCTCTTTACTCTCCATAAGCTAACTTGTCCCTGTCTAACCTATGTACATATGGAAGTACTGTTGTCCATATTGCACACGTTCCTCTGTAAACTTTTGATATAGGCTGGATTAGCCCAAATAAATTAAAGGTCTAGGCTGTATTAGCCCAAATAAATTAAAGGGTCATCAGCGGGTGACTATTCAGAACATGTTTCGGAGCCTATTACCGGTACATGTCTCTCTGAGTAGCGGCTCCTTGTCTAAGCTAAATATTCAGCAAAGACAACCCACATAATAATGAATAAATATGAACGTGGCAAATGATGAATTAGCTAAATATGTGAAGTTTTGCTTATAAATGTAGAACTTCATTATGAAAGAAGAATACCTGTCAAACAAATTACTAAATTTGTATAGTACAGGTTCAGATAAGAACAATTTGACTTACCCGTGAACCAATGTGTACCCTTTCTAGCTGGATAGCTTATCCTAGTTAAACCACCCGCCAGTGTATTTGAAATAATAACTGTTGAATGGGAATGCTGACTAATTCACTTAAATGTGCCATTGTTGCTTCCACCACCGGGTCTTCCTATTACCACATTTGCAAGTGGAAAATAAATGAACAAGCAGTCAAACGTGACTGTTCATGGGACAACTTACATAAGCGACAAATAACACAAAAGGTAGGGGCAGAATGTTCTGCACCAAGGAATTTCTTGGTCGTTTCCTACCTCCCATGATACAAGTCTTTTACAACATGTCAGAATGACCACTATGCGGTCATAATCACCTCGGTCTTCGACCTCCTTGATTATGTGGCATAATGGCCATGTAACATGTTACAACTAGCATATAATTTTGGGTCCTTGAATCAACGGCCAATTAAATTGTCAAGTCGGTTTGCTGCGACATTATATCCTTACTCAGGTAAAGTTTTCGTCGAGGACTGCACAAAAATAAAATGTTATCAAATACAAAAAAAAAAAAAAAAAAAAAAAAAAATCCCTTATTTTTGTGAAATTATCAAAACAGTATAACTGTTCAATTGCCAATTTCTACAAAAGTCGATAAGCTCAGAATTGAGATAGCGATACTAGAGTCATATTCTTGGCACACCGACCTTTCCTTCCAGTGCCACCATGTTTACAGTTGCACAGACCACAGGAAAGCTAAAGAATGGCCACAGTCAGCAGCCTTCATCGGCGTGCTTCGGCTACATTGCCCCCCCCCCCCAAGTGCTCCTAGGAAAGCGGTTTAATCACTCAAAACTTGTCGCTGAAAGAGTTAAATCCAAGGCAGTTCAGGCGTATTAGATCAAGAAGAAAAACAGTTTGTATATTAGTCGAATGACTTTATATTTTGCATAAAACTGTGCTTGTGGTTGGATTTTTTTGCCGAGTAGCGTGATTGGTGTTAATCAAAATACAGGTCACGTGATTCGGTGATGGTGTGTTTTGCAGTTGCACCCAACATCTGTAGTTAAACTTGTTTTGAGAAACCGCCCTTAGGGCAAGCAAAAAGTGGTCACATAATGCAGGCGGTCTCTCAAAGGAGGTGCAATAGCACGAAAGATAGCATAGCAAAAGGGACTTTGAAAATATGGTCTTAAAATGCTGGTGGTCTTTCATTACAATGGTTTCTGTAAACAGGTTCCACTGTATTAACATCAAACTCGTCTTTGGCGCAAGGAGAACAAACAAGTAAAACAGGAACAACCCCCCCCCAAAAAAAAAATATATTGGGGCAAACTTTAACTCATGCACTGAGGCATAAATTTTAGTTTTTTATATAAAGAACAATGTGTCCTTTTTGCTTACCCACTATGGTGTGAAGTTTGGAAGTTCGACCCCCCCCCCCAAAAAAAAAAAAAAAAAAATCAAAGGGAGACGAAATCGAAGGGGGAGGGGGCGCGGGGCGGGAACAGTCGCACTCAACGCAATTTACACAGCTGTGCAAAATTTCCGCAGGTGGCCTAGAATAATATGTCAGTCATTGTGCGTAAGCAGACAGTGCATAAGATTAACCATAGACGAGATCACTTGCCTACAACTGAATTTATAAATTGTGAATTTTAGCTTACGAAATATGTGTCCTGCGACAATTGTGCCTGCAGCATGAAGCTTCTGCAGGAGTCGATAATCCGCTCACTTCAGACACAGTAAAGAGACCTCTAATTGGATCGATGCAAATTTATTAACCCTTTCCCCTTGAATAAAAAAATTTAGTCAGCAGCTTTCCTCGGCATGGGTTGTAAGTGCCCAACCCATGCCGAGAAAAGCTGTTGACCTGGGTCATGTTGTCTTGACAGGTCTCACCTTCAATTCTCAGTCAAGTTGTTTTTCATTGCTGTTGAAATCAGTTGAAAACGCTGAAGCAGACGACATTTGACCACCAGTGGTTTTGGCCGGTTTATGGGCGGAAGGGTTAAGGTTAAGGTTGCATGGTCAAGAACATGCCGATCAACACTATATCAAAGACATACTTCTTGTATCTCGGGCTTAGCTGTGTCGGATAAATATACCGCATAGTTGAAGATACGTCAACACTGTAATGTAATATTTGGTTTGACTGTGACCAGTGACTCGTGTACGAGATAAAACTAGTGCACGAAATGATTCAAACAGTTATTTGAACCCAATTACTCATGATTTTGCATTGGTGAAAAAATCCTTGCCCCCTGTGGTGATGGCTTTGTTTTATGTCTCTGTCTCATCCTCAGCCTCAGCCTCAGGAGGCATCATGTGACAACAAATATTATAGAATATTTATTTAAAAAAGAGGCAGTTTTGTTCATAATCAAAATACATTATTGAAATGCGTCGTTTCTGAGTGATAAATTGGCAAGTTAATTTCTGGGCATGATTCTCATTGTAAGCTGTGCTGATATTAAGTCACAAAGCTTATACGATTGCTTATGTCAATCTGTTCGTCTGTAAACTCTTGCTTCTGAACGCGATGTTCACGTTAGCCCCATACTACCTTCAGGACACATAAAGTGTATGGAAATCCAGATTGAGTTCGATATTGGTGTCGCCATCAACAATATTAGGTGATATGTGTCAAAATGTGAAAATCTTGTGACCACTCTAGCCACCTATAATAAAGCGGAAATTTGAGCCAACATGTGTTGAAAGATATAAAATGCCGCATCTCGAAATATACTTGAGTCACACGTGCTGAATATGTGTTTATATGTATATATGTATATATATATATATATATATATATATATATATATATATATATATATATATATATATATATATATATAATCATATCAAATGCTAATATTTTGTATAATATCAGTGACCGTGACTAATTTCTGTTTGGTCACCAGACCTGTAAATTTGAAAGCGGTAATTTGATAATGGCAGAGTGAAGATTGGCCAGCAATGGCAAACAGAATTGAGTCCCATAGCAAACTTGCACTTGAAGACATTGTTCATAAACTTCTGCTAGGTGACTTTCTTTTGGAGTCACCGTGACCCGATTATTATTGAGTTTGGCGCTTGTCCAAGTTTATTGTTTATCTTAATAACTCTTTATAACCTGATTTGCACAAAGGGACCATCCACGAATGGATGAGGGGCACACATTTTAATACTAATTTTTCTCTAAGTTCAAGGTGAAGGTCACATGGCCATTCGGAATACAGGAGTGATGATGTGACAATCATGTTTACACACTCTATGCCACAGTTTTTGAGTTAGGCCTGTTTAACGAAGGGGACTTAGGTGTATGAAAATCTTGGTCGATTTTGATTTTTGTGGCGCCACCTTCACTTTCATGTAAAATATTGGTCAAAATGTAAATATCTTGTGACCACTGCATCATCTTTATTTTTTATGGATCTTCAGGAAATTTAGTTGGGTTCTTGAGGAAGTCAAAATCTGGGTTGTATGTGACACTAGTAGCGCCACCTGTAATGTAACGGAAATTATGAGTTAAAATGTGTTGAAAGATATACATTCCATATCTCGAAAAATAATTGAACTAGACATGCCAAATTTACAGGATATATAGATCAGGTCCAATGCTAATATGCTATTTTATATCAGTGACCTTGTGGTACTTGTGCTTAGGTCTCCGGGTCTGTAAATTTGAAAGAGGTGATTTAGTAATTACAGGGTATAGCTTGGACATCAATTGCAAAGAGAATGAGCCCGCAAATAAAAATTGCACTTAAGTACATTGTACATAAACTGCACTTAGTGACCTGCTTTTGGGGTCACTTTGACCCAATTATTAAGAGGTTTGGCGCCTGTATGAATAACTAGACACAGGCTTGACATTTTGAACTGAATTGATCTTTAATCCGATGTGAAGGTGAAAGTCACATGTAATGAGCAACTGCAATTAAGGGTCACAATGTGAAAATCTTGTTAATGCTCTGCCAGCCCTAATTTTTAGCTCAGCTGAGTTGCCAGTCAGCTAAGTTCATATATAGTATAGTCCTTTGTCCTTTGTCGATCCGTCAGTCCACAATTCACATTTTCGACTTTTCCGAAACCATCAGCCAGATTTATTTTAAACTTGATGGGGATGTACCTTGGGTAGGCCTCTACCAAGTTTATTGAAATGGTCACGCTCAGGGATTGTTTGGATTTTTTGCATGCACTTTTGTGTTCTTTTTGGGGGCAAATCTTAAAAAATCTTCTCCGAAACCGCTCATCCAATTGCTTTGGTCGCTCAGAGGAATAATCCCAGGGATTCGTGGCTCTCAATTTGTTCACCAGGTGGTGCTGCCTTTTTTCCTATTTTTTAAATGATTTTTTTGGTGTGTTTTTGGTATTTTCGACCTCTCCTCCAGAACCGTCACTCAGATGAATCTGAAACTTGGTGGGTATGTTCCTTAAGGAAGGGTGTAACAAATGTGTTCACTAGGTGGCACTGCTAAGGATTCCAACTTTTTAACGATTCAGTTTGGGTACTTATCGGTAAATGCACCTTTCGTATTGATTACTCTGTAAGTCAATGGGCATTCTAATGCTAATTCACATTTTCGACTTCTCCAAAACCATCAGCCAAACTTCAAACTTGGTGGCAATGTAGCTGGGATGAGTCTCTACCAGATTTCTTTAAATGGTCGTTACTTTGACCTTCTCTCCCAAGGTCACGGAGGACATAATATTAAGAATTTCCTCATTGTTGTCTTGGCACATGCAACAATATCCATCGCAGCAATTGTACAAATAAGCTGTGTTTACATTTGGAGCGAAGTGCTTTCTGGTGGACATTTTATACTCTTAATTTACAGAAGCTTTATAATTATGTTCAGAAGCCACTTCAGGACACAGCCAGTCCTGAAATGCTTGTTGGAAGACAGCGGCATCTGGTATGGTGCGACTGTTCCATGCATCGGGCGCTCACATATTCACATCAGCTTGAAAGAGTCCGAGTGGAAGCCATCATGATACAAAAATTAATAAGCTCTTTCCACAGAAGCAAATACAAGTTGCCGTGAAAGGCACGTTTCTCTCTGCCGTTGAATGATATGATGTCCTTGAGTAATAAAGAAACGGTTTGACTTAATACTCGTTACCTTATTATAATACAGTGGGAGGCTACCCTGTGTCAAGCTAAAGGAAATATATAGATCAGCTTTAACACGACAAACGAAAGGCCCTTACGTTGAAAATAAGGCGATTGTGATCGGCCCAGGGCTGAGCTGTAACTTGTATGTGCCCAGAAGCATTGATTCTATAGAATATAACAAAGCCCCTCGTGCCCCTGGCGGGATGTCGAAGGTTGCTGGGAGGATGCGTTGGGAAGGCAATATATGATTTAAGGCCGCGTTGTAAAGATTGTATTTTTGTGTGTGCTGGCGGGCGCGCATACAATTGTTTCAGGGAGGACAGGCATAATGTGCATTCACACAGGCTTGCCCTTGCTCATTAACAGAAATTGCTGTGACACAACTGCAAGGTCGCTCGCTGCAGCAGGTGCAATCTGATATCTGTGAGACACTCGCTTCACGCTCTCGGGAAATTGGCTCACATTTCTTATTAAAAGAAACTTGTTTACACAGTGGTTGCTGCACATAATGTGAAAAACGCCACTGCTTCTGTTGAGCAATACATTGGCTGCAAAAAATGTGGAAAACGTCACTGCTTCTTGCTGCAAAGAATGTGGAAAACGTCACTGCTTCTGTTGAGCAATTTATTGGCAGGAAAGAATGTGAAAAACATCACTGCTTGTGTTGAGCAATACATTGGCTGCAAAGAATGTGGAAAACGTCAATGCTTCTGTTGAACAATATATGGTTTGGACATTTGATTTAACACAGAAAATAGTTCAGTTTAGACAGTAATTTGCTACAGTACTTCCACATCTTTGAAGTCATAAAATTAATGGTGCGGTGACATGTGTCTCTATCAAAACGAGCTGAAGATGTTCAAATAGACCCAACAGTCGCTGTGTACATTGGGGCCCTGTTAGGCTTTTAAGACTATTGCATTATTGGCTTTTTAAAAAGGATTATTAGATCATTTGCTCCCAAATAAATGGGTTACTGGATTATTGAAAATTTATTGAAATTATAGGGTTATGGGATTTTTTTCTTTGAAAAAAATAGCAGAAAAAAAAATTAAAATGCGACAGCTAACAGTGAAACTCTAAATAACGGACAATAATAATAAAACATGCTTATCTGGCTTGTTAGAATTATGGATTATATGCTCTACGAATTTTGGATTATTGGATTACTTCATCTGATTAAAGAATTATTGGGTTATTATAAAGCTAAAGATATAGGATTAGTGGTGGTAATTTTAGGGATTATTTGATTATTTAAGTGAATATAAATGGATTATAGGATTATTGGTCCCCCCCCCCCAAAAAAAACCAGGGCCCTTTCACTGCATGCTATGTGCCAGGTGTGGGTCAGTTCTGTAGCTTCCTGTAGATTCTCTAATATTTTATTGCTTTGTGATCTTTTGTCAGTTTTTTCCTCAGAAACCTCAAATGTTGGAGGAAAGGAATCTTGGTGTACCCTATGAAAATATATTCCCTGCCTTCTATACGCCGACGACATCGCATTAATAGCAGAAACTGAGGACCAATTAATACCTTTGCTGAATGTAGCACATGTTTTTGTTGAAAAATGGACTATTCGGTTTAACAGTTATAAATCAAAAGTCATGGCAGTCGGAAAAGGATTTGAAGGAAATAAAAGGTGCGTGCTTGGCGATACTTATACTTTGGAATGTAAAACGTACAGGGAATTAGGCATCATGTTTTCAAATTCATTAAAAGACTCAACACATGTAAAGGAATTAATCGTTCCAAAGCCATCTCGCCTTCGGGGCGATTTAAGCAGCATATTATCATCCCACAAAAATGTAAACCGAGATACGTTTGGCAGTATTACTTGGAGGAGTATAATTCTTCCTTTTATTACACATGGAGGTGCCGTGTGGGTTTACAGTACGAAAAAGTCTCAGGTTCCTCTCAAGTCTATGCAGTATGCAATGGCGAGAACCACCTTTCAGGTCCGCTCCTCACCTGCGATAATGGCTGCTCTTGGTGAACTGGGATGGTTACCAGTGAACATTATTTTGGAACGGATAAGAGTTAAATTTTTTCACCGTATGAAATTTGATTTGACCGAAACTCGGTTATGCAAACATATTTTTGATAGCTTATTGGAGTCCACTGGCGACCATTCTCCCAATGCCTGGTCATATGTTGATGAATTGAGAAAAACGTTTAATAGTGTGTGCATGGATCATGTTTTCGAGTCAAAAACCCCAAACTGGGTTGGTATTTTTTAGCTCTGCTGACTTAACAGTCAGCTTAGCTTATGTTATGACTAGCCATCCGTCGTCCGTCCGTGTATAAGTGTATCAAGGGACGTGTATAGCACGTATCATACTAGACGCGTCCGTGGTCCTTCCGTCGTCCACAATACACATTTTCGACTTCTTCTCCAAAACCGTCAGCCAGATTCACTTTAAACTTGGGGGGGGGGGATGTGCCTTGGGTAGATCTCTACCAAGTTGTTAAATGGTCACGCTCCAGTGATTTTCGCGCATCTTGTGCCCTTATTCTCCAGAAATAAATTATTCCCTTACAAGTAAAGGGCTCCAAAATTACTCTTGGTGTATCTTATGTCCCCATCCTAAAATAAAAGATTCCCTTGCAAACCAGATGCTCCAAATTTGTTTGTGGTGTATCTTGCGCCCTAATGCTCGATAGCAGTAAATGGTTACCCCCTTGATAATGGAGAAATATAGAATTCCACATGGCCGTGTCATGGGGAATGGATTTTAGACAGCACGAGTTTTAAAACCGTTCACTGTGAGCCTTTTGCGAGCGGCGAACGGTTTTAAAAGAGTGCTGTCTATTTTTTCCCATAGAGCGCTAAATCCTATGTTTTTGTCAAAAATCTACTTGGTTTAGCGTGCTTGCAGCAGCCGTTTCGATTCCATTTTATCCACTTTCAGCATTGCGTTGCTAAGGTACGTCACTCAAGAAAACTTTCAGTTACTCTTTTCTATCTTACGTAATCTGATTGGCTAACATATAAAACAACAACTAATAGGAATCTCTCTTTTATTTCATTTTGTTCGTAAAATCGTTCCACACATATGTTGGGAACAGTTGTGTTTCCATATAGGTAACTGTGGGAGAATAAATGAGCATATTATCGTCGAGTCCAGTTTCAGGTGAATAAACCTCAGTCCATGTACATACATGTACTTTCTGGAAGGTATGGGCCAGCGTCTGAATGACGTCATGCCATGTAGACTGTGTCTTGTGCCCTGTGCATGTGTACATGTATTTGATTTTAAATCTTATTATTAGAGCGCTTTTACATTACAGCACCCAATATTTTTGTGGTCCGTACCGTCCTTTCCGATTGGCACTTGTAGGATGCATCTCGTATTATGTTGCTGACTTCTCAGTAAGATTGAAATTTTTTTTTGTCAGGAGTTTTAAAGGTTTGAATAGAGATCTTGCCGATTGTTCCTTCCGTGGATTTGCTTTGCCGGCAAATATTCATTGAATACCAGTCAGTCGTGAAGAAATTGTCCTTGAACTCCCATGTATTCCTTTTGCTTCTGCAGTTTGATTTTAAGCACGTTAAAATCAGTCTCTTAGGGATTCATTTGGCTCAATAGTCTGAAATTTTGGTATCCATGGTAACCGCTGCTCAAGTGTATGATATTACTATGATAGTACATAGATGGAGAGGTCATGCTCTGGATCAAAATGCTGGGTTTATTAATAAGGCTAGAGCGAGGGCGAAACTATTGCCTGTCGACTTACTAACTTAACTAATTACCATGACTCTAAAACGCGGACTCGTTACATCAATTAATCAGAAAAAACGCCCAACTGTTTCCTTAAGGGAATTTTATGATTGCCCTTAGCAAAGGAAATTAAGCGGACCTGGAATGGAATGCAGACAATTATATCTGGATGCTGCTAAGATGGATTCCAATTATGCTGGCTCTCGGTCTGCCGTGTGAAGCGGTGTACGTATCATACGGCAGACCTGTATAGCTCTTGAAGTGTACTCAGTGGTTCCGTTTTAGCGTATTGTGCTGGTTGAAAATACCTGCACTAGCCTGAAACAACTGAAGGACAATCAATGAGGACCTTTCAAATATTACCACCGCACATATAGCACCCATTCATCAGCAAAATGGTCGTCATTAAAAAAAATACAAACATTAAAAAGGTAATGTTACGGGACAGCTTTTGTCATACATATTTAATTCTGCAGCTCATGCGCCACGGGATGGCATGGCGGGGCGCCAATTTAGTACATGTGCGAGTTAAATACTTGCTGACGTGACATTGTAACTTGTTGTCCATCTTTTACCGCAAATAAAAACCGATGATGGAGGGATAAATGTACGCAGCCATGTCTCAGGTTGATCAGGAGCTTCTTCGTCAGCTCCCCCCCCCCCGTGTGTGGGTGGGGGGGGGGGCACTACCCATATTTTATGGTGCGTATGCTCCACTGAGGGTATGAAACCCAGACCCAATGGAAGCTTATCAATAAGAAAATAGCGAGATCTTTGGGAGCCGGTATTGACAAAGTCCAAGGTAGAAGTACACATCCCATAAGGGAAAAAGAGCCGTAATTGAGCTCGAGTACAATTTATGGGGGTCTTTGGGAGCGACAATTTTAAAAACATGGGGCCTTTAGGATCGATGGGTTGAAAAGGGGGAGGGGGTGTCTTTGAGAGCGACAAGTGGTCCGAAATGGGGGTCTTTCCCGCGGAGCCTACCGATAGTGCGAAGTAATGGTTCTATCCCCCACCCCCCGGGCGTCAGCCACAATGTATACAATGTATTTACTTCTATGTCGAATAAAATGAATCTGAATCTGAATTCTAGTTTAGAAGGCCCTGTTTCAAATGGAAAGCGTCCTAAGTTCACATTGTTTAAGAGCCCACTTATTATTATTATTATTATTATTATTATTATTATTATTATTATTATTATTATTATTATTATTATTATTATTATTATTATTATTGTTTTTTTTTGGGGGGGGGGCAAGTGGCACACAAGAGAAACCTGGAGCAACCTGTAAATGGCGTTGTGTCTGTATGGCTGATTCGATTGCTCAGTATGACCACATCAAGGCACTCTCATTTCGGAGACCAGAAGATATTGATCGGCGCCCGTTTTATAATCCAGTCTGACTCTTGATACACCCAAGTCGTTCGGACACTTGTGTTTATAATACAGGCAACATGTCATACCAATGTGTATCGGAATATATTATCTGTATAATGGGGATACTTCTGTCTGACACAACACACTATCTTTAAAAGGCAACACTTTCCACGATAAACGTACATTTATTTTTCAGTATTTTGAATGAAAATTGCACAGACCACGACCTCGTATATTCGCGTGTTCGGCCCGAAGTAAATTACCTTGCCCACGGGTTCTCATTGAATGGTCCGCCACTTGGCTGTCAAGACTTCGCACCAAAACGAGGCACTGAAATGACATAACACGGGAAAACCCGTCCGGCTGCAGCAAGCTTTGGGGGGAGGGGGGGGGGGGTCACACTCGATGAGAATGAAACATTAGAATGCCAACAAGATGGCTAGAAACTTACTTTGTTTTATTGAACAACATTTAACGGATATGGATTGAAAATATTCGTCTCATACATAAATAACATTTGAAAAAGAATACACATCAGTTCTCAAGGTGCTGAAAGTGAGTTTTTGACCGTATTATTACTTTTTTTTGTAATTTACATTTGTCATGTACTTATTTCTTTTTTCCATGCTCTTTCTTTCATTATTGTAAGTTTTTTTTTCCTTTTTCATGATCTTTCTTCTTTGTATCCATAAACTGAAAGGACCCTATATAAAGTGAAAAACCCTATTTTCACTGACTCTCATACCCTAATATTTAATATTATGAGCAACTTCATGGTGGAAATTTCTCACATTGCACTAGGAAAACTGCTGATTAATCAGTCTTCGCTTTTCTTGGACTCTTCCCTTTTTGTTGGTCTTTCCCCGACAAGAAACTTACTTGTAAGGATCGTATATTTTGAAGGCCGTATTTTCAGTGTGCTTGGGGGAATTACAAAGTGATACCCCTCAAGTGGCGCGCAAGTTGGATAAAACATATTGCTGAACGTCGCTGCAGCAGCTTTGATTCACAGATGCACATAGCCACATTACGAAACTCAATCGAACTTCAGCCAATACCCAAGGCAACCGCAATACCGTCCACAGTTTTCAAGTAAGCCCAATATAACTTTCAGGACTTATAAAGTGTACACAAATGTAGGTCCCTTTCGATATTGGTGGCGCCACCTACAATATTATGTAATATAAGGGTCAAAATGTGACAATCTTGTGAACACTCTAGCATCTGTACTTTTAAGCGGATCTTTTACCAAATTAAGTGGGATTGTGAGGGAGGTCAGTCTAAATTTCTCATGATACTAGTGAGGCCACTATAATTTGACATATTATGAGCCAAAATTGATTTCAAATATAAAATTCCATATCTAGAAAAGTAATTTGATTTGACTTGCCAAATGTAAAGGATGTTTAGACCATGTCCAATTCTAGAATGTTATTTAATATCAGTGCCCTTGACCTATTTTTGCTAGATCACCATGCCTGTAAATTTGAAGAGGTGATTTTGTAATGGCGCGTGCAGATTGGACATCAATGGCAATGTCAGCACAGCACCAGGCCCATGGGGATCTTGTACGGCATAATATTGATGACCTTTATCTTCTGCCCCAAGGTCACTGAGGACATAAAGTTCAGGACTTACTCATCGTTGTCTTGGCACATTCAACAATGTCGATCACAAGAACTGCACAAATAAGCTATGATTACATGTGGAGCGAAATGCCAGCCGGTGGACATATTATACACTAAATTTACGTAACCTTTATATCTTTAGAAGCCACTTGAAGACTTGCAACTTTCAAATGAAGATGCAGGTGTAGCCACGGTGTCAGCAGAGCATTAGGCATGTGCCTCTTGTTCGTCAACACTTCGGTACGTTTTTGCAAAACCAAACCAGAAGTTTGATGTAAATGAAATGACCCAAATAACAAGACCAGCTTCCAGTGCAACTAGTGTTTGTTGATTGCGTGGCTCTCATCGGCTGATGTCGAAAGTCATAGCGTGGTGAAGGCCGAAATGTCCAATTATGATCAAAAACACATGGACTCTCTGGAGAAAGAGGTAACATAGAGAGAGACATTTCTACCTGAGGATAGGGACTTAGGATTTATGCCTGCGGATATACTTTCAATAATGTCAATATCAGCCGAGGGAAGGCATGAATGTGCGTAGAGATGGGCCCGATCAATCATGCGGTTATGCCCGCCGCCTTCGAACATTGGAAGGCATGTTTCTTAGCGCTCTCAGACTCATCGTGGATGAATAACTAAGGTCTCATTGTGTTGTGTGATTTTGATTCTTGTCTCGGGTCTTGGTGGTCCCTACACCGGGTCCCCATATCCAGTTGTATCGTCCTTGCTCACTGGTGTCCATGAATGAGCCACGCGAATCTGCTCAGATATAGCCAGCTACTGACAGCTGGGTACCAAACCTTGGTTGTTATCGTTTGGAATTTTTCTTACGGTTAGCTACCGCCCCCTCCTTTCAATTCCCAAACTATAACAAGTCGGGTTTGGCACCTGGGGTTAGCTCCGGCATCGAGCAGACTGGGGTAGCTCAGATACCTGTTGTCGAACCGCTAATGTCAAATAACTTTAGAAATAAGCAAAGAATTGATCTTTTGGAGTTCTCAGATTTAGAAATTCATTCAGGCAGTATTGACATTTGGACTTTTGAGACGCCAAGCTTACAAAAGAAAGAAAAGAAAAAGAATAACAATGGCTATTCTGATCACCCCAGACATTCTAGCGCTCAGTGGGCAACCAAATAACAAAATAAAGAAAAAATAAACTAAAACAAAAAACTTGTACAACTTCAAAATAAGCTTAGAACTGATCGTTTGAAGTTCTGGAAAATGTCTTTGTCCGACAGTATTGGCATTTACGTTTATGAGATACCCAGTCATTACACTGTACTTGTGTCTTTTTGCCCAGAACCACTTCCTGGTAGTCATTACCCTATTCCGCAGTCCGAACTCTTTACTCTCCATAAGTGAACCTGTTCCAGTCTAGCCTATATACATATGGAAGTACTATTGTCCATATTGCACACGTTCTTCTGTTAAATTTTGACAAAAGCCGCTGAAGACCCTTTAATTTATTTCACACAAAAACACTCCTACATTCTTAATTTGTTATCCAGGTGGCAACTCTTTTCTATTTTTTTTTTACGATTTGTTGTGTGTTTTGCTATTTTTGACTTCTTCTCCAGATCCGTCACTCAGATAAAGTAGATCTATGGTGTATGTGTTCCTTGTGGAAAGGTCAAATAAAGTTGTTCGCTGGATGGCAATGCTGGGGATTCCTGATTTTTAACAATTTTTTTTTCAAGTCGGGTACTTATCGGTAAATGCATCTTTCCTATTTTTAAATACATGTACTTAAGTCAAAGGGAATTCTAATGCTAATTCACATGTTTGGCTTCTCCTAAATCGTCAGTCAGATTGACTTCAAACTTGGTGGCAATGTACCTTGGGCGGACGTCTACCAAGTTTGTTCAAATGGTCAGGCTCCCGTAATTTTTGGATTTTTTTGTTCTTTTTTAGGAAAATCTTTAAAAAAAAATCTCTGAACGGCTCACCCGTTTGTATTGATATCACACAGGAACACTTATAGGAACTCCTAGTTGTTCATTTTTTACCAGATGCCGCTGCAATTTATTATTTTTTGTATTTTTTGTGCGTTTTTGCTGTATTTTACTTCGCTTCAGAAACGTTACTCAGATTAGGCTGAAAGCGGGTGGATATTTTCCTTGTGGAAGGGTCAAACAAAGTTGTTCGCCAGGTGACACTGCTGTGGATTCCCGATTTTTAGCTCTGCTTACCAAAGTTCGCAGACCTTATGCGACTGCTCATGTCTGTCCGTCAGTCGGTGCGTAAACTTTTGTTCGTTAGCGGGAGAGCGTCCACCGTTTTGAAGTTAGCCCAATGTAACTTTCAGGACTTACAGGGTGTATGGAAATCTAGGCCCACTTCGATATTGGTTGTGCCACCTACATAATTATGTAATATAGGGTCCAAAAAATATGTTTAAAAATTTTTTTTTTTTGCGGATCTTCACCAAATTTGGTGGGATTGTGGGGGAGGTCAAACTCTTAAGTTGGTAATAATACTAGTGGCGCCTACTATAATTTGACTGAAATTTTGTGCCAAATGTGTTTTAAGATGTAAAATTCCATGTTTAGTGAAGTAATTGGATAAGACTTGCCAAATATATATGATATATAGACCATGGACAAAGGTAGAATGTTATGTAATTGCAATGACTTTGACCTATTTTTGTGAGGTCACCATGCTTGTAAAGTTGAAAAGGTGATTTTGTAATGGCCGGGTGTAGCTTGGACATGAATGGCAAAGAAAATTGAGCTTCCAGATTGAAATTGCACTTGATTACTTAATGCGTAAAACTGTACTTGGTGACCCGCCTTTTGGGTGTCTGTGACCCAGTAATTCTAGATTTTGGCGCTTGTCCAACTTGATTGTTTTTCTTCAATAACTCGAAAAGTTATGCGATTTGAGCAAACAGGCTTTAGATGGAAAGCTGGATGTTGGGCGCATATTTTGAAAAGTAACATTTTTTTTAATCCGAATTGAAGGTTAAGGTCAAATTGCCAGTTTTTACCTCAGCTGACTTGTCAGTCAGCTGAGGTTTTTTGAGGGTCCGTCGTCCGTCCGTCGTCCGTCGTCCGTCGTCTGTCGTCCGTCCGTCGTCCACAATTCACATTTTTGACTTCTTCTCAAAAACCGTCAGCCAGATTCACTTCAAACTTGGTGGAAATGTGCCTTGGGTGGGTCTCTACCAGGTTTGTTCAAATGGTTGCGGTCCAGTGATTTTTGGATTTTTAATGAATTTTTTTGTTCCTTTTTTGTGTAAATCTTAAACAATCTTCTTCTCCGAAACCGCTCACCCAATTGCTTTGATATTACACAGGAACACTCCCTGGGACTCCTAGTTTTGAATTGTTCACCAGGTGGCGCTGCAATTTTTTCCTAATTTTTTTATGAATTTTTGTGTGTTATAGCTATTTTTCGACTTCTTCTTCAGAACCGTCACTCAGATTAAGCTGAAACATGGTGGATATGTTCCTTGTAGAAGGGTCAAACAATGTTGTTCACTATGTGGGAATGCTGCGGATTCCTGATTTTTAACGATTTTTTCAATTCGGATACTTATCGGTCAATGAAGCTTCCCTATTGAGTACTGTGGAAGTTAATGAGCATTCTAATGCTAATTCACATTTTCGACTTCTTCTCCAAAACCATCATCCAGATTTACTTCAAACTTGGTGGCAATGTACCTTGGGAGGGTTTCTACCAATTTTGTTCAAATGTTCATGCTCCAGTGATTTTTGGATTTTTAATGAATTTTTTTGTTCTTTTTTTTTAGGACAAATCTTAAAAAATCTTCTTCTCCGAAACTGCGTACCCAATTGCTTTGATATCGTACATAGACACCCCCGGGGACACTTAGTTCCCAATTTGTTCACCAGGTGGCTCTGCATTTTTTTTGGGAATTTTTTGTATGGTTTTGCTATTTTTCACTTGTCAGAACAGTCCCTCAGATTAAGCTGAAATGTGATGGATATGTTGTTGTGGAAGGGTCAAACAGTTGTTTACTAGGTGGCACTGCTTTGGATTCCTGATTTTTAAGGATTTTCAATTCAGGTACTTATCGTTCGATGCAGCTCTCCTATTGATTACTATGTAAGTCAATGGGCATTCTAATGCTAATTCACAGGACAACAAATTTACTGTTTACTTGATAACTTGAGATCTGTTTTGAGTTAGCTACACATGTTAATTATTGTGTAAGAAGGTCATGCTGAGACAGTACATGAATGACCTTAACCTCGTTTGTGGGGTCACAGTGCAACATACATGAATTTTACTCTTCATTATAACTTGAGAACTACTTGAACTTTGATGTTGCACATGTAAGTGTTCTTCTATAAAGGTCAGACTAACTCAGAACGTGGTGTCCTTGATCCTTTCCCAAGTTCATAGAGCTGCAAGTGTGATGAATGTCAAGATCAGCTGAGGCACGGGCTGTTCACACAGCCCTCTTGTTAATATTGGGGTCATCGCGTGAATGCTCTGTCAGATCTCCACGAAATTTGGTGGGATTGTGTGGGAGGTCAAAGTCTAAGTTGGTAATGATACTAGTGGCGCCACCTATAATTTGATGGAAATTATAAGCTAAATATGTTTTAAGATATAAAATTTTATATCTTGAAAAGTGATTGGATTAGACTTGCCAAATTTATAGGGTATATAGACAATGCCCAAAGCTAGAATCTTATATAATATAAGTGACCTTGACGTATTTTTGTGAGGTCACCATACCTGTAAAGTTGAAAGAGGTGATTTTGTAATGGCAGGTTGCAGCTTGGACTTCAATGGCAATGTCAGCACAGCACTAGGCGGACCTATGGGCCTCTTGTATTACGTAATCTGGGTGTCCTTGATCTTCTGTCCCAAGGTCACTGAGGACATAAAGTTAACGACTCACTCATTGTTGTCTGGCACATGCAACAATGTTCATCACAGAAGTTGCACAAATAAGCTATGATTATATGTGGAGCGTAGTGCCATCTGGTGGCCAGTTTTGAGATTAAGCTTTATTTGTTCAGAGCCACCTGAGGACTCACAGCTTTGAAATGAACAGGTGGGATATAGCCATGATGCCAGCAGAGCATTAGGCCCATGGGCCTCTTATTCACGATTTTTTTTCCGATTCTGGTTGTTACCGGTAAATGCACCTTTCCTATTGATTGCTATGTTAATCAATCTTATGCAAATTCACAGTTTTGACTTGTTCTCCGAAACTGTCAGTCGGATTGACGTTAAACTTGGTAGCATTGTGCGTTCAGTGGGTCTCTAGCATATTTTTTCAATGGACACGCTCCATTGATTTTTGAATTTTTTTATGAATTTGTTTGTTCTTCTTGGGGCCAAATCTTATAAAATGGCAATGGTTTATGTTCATGTCAGCTAAGTACAGGACTGTCACAGTCCTTTTGTCTAAAATTCGGGTACTTGTCGGTAAATGCACCTTTCCTATTGATTACTATGTAGGTCAATGGGAATTCTAATGCTAATTCACATTTTCAACTTCACATCCAAAACGGTCCGTCAGATTGACTTCAAACTTAGTAGACCTGCGGCACAGAGGGCCCTTCGGGGGTCATACCCCAACCCGTGGTATAACAAGTTACAGCCTATATTTTCTTATAGGTGTATATATGTCCTCTTTATGAAAAAATAGGTTGTGGAATCTGAAAAGCGTTTTATCATATATATTTCTACCCGTTTCCATGACAACCTATATGCCATTTCTGAGACAACTAAAATTTGTCCTTAAACATAATAACTTTGGTGTTACTGCTTGTGGAAAGGCTAAATAAACACCATAATATGCTCAATTGCTCTAATACAGTCACAAAATACGGAGTTTGTTCAAAGTACCTAATTATCATATGTTAATTTATGCAAATATATGAAATTTCCATCGAAATTAAGTATTGTGCGACGGATAACATTCTATATTTACTAATATATAGTTTCGTTTATTAAAAAAAGGCAAAATGATTAGGAACAGTACTCATGCAAGTTTTATTTATCATGTTTATATGAGTATACAATATGCATATTAATTAATATGCTAATATGGCTATCATATGTCATCTTCGCTTAGGGAACCGTCATAACAATTGCCAATACAACTGATAAAGTAAGATACTACTTTGTACCATGTATTCACACCTACACGTAATTTACAGTGAACCATCCCATGGAGTCCTGCAACATAACTAATGTATCTGTGGCATCAAACTATAATTCGAGATGCCTTTTAGTAAAGGAAAACAGTATAAGTACATGTACACACCAAATACAGAGGGCTGATCAATGATGGTCACAGTTTGGAAATTCTACGCCAAGATTCAATCATCATCTTCCTCATCATCACTGGCTGCTTCAGTGTCAAAAGTGTCATTTGCACACTCATGTCTAAAGCATGCACATAATTCTGTACATTTAAGTCATATCTGGAGGCAATAGCACTTTCTTGCGACAGTACACTCAATATCGGTGCAATACATATGAGTCAGGTTGCGGACTTCCAGTGGGGCTAGCTCATTGGTATACATCAAAGGCTTGAGGTAGCCATCATAAGACACTTCCCAGCCGTTACCATTGGGATCCCACACTTTAGGGTTAGGAATGTGACTGTTGTATTGGTGTCTTTTTGTCCAAAACCACTTCCTAGTAGTCATTACCCTATTCCGCAATCCGACCTCTTTACTCTCCATAAGCTAACCTGTCCCTGTCTAACCTATATACATATAGAAGTACTATTGTCCAAATTGCACACGTCCCTCTGTAAAATTTTGAAATAGGCTGTATTAGCCGAAATAAATTAAAGGGTCTTCGGCGGGTAACTACTCAACATGTTTCGCAGCCTTTTACCCGTACATGTCTATGAGTAGCGGCTCCTTGTCTAAGCTAAATATTCAGCAAAGACAACCCACATAATAATGAATAAATATGAGCGTGGCAAATGATGAATTAGCTAAATACGTGAAGTTTTGCTTATAAATGCAGACCTTCATTTTGAAAGAAGAATACCTGGCAAACAAACTATAATTACCAAATTTGTATAGTACAGGTTCAGTTAAGAACAATTTGACTTACCCCTGAACCGATATGTACCCTTTCTAGCTGGACAGCTTATTCTAGTTAAATCATCTGGCAGTGTTAAACTGAAGTGGAAACAAGCTGGGGCATTATATTCAGTCCCAGTGATTGTAAAATAAACAGCTGCAGCTGGACCACCTGTATAAACCAAGGGAAATCCTCACAATGACTGCAACAATGTTCATCCTGCACCAGAAATGTAAAACAAACTCCATGCTGACACCTACTCCTCAAACAATTGAGCTCTATTTCATTGCCAAACCTGAGTCAATGTATCAACGTAATGTGTCAGGTTTGTGATATTTGAAAAAATACTGTCACTTTTGAGTATTTTTTAAATATTGAGTAAATGTGCATTTAGGCATGTCAGAAAAGAATGATAGTCATTAGCATTTATGCCAAAAACATGTTATCAAAACAATTTTTCTTAACAGGATTATAAGTACAATTAAGCAAACATGTAACTGTCGTAGGCCGCTGTTTGCTACCGATAGTCATTTGTATTTCCGTCAAGAGAATGTAATGAAAATATTAAACAGATATCAGGTACAATTAGGCAAGCTTGTAACTGGCATATGCCGCTACTCGCTACCTATAGCCCCTGGGGGTTTAACCTAAGAGAAAGCAAGCTAGCCTAAAATGTCTTAAAGGTGAACATGAAAACAGAATGATGCCAAAAGATAAAATTAAGTCGAAAAAAAGGCAAGTCTAAAATCTCTAAAATTATTGAAGCCAAACATTCTAACCATCTCGGGATATTTACAGCAAAATTTGTAGAAATATTTGATCAAAAGTACATCTTTGAATCCTCCTGACTCGAGTTTATTATAAATAAAAATTTGGTTCTAGATGCAAAGTCCTGAAATTTAGAACAAATACGACCAAATCCCAAAGTCTGTGAGAAAAACGTATTATATCCGATAGTATCCGAAATAATACTGTCTGGGAAAGGATAATTATCTACTTCAAAGTTAAACTCATCGGTTTTGTGATAGACTTTAATACAAAACCTGTCATTAGTGACCTGAATATCCAAGTCCAAAAACACATCTCTGAAACCATCTGAATTGTTACCCTCCATAGGGATATCTTTTGGGTAAATTTCTTTAGCAATTTTACTGAAATTTTGTACATTTACGCAAGCAATGTCATCAATATATCTTGCGTTGTTTGATAATTTTGTAGCCATTTGAAAGTCATTTTTCATCACTTTATCCATATACTTAAATTCAAGCCAGGTTAAATACAAATCTACCAGTAAAGGGGAGCAGTTGCTACCCATTGCAATGGCTTTTATTTGTTGAAAAATCAATGGTCCGCATTGAACAAAAGTATTCTCCAAAAGAAATTTTATAGCATCTATCAAAGTTTCAACAGTGTACGATTTAATGTTGCTTTTTGAATATTTGTTGTGTTATGTTTTCTTTGTATATGAATTAATACTAATGTATGGCCCACCATTATGGTTAAACATTTTGCTTATTAATTCTGAAAGTGAACTTTTGACTTCATCTATGGGTAGATTTGTGTGCAGTATAGAAAAATAAAAACATTTGATATTTGTTGCTTTTACATCTTTGATTTAGATACAAACTCGGAAGAATTACTAATACCCCCAAAACAATTTAATTCACTGTTTCTAGAAATTGCATTACAGTATTTACGAAAATGATTCCTAATTGCAGTCAAACACAATGTTCCTTCTTTTGATAATCGTTTTCTTGTACATTTTGCAGCACCGGCTATGAATTTAGATTTCAAAGGGTTTTTTATGTAATTTGGGTATCCAGAACAAACGTGCAATAGAGGAGTCCTCTTCAGAAATAATGATATTAAAATTCCTTTTCATCTCATCTTTATGTGTATCTATCAAATAATCAATGGATTTTTGGTGTAATTTATATACGTCATTTCCTCTTATGTCTGAAATATTGTTCATACCAAGTTCTTTTTTCAAAACATCCAGATAATATTTTTTGCAGATGATCCCAAGATAGTTCCCTGCCTTATCTATGTTAGTGACTACAAAACTTTATTGTAGATCTCTGACTGCTTTTGAAACTTCAGGTTGTTTTAGATCAACCGTATTGAAATTTTTAATGTGGGATTTGTAATAATAAATTCTTTTTCTAGAGACTTTTGCAAGTTTGATAACCATCCTTTAAATTTCTGAAATTCTATTTTTTCTTTCTTTGCCCATTTCATACAGTAGGAATCAAATGCATCACATGTATCCTGAAAAGTACTGTCAATGTTCAACTTGGGACATATCCGAAATTTTGTACCTTTTTTCATAATTTCTTTTAAACTTGAATTTTGTATGATATCCAAATTACCTGTAAATACATGTTTGTGATATGCATCAACAAAATCAGAATATTTACTGTTAGACATACAGTCACAATTTTGATTCGCTGCGATATCTTCAAGAGTACTTGAAGCCAGAAATTGCTTGTAATTAATGATACTTTGTCCAATATTGTTGCCATATCTATAGGAAATGATGGGGGGGGGGAGGGTTCTTTTATTTTGCACTCCTTGGGAATCATGTTACGAACAAATTTCAATTTGAAAAGGGACTGAATGTTTAGTGAATCAATAATTTTGTGTTTGAAAGGAATGCTGCAAAACATTTGATTTAATTTTATTTTATTAGAATCTGGTTTCCGAATAGTTGTTATGTCAGCGTACACAATTTTGCAAAAAAATTGCGGAAATGTGTGTTCTGACTCAGTAATACCCAAATATTCATTAATTTTTGTTATGTCTCGAAATGATAGTGTTTTAAGAGCTGTATGTAATTGATCAATGCCATTGTGGCACCAGATGGCACATTGATATTGTGCCCTTTTCACGTGTTGCTCAAATACATCCTCAGTCGGCGGTAGTTGAGCAGCTGATCGGTCTGTGGTAGAGGCAAGCGTATATCGTAGCTTGTCCAAAGTAGTCTTGTAATCAGTCCCTTTTCCTGTGTTGAGAGCTTTGCTACATAAAACACAGGTATTGGGATTTAGCTTGGCTGGGGGTGACTTCTTGGATGGCGGTTCCAGGTTCATGATTTTAGGTTCACGGTACAAAATTATCTAACCTGCAAATACATTAAAACGTAGGTGTTCTTACCAGGTTCAAGCTTTATTTTAGAAAATAATCCAGTTCACCATGTGTATATTATCAATCATGCAACACTTTTTGACAATATGAACAGTCATTCTCAATAACACTGATAATGAGGCAATCACATAGCAGAATTAGAATCCGACATGGACTCTGGAAGTCAAAGAAATGTGCCCAGATTTGTTCCTTCTGGTGCTTCTACAACAAAACACATAAATTATAAAATCCTAATTTGACGATGACCTCATTTGCATAAATTTAATGATAGAGGTTCTAAATTGTCTTCACTTCATATTTTTTTCGGTAATATACATATATGCTAAATTTGCTCAAATTCCAACAATGTGTTCTGGAGAAAGCACTTTTGCACAAGCAAGCCAGACCAGACAACCCATAAACATAATGCCCCCCCCCCCCCCCCCCCCGTGGCGGACCCATTAAATTTCAGTAAAGCAGTGAACGAAAAATATTGATAAGACGATTGGGATTCTATGTTCTATATGTTTTGAAGCATTTTTCAAGGAAATTTAACTTTTTGCATTGGTACAGCACATAATGAGTGATATACATCTCTAGAATGGCTTCAAAAGCCCCTACATTTGAAGCCTAATTTGCATCCATGTAATGGTGTCCACTTCATATACTCCAGTAAATTTGGTATCAGTATATCCCTGGGAATATATTACCTTCATCATTTACCAATTACCCCTATTTTTGGTAATTTGGCAACTGCAGTAAACAACATCAACTAATAGAGGCATTTATATTGCCGAATAGATGACAAAATTTTGCATATAATTATAATAATAATGATGTTATTCAAAGAATTTTTTGAAAGCGTCAAGCCTGTTGAACGAGTAAGGTTAGAGCTACCTTCTGATGAAATTTGGAGTGCTTATCTTCAAAATTAAGGCAGATATTAAAAAATTAGTGAAAAGTAGTCATTTTCCACAAAAAATAGAGGTTGCCATAGAAACGGGTGTGCAAACATATCAAAAAACGCTTTTCGGACTCCACAACCTATTTTTCTGTAAAGAGGAGACATGTGCGCACATTTTGATATAGGTTTTGTTTTGTTATACCTTTGGTTGGGGTTGCACCTATTTTTAGGGCACTTTTGAAGCATTTGCCGCTAGCCTATAGTGGCAATGTACCTGGGTGGGTCTCTACCAGACTGTTCAAATAGTCATACTCCATGGATTTTTTTTTATTTTTCATGTATTTCTTTGTTCTTTTCTGGGGGCAAATCTTAAAAAAAATCGCAAAGGTAATGTACATATCAGCTGAGCACAAGACTGCCACAGTACTTTTGTTGGAATTTCTATGAATTGTTTTGTTGATTTTTCAAATGGTCTCCGAAACTTGCAAAGCCAATTGCTCTAAAATTGCATAGGGACACCTCTGGGGACCTCTAGACTTGAATTTATTCAAAAGGTGGAGCTGTGAGTATTTTTCGCTTTTCCACGACTTTTTTTATCTTCACATTTATTGGGTATGTACATGGACATGGTCACATTTGTCCACTGCATTGTGGTGCTGTAATATTCTGACTTTGAACAAATTATCAAAATTCTGAGAAATCGGTGAGGGGATGTTTTCATGTCAGTAACAGTGATGGTGGTCTTAAACAAAGGTGACCTTGATATCATTCTGTAGTTCACAGAGCCGTGTCAGACTATGAATGTGAGGTCAGCTGAACATAGAACTGTTGCAGTCCTCTTGTTTTTTCTTTGTGTGTGTGGGGCTGGGTGGGGTGGGTGTGGCTGTGGGTGTGTGTATTTTGGAATTACATGCGCAGGTAAGTAAATAAAGGCTTATGGAGAGGAACACCTATCTTGCTATTAGAGGCACACATCTGATTGTTTTTTCTTGCATACTCCCCTTCGGGCTTTAACAAGCCGTAGCCTACTGTTGACGTCACAAATTTAGTCGACTCTAGCTATGTCAGTGCCAAATTATGTCTCCCGGTGGAAGCCGGGGGACATATTGTTTTAGTGCCCCTTTCTTCCGCTTGTTGTTGTTGTTGTTGTTCAGGTTCTTCAACACTTGGTTTCCGTGCGATAAGTCTTGAAGGACTTGACAGAATTTGATGAAACTTGGTAGGATTATGTATCTAGGCAAGACTTAGGTTGGGATTGTATTTGGGTGACCTCGAGCGAATTCTCAAGGTCACAGGGTCACTTATTATGTCTCCCGGTGGAAGCCGGGGGACATATTGTTTTAGTGCCCGTTTCTTCCGCTTGTTGTTGTTGTTGTTGTTGTTGTTGTTGTTGTTCAGGTTCTTCAACACTTGGTTTCCGTGCTATAAATCTTGAAGGGCTTAACAGAATTTGATGAATCTTGGTAGGATTATGTATCTAGGCAAGACGTAGGTTGGAAATGTATTTGGATGACCTTGACCTAATTTTCAAGTTCACAGGGTCACTTGTGTGAAATTAGTTTCCGTGCGATAAGTCTTGAAGGACTTGACAGAATTTGATGAAACTTGGTAGGATCATGTATCTAGGCAAGATCTAGGCTGGGATTGTATTTGGATGACCTTGAGCGAATTCTCAAGGTCACAAGGTCACTTATGTGAAATTGGTTTCCGTTCGATAAGTCATGAAGAGCAGGATGGAATTTGATGAAACTTAGTAGGATTATGTATCTAGGCAAGACGTAGGTTGGGATTGTATTTGGATGACCTTGAGCAAATTCTCAAGGTCACAGGGTCACTTATGTGAAATTGATTTCCGTGCGATAAGTCTTGAAGAACTTGATGGAATTTGATGAAACTTGGTAGGATTATGTATCTTGCCAAGACTTAAGTTGGGATTATATTTAAGTGACCTTGACCTAATTTGGAAATTAATTAGGATTATGTATCTTGGCAAGACCTAGGTTGGAATTGTATTTGTATGACCTTGAGCGAATTCTCAAGGTCACAGGGTCACTTATGTGAAATTGGTTTCCGTTCGATTAGTCATGAAGAGCTTGATGGAATTTTATGAATCTTAGTAGGATTATGTATCAAGGTAAGACCAAGGTTGGGATTGTATTTGGGTGACCTTGACCTAATTTTCAAGGTCACAGGGTCATTTATGTGAAATTGGTTTCTCTGCAATAAGTCTTGAAGAGCTTGATGAAAATTGCTACAGTAATGTATCTAGGTGAGAGCTAAAATAGGTTTGTAATTTTTCAAGCAAACTTGGTCATTTGTAATTTGTTATCACCTGTAGCTTATTCAGAGACGTAAGTGTTCCACCAGGAGACATTTGATTTTCTGTTGGAAAATCAGTCTGTTCTAGTGTGAAATTGGTTTCCGTACGATAAGTGTTGAAGAACATGTTGGAATTTGATGAAACGTGGTAGGATTATGTATCTAGGCAAAACCTAGGTTTGGATTGTATTTGGATGACCTTGAGCGAATTCTCAAGGTCACAGGGTCACTTATATGAAATTGGTTTCCGTTCGATAAGTCATGAAGAACATAATGGAATTTGATGAAACTTGGTAGGATTATGTATCTTGGCAAGACGTAGGTTGGGATTGTATTTGGATGACCTTGAGCGAATTCTCAAGGTCACAGGGTTACTTATGTGAAATTAGTTTCCGTGCGATTAGTGTTGAAGAACATGATGGAATTTGATGAAACTTGGTAGGTTTATGTATCTTGGCAAGACGTAGGTTTGGATTGTATTTGGATGACCTTGAGCGAATTCTCAAGGTCACAAGGTCACTTATGTGAAATTGGTTTCCGTTCAATAAGTCATGAAGAACATAATGGAATTTGATGAAACTTTGTGGGATTATGTACCTAGGCAAGACTTAGGTTTGGATTGTATTTGGATGACCTTGAGCGAATTTTCAAGGTCACAGGGTTACTTATGTAAAATTGGTTTCTGTGCGATAACTGTTGAAGAACATGATGGAATTTGATAAAACTTGCTAGGATAATGTATCTTGGCAAGACGTAGGTTGGGATTGCATTTGGATGACCTTGAGCGAATACTCAAGGTCACAGGGTCACTTATGTGAAATTGGTTTCCGTTCGATAAGTGTTGAAGAACATGATGGAATTTGATGAAACTTGGTAGGATTATGTATCTTGGCAAGACCTAGGTTGAGATTGTATTTGGATGACCATGACCTAATTTTCAAGGTCACAGGGTCACTTATGTGAGATTGGTTTCCGTGCGATAAGTGTTGAAGAACATGATGGAATTTAATGAAACTTGGTAGGATTATGTATCTAGGCAAGACCTAGGTTGGGATTGTATTTGGATGACCTTGAGCGAATTCTCAAGGTCACAGGGTCACTTATGTGAAATTGGTTTCCGTTCGATAAGTCTTGAAGAACTTGATGGAATTCGATGAAACTTGGTAGGATTATGTATCTAGGCAAGACGTAGGTTGGGATTGTGTTTGGATGACCTTGACCTAATTTTCAAGGTCACAGGGTCATTTATGTGAAATTGGTTTTTCTGCAATAAGTCTTGAAGAACTTGATGAAAATTGCTAAAGTAATGTATCTTGGTGAGAGCTAAAATAGGATTGTTATTTTCAAGCCAACTTGGGCATTTGTAATTTGTAATCACGTGTAGCTTATTCAGAGACATAAGTGTTCCACCGGGAGACATTTGATTTTCTGTTGGAAAATCAGTCTGTTCTAGTTTTGGACTGAGTCAACAGCTTTTCTCGGCGTGCATTGGAGGCAATGCGCCCAATGCATGCCAAGAAAAGCTGTTTACCTGGGATATTCTCTCTGGAACTATAGGCATGCTGGTACTTGAATGAAAGGTCTTTTTACGAGGAATACGAATCTGGGATCTATATGTTAATTCAAACAAGTGTTACTCATGTAAGTCGACTTACGTCGTGATTTGCCATGAAAGAGAAAATATATATTGGCCATGAAGTAGTGAATACTTTCACATATAGAACTTGCATAACACCTTGAGAACTTTTTCGCGGAAGAAATTAACCCACTGTCACTCTGATATGAAAATGTAAAATAACAAAGACTTAGAAGCGGGAAAGTTACCATCATAACAATGAAGTTAAGAGCACGGTGATACATGAACCACTATAAAAGAGCGGAAAATAAGGCGCACCGTACGGCACATGTTAAGGTCAGTACTACGCGATGGGCGAGTTATGCCCTACCGCATGGTGTACACTGAGTCCTGGCGCAGAATATTATTTCAGCGGATGAAATTACCTCTCCTGTTGCTTCAGTGTTCTTGAGAAAGTCGTCTGGTGCATTTTTCCCTCAGAAATAATGGGAGAGAAAGCAAAAGCGAAACTACCGGGCTGAATTGTTCTCAGCAGACACAGTGCAGTCTTTGCAAAACAGGATTCATTTGTGGCGGTTTGGTGTCGATAGCAAGAGGGGTGTGTTCGGATATTAGCGGTACAATAATATCGTGTTGTAGACAATGAAGTCATCCAAACCCATGGATTCCCAACCTGAAAAAGCGGTAGGCAGATCCAGATGACTCAGTGACCTGTGACAGACGACACATGGATAATTATTTCCCGCCAATATATGTTGCATTGTCGTCAGGCAATGACAATATGAAGATGAGCCTCCGCCGTTACCCTGCCGTGCAGATACATGTACATGTAGATACTCCAACAGTGGCATTTACATTGATAGAAATAAAGAATACTTCTTTTAAAGCTAATGACGATTTGGAGCTGTGTTGTAAACACATTTATTTATCGTGTATAGACCGATATAGTACAATGGGTGGCTGATATAATGGGTTCTGCAGACACGGGAAGACACAGTACAGTGGTACCTGCTGTATGTGGCCACACACTGAGAGATATAGGGCTTTGAAATTGTCTGAGTTCGAAGGGACAAGTGCTTCATTTCCTATCACTAATGATGTCGGTAAAAAGTGTGCATGTATGCACATGCAGCAGGGTTACCTTCACATCTCGTGCTGCATAAAAAGTAATATATGAGTAAAGATCCACAATAGTCTCAGAAAACATTCGACTTGGTTTATTATGTGTGATCTTGTGGGTATCATCAAACCTGATGCGCCCCTCCCCCCCTTAGAAAAAAAAGAAGAAAAGTGGAATTGTTCATCCTCGAGTCCACACTGCCGCCAAGAGAACGAAACGGCCAATACCCAAGATACCCAAGACCTCTACCAAACACCCGGCCAAGGGCCGAGCAACTCAGGCCCAAATAGCACTCTAGGACCAAACCAAATTCCCCGTGAACAGAGCCACGCCACAGACCTGGTGCTAGTACCCCTCTTATACGACAAATGGCTCTGCAAGTCATGAGTCGGGAGATAGTACGGGATCGTGTCATGAAACTCAAACATAAATAGTCATCTGTCATTATCATCAATACTTAAATTACATACCTCACGTGACTCCGTTGTAAACATGTGACAAGCATAAACAGAAGCAACCTTACCCCATACAGCAACCATTAGTTGGTACTCGCGGCCTCGTGTTTCCAATAGCAGCAAGCTCAGAACTGAGTAGTTGTGTTGTGACTCAAAAATAACATAGAGAGAGATACGCATACACCGAATAGAGTTCGAAAATGGTAACAATATCGTGTCACTGCATGCATACACAAGCTTTCATATGGCTAGTCTGTCGATCACCCTGTACGGAATAAATTCTGACAACTTGGTTTTGGCTGAAGTTGGCCAGGTTGAAATATCATAGTTCCAGGGAGGTGCTATAGAGCACGTCCCTGATAGTTCTTACGAACCGAACAATAAGAGAATATACTTCACGTGACTCCGTATATACTAGTGCACTAGCGACCGTGCCCCTTACAGGAACCGTTGACAAGTACTTGCAAGCTCATAATTTCAATAAGAGCAAGCTTAGAACCATAAATAAAGTAGTTGTGTTGTGACTAAAAAATGACATAAAGATATTTATACACCGAACAGAGCTAGAAATCGTATTCACCTTTGTACCGACATTGGACAATGCAATTGGAAGTCCCTTTTGAGTTCTTAGGCTTTGTTTTGTTCTGTTTTTTCGTGTAAAGGTGTTGTTTGCTGTTGGCTGTTAGAGGCTTTAACCATGCTTTTGGATGAGTTTCCACTTGGTGGTTCACTAACACTTCTTGTGAAAGAAGAGCGTACTGGTTATTTTCATTTACCGTAGCGGCCTGCCAGAAGCCCCTTTATTTTCCGTACTTCGTGCCAGTCATTAACTCTTAAGTGTCGTAATTACTGTGCCTTGCACCAAGGCAAAAGTGTAAGATGTACCAACGTACTGCGCTCATTACTGTTTGATTAATCTACAAGCAGTGGATGTGACATGAAAAGACGTCAAACGCAGGATAAGAAAATACCGACAAACTGGCCAGACAGCATCACATATTTCGGCACAGACATGTTTTTCCTGATCAATAAATATAACCCCCTTGAATTAATCACAGACTCGCTCAAATAATGAATGGTTCGTAATCCCAGTAAAATAATTCTTCATTACCGTAGGTGTGACTGACGATGTGTCAGATTACACAGCTAGTGCTCAGCTCTCAGCATACTTAATGTCCTGCAAGGTCAGCTACATTGTGTAATTGGTGTTAAATGATGGAAGGATTACGTGTTGTGGCCGTAACAACCGCGGCGGGACATGTCATCAAATGTATAACGGCAGTAACATGATCAACGGAAGGAAAATTACATTCCTGAATCGATTTATGTTTAACAGTTCTTACCTAAGAGGTACCACCATGGGTGAAATAACTGTCTTCAACCTTTCTAAACGAATCGACAACTTACTCATTCATATCGAGGGCTCCTGTGCTATCTATTACCCGCAATGACCATTTGTCATGCATGGTGTATCTCAAATGCACGTTTCTGTGGGTTTGCTTATTTGATTCATGTGCACAGAATATTTTATATTTGCCCAGGTTTTTTTTCCAGACATTAGCTTTATTTCTGATAATTTGGCTGTTTCTAGAAAAAATATACTTATTCGGAATAATATTTTAGCCGAACCTTTGTACATTCCTGAAAGGGAGAGAGTAAAAAGACAATAAAGAAAAGAAGGAAAAGAAAGAATGAATGAAGGCAGGCAGAAACTAGCAAAGAAGATTTGCTTCAAAGCAAATCTGTCTGTGTGCCTTCAAATATTAAATGCTACAACTTTTATCCTTTGGTACTTCACATTACATCAAGCTTATGGCTGCATGAAAATTTCAAAGTCCAAATGACCTTGACTTTTAACCTTTACTGGTCACATGTAAATTGAACAGTGTAACAATACCCATACTTTAAGCCCAACATAAACCAAATCGGATGAAAATTGTCCAAGTTATGGCAAGATGAAACTTTCAAAGGACCAAATCACATTGACCTTTGCCCTTTCGAGGCTACATGATCTTATAAAAATGTGCAGTATTGCAATACCTGCAATTTGAGTCCAACATGATTAAAATTGGATGGAAATTGGCCAAATTGTGACTGGATGAAACTTTTAAAGGTCCAAATCACCTTGACCTTTGACCTTTAGAGGTTGGATGTAAGTTTAAAAATGTGCAGTGTTACAATAGATACAATTTGAGCCCAACATGATCAAAATTGGATAAAAAAATGACCAAGTTATTGGTAGAAGAAAGCCACCATCGAAAGTGGCATTTGACCTTGAAATGACATTTGACCTTGAGATGACCTGTACCTGAAGCGAAGCTTGACCTCGAAAATGACATTTTGGTCTAAAATTGACCTTTGACCTTGACATTTGAAATGTGTTGTACCTTGCTATGATTGAACTACTGTACCCTCGAAACCACTTCTACTATAGTGTACAAGATATTAAGATTTACAAATTTAATTAGCCCTCATTTGCATAATTTTAAAAAGCATGACCTCTCATTATAAAAAGGCGAGACTTCATATATAGAAGTATAATTGTGCCAAGTTTAGAGTTTCTACATGTAATACTTTCCAAATGAAATGTCGGACAAATTTGCCTGTAAAGCAGGCAAGAAAGAAAGAAAGCAAGCAAGCAATTAAACAAGCAAGCAAGCAAGCAAGCAAGCAAGAAACAAAGAACAATATGTCTGTTGGCACACAGACATAATGAAGGCGAGAAAGAAGGAAGGAAAGTAAGGAAAAAAAGAATATTTCTCTCTGTCAACAGCCATGTTTACTAATATTTGTAACTTGTGTGAGTGAATGGTCATGCGCTTTGTTTGAGAAATGTTTTCGTCCATTTGATAGAAATAATGAAGCCATGCAATACTCCAATCAAGGGGAATTGGGAAACTTGCTCTCTCAACGGTAGTTGAATACTGGCCATTGGCGTAAGCATTAAAAGTGTAGTTTGTAACGCAATTCAATAATCATACCACTGAGATCTCACGTACGTGCAATCCCATTAACAACAGGCAGTGAAGTATTGCTAGGAAAATTGGAACTGCCCTTAAAAGTGGCCCAACTTGCCTTATATGATGTGTTCCGTATTCCTGCCGCTCAATGTTTTTACAACTATATTCGGGTTCTGTTTGGAGGTGCTACTCGTTGCCAAAAAGCTACCGTTGATCCACTTAAGGTAATGCCCAACTTGTTTGGAATAATTTTGTTCATTTTAAGATTCTGGACACACACACACACACACAGACACACACACAAACACACACACACACACAGAGAGTTGAAAACAAGCACATGAATTTTCTGAAAAATGTCTTATAAGTTTTTGCAAGTACATGTATTGAAATTACAGTAACACAAGTCAAACAGATACTTTTTTGAAAAATCCCTGCCACGTATCTGCAGATACATGTAGAAAGATCATTATAGCACCAGATTGGTCATTTTATTTGAATATTTGTGAAGGTATATCCGAAAGTTAACAAAAATCACGCTTTTACCCAAACACTTGTGTTTATGCAGCCATTTTGAATTTTGAGTTGTACCTTTACTGCAGACTTACTTTCTGCAAAGCCTTGAGGTCGGTTGACTATACAGCTTTATTCTCCCCTGCAACCGAAGGCGGCGGAACAAAGAATTAGTGAGGATAGGGGCAGTCTTGGTCGGGGCGTCCGTCCATCCTTCTGACAACACAACTGAAGAACCTTATAAGATGGAAAAATGAACTTTATACCAGGATGCAACATGCCAAGGGCATCTTCACTATTTTCTTGCTTTTGACCTTAACCTATTTTCAAAGGCAGAGGGCCCAAGGACATGCCCATTTTGGACATTTTGAACGATATATTACCAATGAAGCGTTGCCTTTGATATTTTGAATAAAGGACCAATGTAAAAGAATGTCGAGTGTGAGTTTTTTTTTTTGCATGACCTCGACCTATTTTCAATGTCACAGAGCCCAGGAATATGTCCATTTTGGGACATTTTGATTTAAATAGCCATTACCATCAGAGCTTTGCCTTTGATATTCACAACAAAGGGCTTAAGCAGGAAAATGTTGAGTGTAAGATATTTTGGATGGCCTTCAACAATTTTCTTGGTCACACCCATCTGTGTCAAAGAAGCATTGTGTCCAGCATAGAAGTATCTTCAAAATAACTGATGATCCCGACGTTGGAAGAATAACCAATTAATCTGATCTGCATCAATTGGTAACAAAACCAACATACACAAAAGGACCGACACTAAATGTCTTCTGCACAATATCATGCTGCAACTGCATTTACGCCGGTGTT
The DNA here is from genome assembly GCA_964020975.1 of Hermodice carunculata. Lineage (NCBI taxonomy): Eukaryota > Metazoa > Annelida > Polychaeta > Eunicida > Amphinomidae > Hermodice > Hermodice carunculata. The sequence goes on from OZ026621.1 coordinate 32,474,821, forward strand.
TTCCTTTGTCCATGTCCTGACCATTTGATTATTTTTGCCACTTCACATTGAACCGCAAGTACGTATTCTAGCAGAAGTGGTACCACATAATGATACCTCCTGCAAACACCTTACAGCCCTAAAACACGTCCCCTTTCAGAACCTGTTTGAAATTCCAGTGTTACATTTTTCCATAAAAACTACTTCGGCTTCAATATACATTTACTTTAATACTTTACCTTTAAGCTTTATCATTGATTACGCAATCTTCAATACCAAAATACCATTGTATTGCCAATAAATTGTTTGAAGAGCTAATGTACACATAATCATATTTTAAACATAAATTTCACTTTGTATATCGTGTTTTATTTTTCCTGTTATGATACTATTGGTTTATCATTTTCCCCATTTTGTTTGTATATATAACATATATTGAAGCATAAACTTGGAATATTATTTGGTACGTGTATATTATGTCCAGTTGATTTGATTTAAACATATTTACTTCATCTGGATCACCAAAATAGCACAAGAGAGACTAATCGAGTGGTTCTCCAGTACAAAGAGAGACACACAGAGCATTTACAAGACACACAGTACAGTACAATGAGAATATTAACAAAAATGCTACCATTGGGTGGGAAAACACATCGAGGAATAAGATGTTAAGTGTATATAATGCCAATACGAATGTGAATCACCATAGGGAGTGTTCTAGATAAGGACGCTATTAAATATAACAATTTCACAATGAGCAGGCATTTAGATTCAAAATTGGAACCTTCGGGTCTCTGTGATTAAGAGCTGCACTGCATTAAATGTACCTTCATTTGTGTCCTTAGGTAAATCTTTGCTACCTTTGATGAAACATTTAATCAAGATGTCGCTTGCCAAATAGGTAGTAAGGGTAGGATTTACTCAAGGGGCCAAGAGATAACACACAGTCTTCAACAATTTGAGTCTTGAAACTGAATAACGGGGACAGACCAGAAAATAATGATAAGTATCCTCGTCCGGAGTACAGGTGCAAGAGGAAGACGGGATGATATTTAATTTTTGAAGATGTGATTTGAGACTGGAAAATTCAAGGTGCAGTTGGGTACGACATGTATTCGGAAAGCGTTTTCCATATGCAAAATATTCAGGTTGAATGTCAACACACAAAAGGGTATTTTTAAATTTAGTTTCAAATATTTCTAGGGATGTTGACTGTCTGATGTCTAAGGGTAGATTATTCCAAAGATTGATGCTTGATGGGAGAAAAGAATCACCGAAACGTTTAGTTTTGAATCGAATCTGTCTAATGTCAGAAAGATTTCTCAAGTTGAGATTAGCTATGCGAGTTAGATCCTCAGGTATGAGGTCACACAGGTACTGGGGTGTAATTTTGTGTAACATTTTATAAAAAAAAGAACTAGAACTAGTTTTTGGTATTTCCACCGGACAGAGAGAGAGTTTGTCAACCCAGCTCACTGAGAAGAAGAAAACGGGGTGTATGACGTAAGGCACCAGTACAAATCCTTGCAGCTTCGTGTTGTACAGCTTCAAGAGAATTTGAAAGGCCGATAGTACACTTCAAGTCTTGGCCGCACCATGGTTGAATATAGCCTTAGCAGAGTTTTGCGAGAAAGCTTGTATTTGAGTCGGCGAAGTGAGGCAAGTCGTTGATGGGCCTTAATGATGATGCGGGTAATGTGGGGATGCTAAGTAACGTATGAGGTAAAAGTAATTGTTAAATGTGTATGTTGATGTGCTTCTGGTATAGCAGTGACTCCAAGATAAAGTGTAGGATGGTCTTGTTTAATTTACTTCGTGGAAAAAAGGACTGCAACTGATTTGATGGCATTAAATGTGACACGCCATAAGACACCCTAAACACTAATTCTACCAAAGTCGGTATTTATTGTTTGGTGCAACCTTTCAACAAATGCAACATTTGCAACCGTGTGCCCCTCTTAATATTATATTGTATTGGTTCTTTTTGTGGCAGTCAAAACTATTGTGACGGGCCACATAGACCTTGTGGATCATCATGCATTTGTAATGTTAGGAATGTGCATAACTGTGATGTCTGGTTTAGAAGTGAAATAGGTTTGCCCGGTTGGATGCTACCTTAAGGAACGGCTCAAAACAGGAGCACACGCAATACAGAAACTGCTGAAGTGTTCTGTATCTCAGCTAAGTTAACACAGAGCAGTCAGCTGAGCGCAGGACACCGGTTGGACAATTTGGAAACCTTTTGGGGTAGGACATATCTCTGCGTTGGATCTTCGGAAAGGTTTCCCTAGGTAGCGCTGCTATCACTTTTGTATTTCGATTTACGTTTCTAGTTTGCAAAAAAACACGATGGGCTTCCCACAGTTTAGCTGGTCTCTCTCTTTTTTTTAAGGAACACAGCATTATATCATATGTAAAAACGAACAAAACATATATAGGCATTTTTGCACGATGTTTTATTTGGTCGCTTTACGTGCTCAGTGGTTCATTCTCGATCAAATCGAATGTGTTGTGTATGATCTTGCCGATAATTTATTTTGGCACAAGATGATGGCTTCGTGGAAAGACTTGTAGCAGTTAACCTTTTATTGTATGTAATATACACAGGGAATTTGCTCCGAGTGAAAAAACAGAAAGTTCACGGAAGTTGGTTTCTTGCAGCCGTCATGAAACTGTATATAACGAAGTTCAGTGCATCTCCAGATATGAATTCACTCAACATTTATCACTTGATTAGGAGTCATCTGATGTCGCGTGTCTGATCTGTATTTGTGCCTATTCATGTTCTGGGGCAAATTGGGCGAGCGATATCTAACAATGATTTTATCATTAAAAAACGCTATGTATGGATAGACAAATCAAGAATATTGATTTTATTGTCCTTAATGGAAATTCCAGGACCTCATAAAAGATTTGTTGATTTGACCTCAATCGACATTTCTCGTACAGTCAGTGTCCAGTAATAGCTTTCCTGTTCCCAAAACATGTAATTTGCACTAGTATTTGTAAGATCACCGAAAATTCAGCCGCGATGCACCTTCGATTGGTTGTTTATAGCTTCATTTACAAGATGGCGCTGTGGCCGATTGCTGATTTTGGCTAGAATCAGAGATGCCAACTGTTCCTCATCATCAGGGACAGTCCTTGAAATTAGCTGAAAATTTGACCAATTTACGGTGTGTGCTCTCATCCTGAGTGAGTAATTGCAGCTATATTCTTTGAGTAATTATTTTGTGTCCCCGATGGTCTTGACTACTTGTCACTGAAATGACACTTTGAATGTTGGCATCCCTGTAAAATATTTTCACCATTTTAGGTCAGCTGACTTATCAGTGAAATTAGCTTATAAGATAGGTGGTCCATCAATTCACATTTCGGCTTCACTGAAAACAAGGATGCCAGCAGTCAGTGTGTCATTTCAGGGACAAGTAGTCAAGACCATGAGGAACACAAAATAATAAACTAAGAATAAACAGCCAATAATCAATTTCGATGACGGACAAACACCGTAAATTGGTCAAATTTTCAGCTAATTTCGGGGATTGTCCCTGAAATTGAGGGACAATTGGCATGTCTATGAAAATTGCCAAACCTTAATGAAAATTGATGGGGACATATTTTGTGTGGGCCAATTCTGTTCAGTACCTGGAGCTACAATGACACACAAATATTGATTACAATTTAATTAAAATTCTGGAATCGAGGACAGTCATAGAGCTCGTTCAAATCGCAAAACACTTACACTGTAGATCTCTCGGGAAGACACCAACGTGAGGACGGTTCCACAAGCTCTTCAAAGTGGCACTGAAGAAGATGAAATGAGCCGCCCATACCAGTCAAGTGTAAAGCTAATCATTTAAGCCACGGTTGAACGGAATAAACCTCGCCCCTGTATTACTGTTCAGATGGAATCATTACGTAATTATGGCGAACAATAATACTCTCAGACAGTTAGTTCAAATCAAATTACTGACAGGAATATTTTTCTAAAATGTACACTGTCATAGCCGTGTGTGCAAAAGCATTTTCTCTTTGAGACTGTTCACAACCCCCCCCCCCCCAAAAAAAAAAAACAAAACACCCACCCCCCAAAATCGGAACCATTGATTTAAACAGAAGTTATTTTACAATTATTGATGAATCTATTAACGTTATGTTAAATGATACGGCATCGTGAATGGACGCCTGGTTCAATACCCCCTGCTTTGTTATCAACGGATATCATATTTATTGTTTGATGTATCAGGAAAAAAAGAAAACTTGTTTATATGCGCTGGTCTGATAAAAACAGTCAATAATTTCGACCATGCGCGCCCCTGCTTATGCTGTTAAAGTGCTCATTTAATAGCGGACTGTATTGAGAAAAACGTGTCTTCATTGTAGGCGTTTCAATTTCCGTCCATAACTTCGCTATCCATGCAAGTGTTAACTTCCACTTTCATGGACTTCAAGCACACCCGCCATTGGTGTGCAGATTTTTGATCAAACGAAGTTGTTCAATGCAGACAGTGCTCACACAAAAATTCTCTTGGTTTGTTTCAGAATGACATAGGGAGACGTGAAAGACTCGAACGCCCGGCACTTCAAGGGCAGATGCAAGGTAATCGGGGTCTTCCATCTTGACCATGGTTGAGGAATAGCGACGCTCACACAGCAAATTCTTGCTGGTTGAATTACCTTCATGTTGTTCTTGAGAACGATAAGCTTCTGAACGAAAGTACCACCGCAGTGATTACACAGTGAGGGGCAAATGACGTCAAACTTATCAGCGCAGAAGCGAGACCTAAATGGCAACCCAGCAAATAGTCATCACTCTAGAAAATATATGTGTTTGAAATGGTAAGAACGGCTTTTCACAAGTTTAAGCAGTGCTAGGACTCAAACTTCTTGGACTGTTACCTCTGCACGGATATGGGTATAAATTCCTATTTGTGAGCGACAAGAAAATGAATCCCATTCGTGTTGCTCGCAAACCAATTCGCCGCCTAGCGGTATTGGGCATCGCCTTTACTACTGTAACTACTTTCTACTTTGTGGTTTTCCGTCTTAAGGATAGTGTCTTTAGCCACAGTTCAAGAAGCATTATAACCAAATCCACGCCCATCGAAAGCGGGATGACAATATTACAATACCAAAAAACTTCAGACCACTTGAAAGTCCACTCGAAACAAGCCTGTGTACATCCGCAACTGGAGCTATGGCCACCATCTTTGAAGAAATATTTCAAAGACCCGCCACCGTTAAAATGTAACAGTGATCCCAACTGGGTATATGTGGACAATGGCACTTTTCGTATCCTCCCAGAAGCAATCCAAAGACATGGAAACATTGTGTGTGATTATATTCCCGTTCTCAGAGGATCCGGTGACAATTCTGTTCTGGAAGGCAAAAAAATAAAGAATATAAAATCAGGTAGTAAAATTTCAACAGACTTTTTCATGGCCCGCTGTTCAAGTGATCGTTCACATTCGTATTCAAATCTTCATTGTGCCATAGCTTACAACAAAAAACTGCACACACAAAATAAACCTTTGCCGAAAACGGCGATGGGACTAAATATTCTTATGTTTGGCTTCGATTCAGTTTCCAGAATGACCTGGATACGTAATCTGCCAAAGAGCCACAGTTATTTTATGAATGAGTTGGGCGGGATACTCCTGGAAGGTTATAATATTGTAGGAGATGGTACTCCTCAGGCGTTGCTGCCGATTCTTACAGGTCAGACGGAGCCAGAACTGCCCGAAGCTCGCCGCGAGCGGGCGGGGGCAAAAACTGTTGACGGTCACCCATGGATATGGAACGATTTAAAGAAACTTGGATATGTGACGCAGTGGGGGGAAGATGGGGCAGGCTATGGTACTTTTAACTATCGTATGTTGGGCTTTAAAGACCCCCCAGTTGACTATTTTATGAGGCCGTTTCAGCTCCAGGCTGAAAAACTTTACCGATATCATAAACGCTATTGTCTTGGATCTATACCCAGGCATTTGATTATGCTCAACTGGATCAAAGATTTTTTCCATATGTACCCTAATAAACCCAAGTTTTCATTTCTGTTCCATTCCGAGTATACCATGGAGGGTACAGTGAAGCGCACGTTGCTGATGATGACTTGAAAAATTTCCTTCAGTACCTAGAAAAGTCGGGTCATTTGAATAAGACTGTTTTGATATTGATGGCGGATCACGGTGCTCGATTTCAGCAGGAACGACAGAGTGTACAAGGGAAACATGAAGAAAGAATGCCATATTTTTCCTTCCGCTTTCCACCCTGGTTTACACAAAAATACCCACAGGCTTTGGAAAACTTACGTGCGAACGCACATAAACTTACAACTCCATTTGACATTCATGAAACTTTTAGAGACATAATAGATTTTACTGGTGCTGGCAAGGGAAACATAAAAAATCGCGGAATCAGCTTGTTTAAGGAAATTCCAAAAGAGAGAACATGTCAACATGCTGGCGTTGAGCCTCACTGGTGCGCATGTCTCAACTGGCAGAAAGTGGACGTCAATGACGCAAAAGTGAAAGAAGCAGTTGCCAGTTTTGTCAATGCTCTGAATGCTTTTACCAAAGATAACAGAAATGATTGCGAAATACTGGAGTTAGAAAGCATTCAAAGTGCTGTTCAGTTCAAGCCAAATGTGGATATACTTAAATTCAAACAAAGCAGTGACCACGACGGTCGTGTAGCCGATCTTTCCGATAAAATGAAAGCATCAGACACATTATACCAAATTACAATCACCACTAAACCAGGTTACGCTAAATATGAAGCAACAGTGAAACTTGATTTGAATAAGAACAATTTTGTGGTCAATGGTGCTGAAATAAGTCGGATTAACAAGTACGGTAAACAACCGCATTGTGTTATGGACAAGTTACCCCATTTGCGACCATACTGTTATTGCAAATTGCAGATAGCTCGGTGAATAACTCAACCATATTTGCTTCTGGTAACCGTGTGGGCAAAGAAAACATTGCAAAATAACTGTTTGTCACGACTACAACCAACAGAATTCGGATGTAAAATAAGTGTTACATCCTACTTTTAATTTTCTGATGTTAAGGGTAGATGAATTGGAAGTGATTTGTACAGTCAAATCTTGCCTTTGGGTTATGGCAATTTCTTTAATCAGTGCGTGGAGAGAAAATTTGATACATTCTTATCTTGAGAGTAGAGATTGAATTCATTGATAAACCGTCGGAAATACAGGCTTCGCTTGCTGGAAGATATGTGTTTGACTGTGTACGGTAAGCCTTTTTCACGGTCCGCAATGCTGAACATTTTTACGAATACACCACACTTATATCTGCATAATTTATTTTGTTCGCAGAATACATTAAGATTCGCGTCTGGAAAGCTCTAAGCTGTAGATGTGGATATTAATCCAGATTATTTACCGTTTGTTGTTGCGAAAAATGTGGGCGACAGCAAATTGTGTATTTCTTGCCATTGTACATGCCAAAAAAAAAAAAAAAAAAGGAAATCGTGCTTTAGAATTTTTTTTCATCACTACTTTTCTTTTTTTCTTTCTTTCTTTCTTTCTTTCTTTCTTTCTTTCTTTCTTTCTTTCTTTCTTTGTTTCTTTCTTTCTTTCTTTCTTTCTTTCTTTCTTTCTATCTATCTATCTTTCTTTCTTTCTTTCTTTCCTTTTTAGATACCGCCCAATGAACTCGTTCATTTTACTTTGATGAATGGTATGTATATGTGTCAAAAACAAATTCCCTTTGGCGAACTTGTTTAATTTTAGATATGTTGGTGCTTTATGAGCAGTGACAAAGTAAACTTCTGTCACTGAGCTGTATTATGTATAACTAAAGGTACCTAAATCGAAAAGGACCGGGCAATTGCTGTCATGTCGCCACAGACGAGAAGCCCCTTTCGTTCCGTTTATGTAAATCCATTCAAGAAAATTATAAACAATGTGTAATGATGTAAATACGGTCGATGGATTGTTCGGCCAGATGGGCTACTTAGATCTCATTTCACTGTTTATTGCATCACCAGCTTTTATCATGTCAAGCTTTTAAGGATCTATTTAAATTGTATGTCGCATGATGTCGGCTGTGTAAAAATTGTCATAAATTTGCATCCAAGAATAGCGGAGAAATTTCTTGCTCCTTCTTTACCTTCACCGTGCCCTTATGTGAAGAGGAACCAACGCTGATCCAACATCACCGACAGTGACCCATCGTGAATGCAACGTCGTTTGCATGCAGCCTTATGGCACTGGTGTGAAGGTCCATATTTGGGCATTATTAATTAAAGCAATGTTGCAGAAATAGCAATTAACGTATGTGCGCCATAAACCGAAGCATTGTGATCATTGGGTAAATTCGATACTTTTGAAACTGTTTTGCATGTTTGCTTTAAAAAGTGTGTTATATTGTGAGAAGATGAATCTTCAAACAGTGCGGCAGTTAATTTAGATGTCATTCATGGACCCCCACTGAATGACAACCAAGACAATTGTGCTGGAGGATGGGGAATCAAGGAGGATGTGTATGTAGTCCTGGCGACACAAGACTTTCATTTGTGGATTTGGATCATTATTGATAATTCTTATACCATAAAGGTTTATTTAATCATTCATTTCATTGATTCATTGTATTGTTCACCTGCAAGATGTCCAGGCCATACCGCCGAACGTCAAAAACTGGAACATTCCCCCCTCCCCACTCCATACAACCATTTTGAGTTATGGATGTTTTTATGGAGTCTCTTCATTTTATTTTCTTTATTTTTGGGTTTTTTTGACTTATTGTCAAAATAAAGGTCATTTGTGGAATCAGGATCAAGCAGTTATTGTACTATGTGAGCTAAATACGGTCCCAGGCAAATCATTGGTCACAGCGACCGACAAATACAAGGGTTGTCGGCTTTGCGTATTTATTATTATGTTTGAACTTTTCAATCGAAAGTTGTGGGACGCTGATGGGTTTATTTGCCCCATGTCATCAGCTTAAACGAGATGATATCGGCGCTTAAAGTAGATAAAGCTGCTGACTCAATATCGTTATCTTGCCATGTAAAGGTGAATTAGCTTGTTGCTTTGTCCCTGTATAGTGTGCAGAGTACTCCTTGCCGTCTGCTTTTCTCTGTACAACGCATGTATAATGGATTTACAGTCAAGAAAAAGGTGTCAAAACACTCAGCAGTGGTTTTCTACAGACTTGTTGCTGTATTTTGAATGGTAGAAACCTTGCTCAGTATATGGGACAGGTTTAGTTAAAACTCCGCAGAACACACGGAATTTAATTGTGATTGAAATATCATTTGTCCCACGGAACAAGACGTGCCCAATGTTAAACCCAAGCATTGCTATTATCATGATTTTCGTGGTGTACATAAAAAGTTGGTTGTTTATGAGACTTGAAACCAGGAAGCCGATGCGAGTAAAATTTTAGAAGTATTAAAAGTAATTGTTTTCTTTATGCACAAACAAGTATCAGACAATACTGAGTCATTTCGTCCGAAAAACAATTTGGTTTATCCATACAACTTTAATAACTTATACGTCAACTGCATTATGGAAAACTGAAAGAGTATATACTCCTTACTTTGTTCATTTTTAGCGCTGCTAACCATAGGCAGCAGAGCTTATGCGATCACTCATGTCCGTCCGTCCTTAAAAATCAGTGCTGTCCAGCTGAAAATATATATAGCAAAATTTTCTTTCCTTGTAGCATTTTTGCCACTTCTTTACATACGAACCACTTATTTTTGGAAAATCTGTAGCAATTTTGAAGAGATTTGTAGCAAAATTTTGCTACAATGCTCCAGGTGGACAGCCCTGTTAAAAATGTGCTTGTCAAAGCGATGGCAATTACAATTTGCAAAAATAGGTAGCCTCTTGAAATTTGTGGATATATTTTATGCACAGAAATCCAGGTTCCATCCGTTGTTGGTGGCACCACATATTGAATGACGTAGTGCAGGGGCCAACAAGTGAACAAAAAAAAAAAAAAAAAAAAAAAAAAGAAAGAAAACAACCCTCCCCCCCCAAAAAAAAACAAAAATAAAAGAATAGAAAAAAAAAAAAAAAAGGGAAAATAAAATTTTAAAAAATGCTCTGGTGTGTTTGATTTTAAGTGGGTCCTTATGGAATTTGGTGGCTTTCTGTAGGCATTATTTCACCTGGGGCCAATCGGGTGCAAGTTACAGAACTAAGTAGTTGCTGGATTTATGGTGCTCATACCTTTGAGAACCTTTTATCTGTAAATTAGCCCATTGTTTGGCCTGAGAGGTACTTTTTCCATGATGAATTATGTAAACACAGGGCGACTCACATCTTTATACAAGTGACGTAATAAAGCTAATTTCACCCAATGTGTATCATGTGTGAAAACTAAATCTTACATAATCTGGGTGACCTTGATGTCCTTTCACAAGGTCACAGAGGGAATATGTGTCATAAAATGAATTTCTTGTGATGGTTCTTACATCCGAATTTAACACACACGTCCACGTGTCACTGCAGACAAAAGTCAGACAAAAGTCTAGGCGATGTGAATGCATGGTGGCACTGCCTGGTGGCAATTATTGAAACTAACATTTTTTGGTATCAAAACACTAAATTCATTTTTGTGATAATAAATTGAGACAAAACTACAAATTTTACACCAAATATGCATTAGACCAATGGTGAGATTTGGTGTGGCCTTGATCCATTTTTCGAGGTCTCTAAGGACTAAATAAGGGACACTTAATTCGGTGTTGTAGATGAATGCATGTCATCAATAGAAGTAAATGGTAATTTGAGGTGATACGTGTGTATAAGGGGGGGGCAAGTGTGTGTGTGTGTGCGTGTGTGTGTGTATGTGTGTGTGTGTGCGTGCGTGTGCGTGTGTGTGTGTGTGTGTGTGTGTGTGTGTGAGCGTCGCCAGTTTACTTGCAATATTTTAACTCTATCCTACGGTTGACAGGTTTCTTGCATCAGTTTTAAACAGTCATTGCTATGATAATGTACTGGTTTAAGTGTACAAGGATCAATAAAATTGGTTAAATTATCAGTTGCGGAGTTTTATTTTGAATTGTGCACCTGTCGGTCCACATTCCCAGCAAATGCTGATTTTCACCAGTACATTGACTTGTGGGTAAAATCGGGAACCAGGAGCCGCAAATAATCTATGTTTAATACCCAGGACCAGTGACGGGTACCTGGGACATGGGTTGCTGCTGAAAAAAAATAATTTGCTTTTATTCAGGAACAGTAATAAGAATTTCACATGTTGTCTATTCCTGAAAAGGGGGGGACTTAAAGAGATTACATGAACGCATGCGTCCCTTGTGGCTGGTCGAACACAAAAAAGTCTTGTAGCATTAACTTTCTCATTTGCACAACACACCCGTCGCTACCGATAATGTAATTTTTAGCTGTACTTCTAGCTTTTGATTTGAAAAGAGTGTACCTTCACCATATCTGTAGATCATTGGAATCGATATGCCTATTTATAAAAAGAAGGGTGACAATAGGAAGTGCGCACTGGGAGACATTTGATTTGCTGTTGGAAAATCAGCCTCTTCTAGTTTTTATTATGTTCCCTCATGCTGAGAGCACGCGCTTACAGGGCACGCTAGTTGCAGGCGATCCTACTTTGCAAATTGCACGTCCATCTTGTTTTTTTTTTTTTTTTCAAAATGTTTCCACACAATGCTCAGTGGACGCCTTGGGCTCAAAGCCATGCTGAGATATGAAGGATAAACAAGTGTGATCAACGATCCAGTATTTGAGGGACAAAAAGACGTGAAAAACATATTTTAGCCAATTAATTAAACTAAACTCGTATTGGAAATGGCAACATAACAAACTGAGGTGCGCTAAAAGTAGGAACGAAGATCGGCAGTGAAAAAGGCAGAAATAGACATACATCTGTAATTTCCGAGTTAATGCAGTAGTTTTCACATTGGAGCTCCTTTGGATTAGATGGAATACAAAGCAATACATTTTACTGAAACTATCCAGCGATGCAGTGAATCATGCATTCTTGGATGTAGCACATATGTGCAGAATGAGAATGAGGCAACAGCCTGGTTTCGACCTCAATACAAGCTTACGGGAGCCGACGAAGGCCGTTAAACTTCTATGTACGTACATGAATATGTACAAGAGTATCAGCTGGCGGAAGCCATAGTACGCATGCACTCGAAAAATAAACACCCTGTTACAGTAAATCAGAAAACCTGGTGTCAGCAAGCAACTTTTTGTTGCATAATATATCGCCAGTGCCCAATGTACATTCATTGTGTCGAAAGAGGATGCCCCTTGCACGTCAAATGTGTTTAGGTGCAAAATAACCTTCGTTACTACCCGTGAGGCCTAATCAGCAGACGGACCTGAATTGCTACGGTATTACCCATGGGGAGGTGCCGGCAATGCGGAGGAAAGGTGAAAGGTGAATACGGAACAAGGGCCGGGCCATCTGGTTACTTACACTGACGACACGGATTGCTTTAATATTATTCTTCACTTGGAGAATAACAAGAAAGGTTTTTGTTACAGTAGTGCTCACATAAAAAACAATATTATATTCATCAAATCCAATTTTGCTGCAGAGCAACCGCAGATCTAGTTTGGCGTAGAGATTTTTAACCACCAAAATTTTTCCGACACGCCACAAAACTAGCCGTAACAAACTGGCATTACCGCTGGATCGTGTAAAGACGAAGCCTACGCCAACGCCCCGGTGCGGATATAGGACTGACAATGTTGTACAAACCCGCTTACTGACCAGTAGCAGTGGATTTCTCTCAATTCCTCGTAGTAATAAGGCAATCAAGGTTTGTAGGCCCTCTGTCATTCTTGCTCCCGTGCGAGCAAAAGTCCTAAATCTTTCAATCCTTCCTCCCAACAACCTTAGTACAACGGCACAATCTCTAATAGACCTGCGGCACAGAGGGCCCTTCGGGGGTCATACCCCAACCCGTGGTATAACAAGTTACAGCCTATATTTTTTTATAGGTATATATGTCCTCTTTATGAAAAAATAGGTTGTGGAATCTGAAAAGCGTTTTATCATATACATTTCTACCCGTTTCCATGACAACCTATATGCCATTTCTGAGACAACTAAAATTTGTCCTTAAACATAATAACTTTGGTGATACTGCTTGTGGAAAGGCTAAATAAACACCATAATGTGCTCAATTGCTCTAATATAGTCACAAAATACGGAGTTTGTTCAAAGTACCTAATTATCATATGTTAATTTATGCAAATATATGAAATTTCCATCGAAATTAAGTATTGTGCGACGGATAACATTCTATATTTACTAATATATAGTTTCGTTTATTAAAAAAAGGCAAAATGATTAGGAACAGTACTCATGCAAGTTTTATTTATCATGTTTATATGAGTATACCATATGCATATTAATTAATATGCTAATATGGCTATCATATGTCATCTTCGCTTAGGGAACCGTCATAACAATTGCCAATACAACTGATAAAGTAAGATACTACTTTGTACCATGTATTCACACCTACACGTAATTTACAGTGAACCATCCCATGGAGTCCTGCAACATAACTAATGTATCTGTGGCATCAAACTATAATTCGAGATGCCTTTTAGTAAAGGAAAACAGTATAAGTACATGTACACGCCAAATACAGAGGGCTGATCAATGATGGTCACAGTTTGGAAATTCTACGCCAAGATTCAATCATCATCTTCCTCATCATCACTGTCTGCTTCAGTGTCAAAAGTGTCATTTGCACACTCATGTCTAAAGCATGCACATAATTCTGTACATTTAAGTCATATCTGGAGGCAATAGCACTTTCTTGCGACAGTACACTCAATATCGGTGCAATACATATGAGTCAGGTTGCGGACTTCCCGTGGGGCTAGCTCATTGGTATACATCAAAGGCTTGAGGTAGCCATCATAAGACACTTCCCAGCCGTTACCATTGGGATCCCACACTTTAGGGTTAAGAATGTGACTGTTGTATTGGTGTCTTTTTGTCCAAAACCACTTCCTAGTAGTCATTACCCTATTCCGCATTCCGACCTCTTTACTCTCCATAAGCTAACCTGTCCCTGTCTAACCTATATACATATAGAAGTACTATTGTCCAAATTGCACACGTCCCTCTGTAAAATTTTGAAATAGGCTGTATTAGCCGAAATAAATTAAAGGGTCTTCGGCGGGTAACTACTCAACATGTTTCGCAGCCTTTTACCCGTACATGTCTATGAGTAGCGGCTCCTTGTCTAAGCTAAATATTCAGCAAAGACAACCCACATAATAATGAATAAATATGAGCGTGGCAAATGATGAATTAGCTAAATACGTGAAGTTTTGCTTATAAATGCAGACCTTCATTTTGAAAGAAGAATACCTGGCAAACAAACTATAATTACCAAATTTGTATAGTACAGGTTCAGTTAAGAACGATTTGACTTACCCCTGAACCGATATGTACCCTTTCTAGCTGGACAGCTTATTCTAGTTAAAACATCTGGCAGTGTTAAACTGAAGTGGAAACAAGCTGGGGCATTATATTCAGTCCCAGTGATTGTAAAATAAACAGCTGCAGCTGGACCACCTGTATAAACTAAGGGAAATCCTCACAATGACTGCAACAATGTTCATCCTGCACCAGAAATGTAAAACAAACTCCATGCTGACACCTACTCCTCAAACAATTGAGCTCTATTTCATTGCCAAACCTGAGTCAATGTATCAACGTAATGTGTCAGGTTTGTGATATTTGAAAAAATACTGTCACTTTTGAGTATTTTTTAAATATTGAGTAAATGTACATTTAGGCATGTCAGAAAAGAATGATAGTCATTAGCATTTATGCCAAAAACATGTTATCAAAACAATTTTTCTAAACAGGATTATAAGTACAATTAAGCAAACATGTAACTGTCGTAGGCCGCTGCTTGCTACCGATAGTCATTTGTATTTCCGTCAAGAGAATGCAATGAAAATATTAAACAGATATCAGGTACAATTAGGCAAGCTTGTAACTGGCATATGCCGCTACTCGCTACCGATAGCCCCTGGGGGGTTTAACCTAAGAGAAAGCAAGCTAGCCTAAAATGTCTTAAAGGTGAACATGAAAACAGAATGATGCCAAAAGATAAAATTAAGTCGAAAAAAAGGCAAGTCTAAAATCTCTAAAATTATTGAAGCCAAACTTTCTAACCATCTCGGGATATTTACAGCAAAATTTGTAGAAATATTTGATCAAAAGTACATCTTTGAATCCTCCTGACTCGAGTTTATTATAAATAAAAATTTGGTTCTAGATGCAAAGTCCTGAAATTTAGAACAAATACGACCAAATCCCAAAGTCTGTGAGAAAAACGTATTATATCCGATAGTATCCGAAATAATACTGTCTGGGAAAGGATAATTATCTACTTCAAAGTTAAACTCATCGGTTTTGTGATAGACTTTAATACAAAACCTGTCATTAGTGACCTGAATATCCAAGTCCAAAAACACATCTCTGAAACCATCTGAATTGTTACCCTCCATAGGGATATCTTTTGGGTAAATTTCTTTAGCAATTTTACTGAAATTTTGTACATTTATGCAAGCAATGTCATCAATATATCTTGCGTTGTTTGAACATTTGTAGCCATTTGAAAGTCATTTTTCATCACTTTATCCATATACTTAAATTCAAGCCAGGTTATATACAAATCTGCCAGTAAAGGGGAGCAGTTGCTACCCATTGCAATGCCTTTTATTTGTTGAAAAATCAATGGTCCGCATTGAACAAAAGTATTCTCCAAAAGAAATTTTATAGCATCTATCAGTTTCAACAGTGTACGATTTAATGTTGCTTTTTGAATATTTGTTGTGTTATGTTTTCTTTGTATATGAATTAATACTAATGTATGGCCCACCATTATGGTTAAACATTTTGCTTATCAATTCTGAAAGTGAACTTTTGACTTCATCTATGGGTAGATTTGTGTGCAGTATAGAAAAATAAAAACATTTGATATTTGTTGCTTTTACATCTTTGATTTAGATACAAACTCGGAAGAATTACTAATACCCCCAAAACAATTTAATTCACTGTTTCTAGAAATTGCATTACAGTATTTACGAAAATGATTCCTAATTGCAGTCAAACACAATGTTCCTTCTTTTGATAATCGTTTTCTTGTACATTTTGCAGCACCGGCTATGAATTTAGATTTAAAAGGGTTTTTATGTAATTTGGGTATCCAGAACAAACGTGCAATAGAGGAGTCCTTTTCGGAAATATTGATATTAAAATTCCTTTTCATCTCATCTTTATGTGTATCTATCAAATAATCAATGGATTTTTGGTGTAATTTATATACGTCATTTCCTCTTATGTCTGAAATATTGTTCATACCAAGTTCTTTTTTCAAAACATCCAGATAATATTTTTTGCAGATGATCCCAAGATAGTTCCCTGCCTTATCTATGTTAGTGACTACAAAACTTTATTGTAGATCTCTGACTGCTTTTGAAACTTCAGGTTGTTTTAGATCAACCGTATTGAAATTTTTAATGTGGGATTTGTAACAATAAATTCTTTTTCTAGAAACTTTTTGCAAGTGTGATAACCATCCTTTAAATTTCTGAAATTCTATTTTTTCTTTCTTTGCCCATTTCATACAGTAGGAATCAAATGCATCACATGTATCCTGAAAAATACTGTCAATGTTCAACTTGGGACATATCCGAAATTTTGTACCTTTTTTCATAATTTCTTTTAAACTTGAATTTTGTATGATATCCAAATTACCTGCAAATACATGTTTGTGATATGCATCAACAAAATCAGAATATTTACTGTTAGACATACAGTCACAATTTTGATTCGCTGCAATATCTTCAAGAGTACTTGAAGCCAGAAATTGCTTGTAATTCATGATACTTTGTCCAATATTGTTGCCATATCTATAGGAAATGATGGGGGGGGGGGGGTCTTTTATTTTGCACTCCTTGGGAATCATGTTACGCACAAATTTCAATTTGAAAAGGGACTGAATGTTTAGTGAATCAATAATTTTGTGTTTGAAAGGAATGCTGCAAAACATTTGATTTAATTTTATTTTATTAGAATCTGGTTTCCGAATAGTTGTTATGTCAGCGTACACAATTTTGCAAAAAAATTGCGGAAATGTGTGTTCTGAATCAGTAATACCCAAATATTCATTAATTTTTGTTATGTCTCGAAATGATAGTGTTTTAAGAGCTGTATGTAATTGATCAATGCCATTGTGGCACCAGATGGCACATTGATATTGTGCCCTTTTCACGTGTTGCTCAAATACATCCTCAGTAGGCGGTAGTTGAGCAGCTGATCGGTCTGTGGTGGAGGCAAGCGTATATCGTAGCTTGTCCAAAGTAGTCTTGTAATCAGTCCCTTTTCCTGTGTTAGAGAAATTTGCTACATAAAACACAGGTATTGGGATTTAGCTTGGCTGGGGGTGACTTCTTGGATGGCGGTTCCAGGTTCATGATTTTAGGTTCACGGTACAAAATTATCTAACCTGCAAATACATTAAAACGTAGGTGTTCTTACCAGGTTCAAGCTTTATTTTAGAAAATAATCCAGTTCACCATGTGTATATTATCAATCATGCAACACATTTTGACAATATGAACAGTCATTCTCAATAACACTGATAGTGAGGCAATCACATAGCAGAATTAGAATCCGACATGGACTCTGGAAGTCAAAGAAATGTGCCCAGATTTGTTCCTTCTGGTGCTTCTACAACAAAACACATAAATTATAAAATCCTAATTTGACGATGACCTCATTTGCATAAATTTAATGATAGAGGTTCTAAATTGTCTTCACTTCATATTTTTTTCGGTAATATATGTGCTAAATTTGCTCAAATTCCAACAATGTGTTCTGGAGAAAGCACTTTTGCACAAGCCAGCCAGACCAGACAACCCATAAACATAATGCCCCCCCCCCCCCCCCCCCGTGGCGGACCCATTAAATTTCAGTAAAGCTGTGAACGAAAAATATTAATAAGACGATTGGGATTCTATGTTCTATATGTTTTGAAGCATTTTTCAAGGAAATTTAACTTTTTGCATTGGTACAGCACATAATGAGTGATATACATCTCTAGAATGGCTTCAAAAGCCCCTACATTTGAAGCCTAATTTGCATCCATGTAATGGTGTCCACTTCATATACTCCAGTAAATTTGGTATCAGTATATCCCTGGGAATATATTACCTTCATCATTTAACAATTACCCCTATTTTTGGTAATTTGGCAACTGCAGTAAACAACATCAACTAATAGACGCATTTATATTGCCGAATAGATCACAAAATTTTGCATATAATTATAATAATAATGATGTTATTCAAAGAATTTTTTGAAAGCGTCAAGCCTGTTGAACGAATAAGGTTAGAGCTACCTTCTGATGAAATTTGGAGTGCTTATCTTCAAAATTAAGGCAGATATTAAAAAATTAGTGAAAAGTAGTCATTTTCCACAAAAAATAGAGGTTGCCATAGAAACGGGTGTGCAAACATATCAAAAAACGCTTTTCGGACTCAACAACCTATTTTTCTGTAAAGAGGAGACATGTGCGCACATTTTGATATAGGTTGTGTTTTTTTATACCTTTGGTTGGGGTTGCACCTATTTTTAGGGCACTTTTGAAGCATTTGCCGCTAGCCTATAGGCGAAGTTCGAAGATGGGTGACCTTGACCTAATTTCCAAGGTCACAGTGGTACCTGAGTTAACTTTGGTTTCCGCATAATAACTGAAGAGGTTTTAAGCTAGGACTTTAATATTGCACAGGATTATAGTGCATATTTGAGGCTAGGCGAAGTTTGAAGATGGATGACCTTGACCTCATTTTAAAGGTCACAGAGCCACTATACTGAATATGGGTTGGTACCTGAGTTAACTTTGGTTTCCACATGATGACTGAAGAGGTTTTTAAACTAGGACTTATATTCCACTGGATAATTGTCCGCATTCAGGTCTAGGTCAAGTTTGAAGATGGGTGACCTTGACCTAATGTCAAAGGTCACAGAGCCATTTGGTTGAAAACTGTTTCTGCATGATAACTTGCATTTTAGAGGTAGCACTTTTATATTCCACAGCCTTATGGTTGCCTATAAGGGCTAGTTTGAGTTTTCGAAAGGTGACCTTGACCCAGTTTTGAGGGTCACACACAGACAGCAGACTTCCTTTTTTGCACAATAACTAATTTTTCGGCTTTAACTTTTATATTGCCCAGGTTTTTAGTCGTTTTTTAAGGGCTAGGTTAAAGTATAAAGATATGTGACATTGATGTATTATCAACCTTCACTAATTTTGTAAGGTCACGAGTGCCCCTTCTACCACTAGGGTAGCGAGGGCAAGGGTAATGAGGGAGGGGGGCATCTATGTTTTACAAACATATCTTGTTCATACTTGTATTTTGAATGCCCGATGAGGTTTTCTGTTGCATCAGTTTCATTAATTGCATTAATGAAGTCGATGTCGAGAATGTCCTCAGCATTGGGACAATCCTCCAGATCATCACAAGAGCCAAGTACCAAACCCTTCAAGCACTCCTTCTCAGTCTTTACCCGCACGTCTGCATGAGGATTCAATACTGTGTTGACCTCAGGAGCTGGTGTCACAAGAGTTGCAGATGCAGAATAATGCTGTGTCCATAGCTCATCCAATGCATAGAGAGTCCACCAGCAAAATGACTGACTAGAGCTCACCCACAGGAGGAGACGACACCTGCTGACCAGCACACACAAGGCATATAAACCTCGGGCCCCGGGGGAGCCTACGGAAAACTAATCTTACATCTGCCTGACGAACTTTCTGCCCCTGAGAAGATTGCGAATGTCGCATGGACTCTCCTTAGTGCAGAAAATACTGCTCCAATGCATGCAGTAGTGACAGGCAGGATGGTGATCCCAGTGGGCCATCCCGTGGTCGTTGGCATCCCAAGGGATGTCCAATTCCACATCCATATCCGTACTACCTGTTATGAAATGTGTATGGCTGTTTGTTTTCATTTGGAGAGGGCACTGTATTCATTCAGTGTGTGCCAGGTCATTAAGTTCAATGACCTGTAGCCCCTGAAGAATTCACTAATATTATGTTGAATCCAATACCGAAAGATACAAGGAAGTCTAAATGTGATCCTGATAATTATCGAGGTATAGCACTCAGTAGCGTCATCGGCAAATTATTTGATTAGATTGTTACGATTGAAAATTCTGATAGCCTATGTACTTCAGACCTACAGTTTGGCTTCAAATGTAAGAGTTCTACAGTTCAATGTACTCTGACCATGTTAGAATGTGTTAATTATTACCCTTCTCGTGATTTCAATGTCAATATGGTCTTTCTTGAAGCTACGAAAGCTTTTGACGGTGTTGAATATGTAAAATTATTCAGGTTACTCTTAAAAAGAGGCTTATCCCCAGTGGTAATTCGTTTATTAATTAACATGTACACAAAATCATAAAGTGAATGTTGTCTGGAATAATGTAGTTACTGACCCCTTTACTTGTAGTAATGGAGTAAAACAAGGTGGCGTTCTTTCTCCAATTCTATTCGGCATCTACATGGATGAATTGTTAGTCAGGCTAACAAATTCAGGTGTTGGGTGTCATATCGGAAATGTTTTTCTTGGTGCGTTCTCTAATGCAGACGACCTGGTTATTTTGTCCCCAACTATTTATCCAGCTCAAAAATTGCTTGACATATGTTCTGATTTTGGAATGGAATATGATGTACAATTTAATCCCAGCAAAAGTAAATGGATATCGTGCCGGCCAGCTAAGTCAGATAAGTTAATTCATGTGAATGGCAAACCTATTAAAATGGTCACACAATATGTCCATTTGCGAAATCTGGTTGGATATGGACTCATGGGTTCTCAGATTGTAAGAAGTGCAAATAAATTTCATTCAGAAGTTAATCTACTTATGGCACAATTTGGTAATATTTTTTTTTCTTTTTCACTATATAGATTATTCCAGTCTTACTGTATGTCATTTTATGGCTCTCAATTATAGGACTTCTCCTGCAGACAAATTGAAATGGTATTTTTTTTGCTTGGCGTAAAGCTGTTCGACGTGTATGGAAACTCCCAAATCAATCACATTGTGTCTTATTGCCTTTGATATCAAATGACCTACCAATTTTGAGATGCAAACGCACAAGCGGTTTATGAAATTCATACATGGTGTCACTAATAGTAGAAATTATGTGTTAAAAACATGCGGTGAATAGATTTTGTCAGGTGTTAATATTCTGTTGGAAAATCATATAATTTCATTATGTCAAAATATGAGATAAATAGGGAGCTGGTACATGATGGTCGCTTTAGCTATATATTGAATTTAATCACTTCGAGCATCACCCCTGTGTCAGAGGAGACGGTTGCATCGGCTGTCGTTATACGTGAGCTGTGCGAAGTGCGGGACGGATACTCTGACTCCATACTAAATGAAACTGCAGGAATGCAATTAATTGAACTTTTGTGCACAAATTGATCTTCTTATTGTATTATTAGGACAGTGACCAATGTGAGTGGTCGAACTATGATTTTTTCCTTCTTTCTTTCCCTTTTAATCCAAGTCATATTGTGTACTGTGAGTAGGAATAAAGATATATATATATATATATATATATATATATATATATATATATATATATATAATGATACTGAGTTAGCCTGTGTTGTGAGTGACACACATGTAACTAGTTTACATGTGGAATAAGCTAGCATGGTGACCTACATTCATATCAGGTGATCCAGACAGGTCTCAATGCACTGTGATGTGTGACTAGTTAGAAAACTCTGGAGCGGTGGTGATATTTCTGTGTCTAGATATAAAGTAGATGTTTTCCTGATTGAGAAAAAGGAGAAAAGGTGAGTTTAAAGTGGGAGCTTCCAACAATACGCGTCCACTAGAAATGGACGCCAGAGTAGCATTACAGCCACCAAGAGCACTGTGCAATGCCACAAGGCCTGGATGTCAGTGAGTGCAACAGCGTGGTGATAGCACTGGACCCACTGACTTTTTGTTGGGGCTCTACTAAGCACCCAGTGTACATGGAGACCAGCTTAAGTGACCTACGGTGTTGTGTGCTTAATTTGAACATTTAAAGGATCACTGAGTCATTCCAGCATTTTTATTTGTTATGATGCTGGTACAGCCTATGGACACAAAAGGTCAATATTGTGGGAGATTTATTGGAGCGTAAACATATTGATTTGCTTTTTAATCAAATCTTCTTTTATAGTTATGACAATCGTATCCCTTACAGTCATCCTTGAATGCAAGCTGTGCATTTGCGCCATTGTGTCTGCTTCTTTATCGTAAACAAGTAAAAAAAAAATCAAAATGGACTTTATGCATGTTTGCATGTCATCTTTGACTGTATTATCTTGAGATATTTTATATGTCTGGAACTAAAATTGATCTGCATAATTTTACCAGAATGAGCTACAATTCAGCCACGTGTGCAATTTCCACTGGAGCATAAAGAACTTAGTCATATTTTATTTAAAGTGACAACCAGTTTAATTTCTTTACTGTGTGAACCAGGTGGACGTATATGCGGCACTCCACCCCACAGCATTAAATCCAACTAGGTGTCAAGACCACTCTGGCTTTCTCAGCGCTGTGGTTTTCATGCATGAAATGCACCTCACGCCTTAACCCCTCCACCGCAAACCGGCCAAAACCGGCTGGCGGTCAAATGTGGTCTGCTTGAGTGCTTTCAACTAATTTCAACAGTTCTGAAAAACAATTTGACTGAGAAATGTACATGAGACTTACCAAGATCACATGCCCCAGGTCAACAGCTTTCCTTGGCGTGGGTTGGGCACTTAGTGCCTAACCCACGCCAAGGAAAGCTGTTGACTCAGTCTTAATTCAAAGGGGAAAGGGTTAAGACCTGTTTCTCATTCGAACCATATCTTGCCAGGAACAACACCTTACAGGAGGCCGAGGCTGCATACTCCTACCCACACAAGGTCAAACTGAATTAGAAAAAGCAGCGTCTGAAGACCTACAGCTATTAGACTCAAAGTAGATTTCCCAAAAAACGTACATATCTATGACATGCATCCAGGAAGCAGTTCGACTCTTTTGGAGACCAAAAAGCACCCACTCGCAGACCCATTTCATTCCAATGACTTGCTCGCACAATTGGGCAAACCCTCTCGAGGTCCCATTTATGCACAAAAGGTAACTGGTGCTCTGGACCAAGTGGGAGTCCCCAAGGAACACAGGGATTTGCATCAGAAAAATAAAAGTGTGTCAATATAAATTATCGTTGTTTGTCTTGCTCTCTGATCGAGGGCGCCGGACTGAGGGCGCGAGTCACTTTAGTGACGAGAAGGGGACAAACGAGATATGCCGCCTCCGCGCATCTTTTCCCGATTAAATCGCTTTTGTCCGCTGCATACAAATAATCTTTACCTCCAGTTGTTCCTAAGAACCTACTTCGTCGATTGCAACGCGACAATCGCTCCACTAGCAACAACGTACGGGTTTTTTTATTCACTTTTATTCTCAACTCCTCAAATAAGTCGGTCTTCATTGTACGGAAATGACCTTTGACCGACCCCAAACGGCACTTCGAGGATTACTGGCCTCTCATTGGCCAAGCTATTCCTGGTAAATTAAATTAATATATTGTTTAGTCAAGACATTTATGTTTAAAGAATGAAAGTGCTAATGTTACAATAAATCGCAGCTTATAAGTTATAGCTCCCAATATCTTGATTGACAGTCCACAATACAGCATTCCCCAATTTCTGTTTAATTTTTTCATATTTATTTTCTTTGAAAGATCAATGTATGATATTGTAGTTTTCTTTCAACAGTGGTTTCTAATCATTCGTTGACATTGAGTAAATAGGCCTACTAACCAGTTTGTAGCATATTCTCCACCCATAGTGGTGCTACTTCTACATTCATTCGACTTCCCTGCCGTCAGGTTAAAAATACCACCAAGTTTCACTTTGCGTGACGTCACAGACTTGTGTTTGGAATTATAACAAAACTGTTAAAAAAAATGCAACACATCTCCGCTCATAAAGCATTTTACAGATAAATTCTTGCAATATTATTTAAGCAGTTTGACATATAAGTAAAACATAAATGTCTTGACTGAACAATATATTAATTTAATTTACCGGGAATAGCTTGGCCAATGAGAGGCCAGTAATCCTCGAAGTGCCGTTTGGGGTCGGTCAAAGGTCATTTCCGTACAATGAAGACTGACTTATTTGAGGAGTTGAGAATAAAGGTGAAAAAAAACCGGTACGTTGTTGCTAGTGGAGCGATTGTTGCGTTGCAATCGACGCAGTAGGTTCTTAGGAACAACTGGAGGTAAAGATTATATGTATGCAGCGGACAGAAGCGATTTAATCGGGAAAAGATGCGCGGAGGCGGCATATCTCGTTTGTCCCCTTCTCGTCACTAAAGTGACTCGCGCCCTCAGTCCGGTGCCCTCGATCAGAGAGCAAGACAAACAACGATAATTTATATTGACACACTTCTATTTTTCTGATGCAAATCCCTGTGCCAAGGAATATCGGGGATGTCTCAATCATAGCTTCTGTAGGCCTACTTTATCCCTTTGCTATAAGCTAAGCTCACTGACAAGTCAGGAGAAACAAAAAGTGGCAAGCCTACTTTATCTCTGTTTATCTTTGACACAAGTGATAAAATGTGGGTTTTGAGTGGTTAGGCCTTTATTTTTTAGAAAAACTAAAGTTTTAAGTAATGTAAAATATTTCAAAGGTTGAGAGGACTGGTTTCAAACCATCAGTTGCTCTTTATGGGTGACTGTCTCAAGTCAGGAGTGGAAATTGTTTCTTACTTTTTTTTAGTTTAAACATATTTATATTTATTGAATTACCCGATCGTACAGAATAGTAACTAATCAGGGGGTTCTGAAAAGATTTGAATAAATGGCACTGGTATTGGAAGATCAATGTTGATTGTTTGGTAACCCTAAACACTCTTTGCTGTCATTGTTGGGGTGAAACTTATTCATATGGTTAATGTTTTGCGGAACAGTTTCGGGGTTTTGCAAGCTGCTGCTGCAGATTTATTTAACTAAAAATCTCAAGTCAGCAGTGTATGTGAAGCTTTTTAATCGTAAATCGAATACAGGTGAGTTCCCTTTATCAAAGGTAATGGGCTGAATTATACCACTGAATTAATATAAGGGTAAACACCTGCCTCCATCCAATCATAGACAAAGATTACATTACATTCGAGAATCAAACTACTTACCGTCAGTACTGTACTGTACCCCACTGATTTGATCAAGCATATGATTGACATATATTTGTCTAAGTCCAAGAAATTTGTTTTGGCTTTGTCAATTATAGTGCTTCTTTTGATTCTTTTTCTAGACATAATCCATGACTGAAGATGCTAGAGGCAGGCACATTAGTTTAATGGTGATAAATGTCATATATCAAGGCATTACATCATGTGTAATGCAAAATGGCTGCAAGTATTTTTCGTTGCTATGAGCCGCGAGAACAGAAAAAATAAAAGCAAACGTCTGGCCTTTTCCTCCACAATTTAAATGAAGATTTTGCGAATTCCATGATTGATCACATAATCTCTTCACTGGGGTTCCCAGACGCCTTCACGGTTATTTTTACAAATTTTTCACAACTTATGTATGCAGACGACACCGTTTTGATATTGCTGGCAGACTCATCCAAAACATTACAAGATGTCCTGGATATTTTAGAACTTAGTGTGTGAAATGGAATGTAAAGAAAATACCTGTAACAGTGAAGAAATGGTATCTTGAAAGAAAATGGTTTAACCAGAATCTTTTAATTTTATGTTGAATCGAAGCAAATTAAATTTCACTTTGGAGTTAAATGCTTATGAATAGTTTTAAATTGTAATGGTGTTTTAACAAAATGCAGAAATCACTTATTCGATCAGGCTGCAAAGGCCATGTTTGCGCTATTTACGAAAGTTATGTTTCGGAATTTGTGACATTGTGGATCTGAAAGAAAAATAGACCAGTTCATAGGACTCGGGTTTATTCGGATCACCTCGGGAAGCGCACCACGCTTTGTTTACGTTTTGCGCTCGACCACGCTGGCCGGATTACACGTGGAAGGATCAGAAACTAAAACACAGAATGTGCTTGGATTTAATAGAAAATCATACTGTCAGCAAACTAAAAATGCACATTTCACCAATGATGTGACATTTTAGGTAAAACATTTGCACTGTTCAGCACAATCCATGCTGTAATCATTAGCGTTAGCCGTGGCATCCGTTGTAAACATGAAGGCGTGGGCCAGACTTGGCCACTTGCTGATTGCACAATCAGGCCAACAATCGAATGCATAATTAATTACGGTCCGGAATGGTTTGGTACAACTCGGTATGGCAGGTCCATTGGGACGTTTTTTTTATTTTTGTAACATAAGGAGTCATATGGCTGGCTACTGGCATGCACTGCTCGTGGTCAAAGAATCAAAATATTTATGTTGGTTGCTTAACCTATTATAAATCTAACTGACTCTATAATAATTATTCGAGATTTGATTGGCTCAACAATGCATATGGCTTATTGAATAGTTGTAGAATGATTAAACTGTTAAACTGAGTTGCATTGACCCGCATAAACAGTAATGGGACAGAGAAGTTTCAGGCACAAGTGAAAGTCATAACTGCAGAATATTTAGGTTTGAACAGTATTTGATAGAGATGTTGCAAAAATATAAAGTGTCTAATAATTCCTGGTCGGGCTCATTCTCCCTGTAGAACATGGCCGTCACAAAAAATGTGGATCACAACCATAAACACTGTCAATATTGTCATGACAATAAGCTGGGCAACAAGTTTTATTTCTGATTAGAATGTCCAGCATTACCAGATCTCCGTAAAAGTACAGATCCCAATACTACCGCATTGCTGTAAATACTTTGAAAATCAAACAACTCATGTCTTCACACCCTACAATTACAAGCAGGTATTGAAATGATATACTGTAGTTCTAGAAATTTTCACGCATGTTTAATTTCGCGCAAACTCATTTTTCCTGAAATTACAGAATTTTCGCGCATTTTAGTTTCGCGCAATCCAACGCCAAACAATGAAGTGAAATAGAATGCAACTTATTTCCGCGCATTTTAATTTCGCGCTTTTGGTGGTAGCGCGAAAAGCGCGAAATTAAATCGAGCGCGAAAATTTCTAGAACTACAGTATTAGACAGTATACCATATCCAAACCGTAGTCCTAATGAAACAAATCCAAGTCAATACCGACCAAAGGCAATGTTCCTTGGTATGTATACTTGAAACACATAAATTTATAGTTCATATTTACCCAAAAGACACCAAAACGTAAGTGTAAAGGTCCATAGGGTCGAAAGAGCCAAGTCTAGTTTTAACAGGACAGAATGCAAAAAGTTTGTTTGAAATTATAGCCTATTTCAGTAAATTGGCTTGAACAGGTGCATCATTTATGTGCATACAGGACCATACAATTTATGAAAAGTGACCAAAATTTACAGCACATCAGAGAATTTGTAAGCGCAGGTTCTTAATTTGTTGAAAATGTCAATAAAATTCAGTATTTAAAAAGGTACTGCTTGCAACCACCTTCTCAACAATGATCATCATCCATATAAGTCCACAAAGTGACACTAACACCAACATCAATCCATCTGAAAAGCGCCCTAGGCCTAAAATGACCATCAACAAGAATCCAAACAACATAATTATATAATTCGATGTGTTTTAGGCATGCAGTTAAAGACATGATGTTGTTTTAAAGGATATAAACTAGGAGTATTTTAAAAAGAAAAGTGTTTGAATGTGCAAATATAGAAAGTACATTGGATTAAATGTTAAACATCAGCCAGAAGCAAGTGACATTAGGCCTCAAACCATAAAAACGTAGTCAAAAATTCCATTACAATAGCCAAAATTTGTAAGGATAGCAGTCACATTTCAAGTTGGTTTCCAGAAGTATTTTTGGAAGGAAATTTAAATGTTCAAGAAAGCATAGAATCTCACAAGTCATCTAATAAGTCAACTATTAGGGTAATAATTTAGAATTCAAAAAATCTAATTTAGCGATTTACTTATTACGTCGGGCTTTGGTTATCTAATAGCATCACAACTTATATTCGTTTCACATTAATCATGTGTGCTTGGCATAAGTATCAGGTATTCACGAAGCGCTGTACCATATTTCGATACTGTGACTTTTGGGTCCCACCCACAAGTAAAGGTATAGAGCAAAGAAAACAACTTGGTAGACAGCCTTGAAAGGTAGCTCGTATTTGTCGACGAGGTTAGGATCATGCTGCATCAGAATCTGTTGGAAGTCTACATTAATGATTACATGAAGATGTAGTCAGCACACTTTCTTGACCAGGAACATATTCTACATCCACAAAAAGGGAAGAGGTGAAGCTGAAATCTTGAACTCTGCAAGATGAATTTTAAAAGCCATTCCTCTGGCCATTGATTAATAATTTTGCATCAACACGTTGCCACCTGTGATATTTCTGTCAATGACACTTGTCAACGACAACAGAGAGCTTGGAATAAAAAGATACAAGAAAACTACACATGGTATTAGGAAGCCTGTGCAGCTTCTTTTGTTCAATTTCATATACCATATTAAATGTTCTACCGTTTGCAATTACCAGTGTCATTTTGTGTTTTTAATTGACCGTTTCTCGTATACATAAGTATGTAATATAATGTATGGCTGCAAACAAAGAGAGATTAACAAATTATTATTATTGTCAAAGATTCCTGTGGGTTTATTCACAATTGAAATATGGCTGCCGTTTCGACATATTTCACCTGTCAATTATCAGTTTTTTATTTGTGATCCTGCTCCACCGAAGTTAAATACTCTTTCTATATTATGTATGTCCCTCAGTTGAATAAGCATTGCATCCTATGAATTTCCAAGCATACAAACACATTTTCGTGTCGTGTACCTTTCTACAAACTTTGTACAAAATTCTTATCAATATCTCTTGGTTACGAAAGTTAAATATCCATATACAGTTTTAGATTCAACACGTTTAGAGACTGAACAATGTTAACCACTGATGTCCGTCAGTTAAAGTAGTTTTTTGTAAGAATTAAACCCGAGTTATCCTACACATTGTAATCACAATTACATAACACTAAGCTTTTGTCTTTAGTTGCTTCTTACCACTCATTGCTGTAACTGATTATTTACATTCATCTGTATTCTCTGCTGGACCTGTCCTTAAACTTGCTATACCTGAGTGTTTCACGTGTTGCATAATGTTGGTATTCCTAAAACGTTTGGTGTAGATATTTTGATTACGGCTATATAGTTTTAATCTGTTGAGTAGTTTGATGGGCTGCACAAGCAGCACGTGTTAAGAAACCAAAATAAGTAAATTTTTGTGGTATTTCTATTTCCTAAATTCATTGCGTTAGAGCTTCAAGAAGATAATCTGCCCATGTTTATCGTTGCTGTTGACTTTTGCAATCGATGCAGGGAATGCAAGGCTGAGAACCGTGACAGACAACTTTGGGTCCCGTCTATTAAATAGTGTATCAAGTCCTGGTCCAATGACAATTTATAAACCAACCAGATCGATTGAATATAAAACTGAGTAACTGGATCTTATTACCGAAGATTCGCCTGACTTTAACAACGGGATCTTGGCTCCCATTTCCAACTTAGATCATGCTTTCATTTACCTCAAGATCTGTCACTCATTCCCCCCACCCACCCCCCAAAAAACCCTTAGAATATGGAAATTGATATTAACAGTGTCAACTGCATGATCTAAATGATTGTCTGTCAACCGTATTTTAGAATACAGGGCTAGGTGCTTTTGGCGATATTGATAACAAACCTAAGAGGAATACACTTCGAAGGCATTTATTACATGTCGTGATGTCACAATCAGTCCAAAGGGCACACCGCGGATGAATTTCAAAACCAAAAAATTAAAACGAAAAACAATAGGAAAATGGAAAACTTTACAAAAGAACAAGGAGAGAAAGTCATTTTCAATTTTGAAGGAATTTCGCAAGCTTGGAGCAGCGGGCAACAAAAAGGCCCCATTTGTTAATTTTAGGAAACTGCGACATGAGATTGACCCACATAATACTAGTCCTCCCAAAATGCTGGTCCTTAGCACAATCCATACCAGGCTCTAAAGCACACTCATCTATATAACCATAAGTCGAAAGTGTTATTTTTTTTTCAAATATAACTGATTAGAAGAAGCAGAAATTTTAAACAGGTGTTTTGCAACCCAAAGTACACTATCGAAGCAGAAACAGCCCTTATCTTTGCCTGATTTTCAATATGTGCCCACAACTCAAGTAGTCTTGCTTGAGTCACAGAAGATGAGGTCAGAAAGATATTATTAAAGTTGAAGGTAACCAGCGTAACTGGACCAGAAGGAATGAGAAATGTTTTTACCAAGAAAAACTCTAAGCATGGCTCCGTCACTTTGTAGGTTATTTACTACATCCCTGACTAGTGGCCAAATTCCGAATTTATGGAGAAAAAGCAAACCTTTGTTCCATTTATAAAAGAATGATCGCCAAAAGAAAAAAAAACGAAGTATAAACCCATCTTGTTGTTTAGTAACGTGTTTAAGCTTTTTTTATTCAGAATGGTTGTATGACCTTTTGTTCCAGAATGATGAGGAAATACCATAAGAAACCTGTTATACCTATCTTGGAATTACCGACAGCTCTAATCTGTCAAGGAAAGAACATATTACTCACATCACCAATTTATCAGACAATAAAATGATCTGCTACATAGATTCAGATTCAAGCTGTTTTGAAAAAACGTTGTGAAAATTGCACCCTTCTGTGATCAGAGCTATACTGGAGTATATTCTATTCTGTTTAACAACTGTGAGCTTAATTTATCCAATTTTCAGTAAATATCCAATACCAGGCAGCAATAAGTTGCACTCGAAAAAACATCACACAAATCGTTATAGGTTGCTCTTAGAAATAGGACGGATGATGTGAGTAAAAAGGTGAAAGTACTTTAAAGTTATTCTTTCTTACAAGGTGGTAAATAACAGGGTAGTTGCATTCCTTGCCGAGTCAGTTCCACCGTAGGCGGCGATATCTTCTGGACTATCTCTGACAACCCAAAAATATGTATTGTATTTGTGTCTTTTTGTCCAAAACCACTTCCTAGTAGTCATTACTCTATTCCGCAGTCCGAACTCTTTACTCTCCATAAGCTAACCTGTCCCTGTCTAGCTTATATACATAGAGGTTCTATTATCCATATTGCACACCTTCCTGTGTAAAATTTTGACATAGGCTGTATTAGCCCAAATAAATTAAAGGGTCTTCAGCGGGTAACTACTCAACATGTTTTGGAGCCTTTTACCCGTACATGTCTCTCTGAGTGGCGGCTCCTTGTCTAAGCTAATGCTACCTTATTTATGTCATATCTGGAGGGACGCCCTGGGAAGTCACAAACTTGTAGGCCTTTGCCAAGCTTTTGACCATTTACTTTCTCTCTGTAGTTGTGGTTAAACTCAAAGCAGATGGTGTTTCCCCCTCAGCCATCAGTTTGCTTACTAATTATTTCACACATTGTAAACAGTGGGTTGAGGTTGCAAGTCCTCTTAGTTCTTGGAATGCAGTAATTAAGGGAGTTTCACATGGATCTATCTTAAGCCCCTTCATCCTTCTTATGGACGACGTCTTATGTGCTATGAAGGATGAGTTCTTGTTCAACTGCGCAGACGATAAAACTGTTCTGGTCACGGCCAAAACTGTACATGAGCTGACCAATAAGCTTACTGAGGGTGGATTTTAATCACTACATAGTGTTCAGAAAATCAAATGAAGGAAAACACCTCAAATTTAAATTTGTGATTTCTAATGAAAAATTACTCCAAATTTGAACTTTGGTGGTTCAATTATTCATAGTGAGCAAAGTGTCAGACTGCTGGGGGAACACTTCTACAACAAACGTATTTTTTCGCAACACATATGTCTGTCATCTATAAAGCTGATGTGCATCATCTGAACTGTTTCATTTGTGCAGGCAGATTGTCTGATCAAAACTCCAAACCTCTTCTCTATAAATACTTTGTGATGTCGAATTTTAACTACTGCCTGGCAGTCTGGCACTCTGCCCAAAATTAAATGCTCTCAGGCTGGAGAAGATACAGTATAGAACCCAAACGTTCGTTTTCAGAATATTTGATGTGACGTGGACTATAAATCTTTGTTACAAATGGCAGGTCTACCAACTTTGAAACTGTCTAGACAGAGAGCAGTTGCCATTGAGGTTATCGTTCTACAGGATAAGTCCTACCTATTTGTGACATGTTTATCCTTCAACCTCATGACTACTCTTTAAGCTGAATGACCTCATTATTCCGTGCCTCACGCAGCTCGACAAAGTGCAGACTTCATTTTTTACTTCATTTTTATTTGGCACAACTATCTGGAACTTTCTTTGCTTTCAAATGAACTGAGAACTTAACTAGCCTTTCACTTTTTAGGAGACAGATTAAAAACTGGGAACGTTTGAAGTGCAAATGTAGCCATTGCAGGAATTCTTCAACGGCATTTTAATATTTCTGTTATATTGTATTGCTATGAGGTAATTCACGTTAAATAAATATATTTACAGTACATTAGATTTTCATAACTTTTATATCAATGCAGGCTGGATAACACTTTTTGAATGTTATTTGTTGACAAGCAACCAATTACCCGCACACGCAAAACGTTATGAACAATTAAATAGCACAATCAAACATGATCCATATTTATTAATTCCAAACCCAACAATGATAGCAAAGAAATTCCAGACTTGCCAAAGCATTAACATTCATCTTCCAATTCCAATGTGAAGAAACAAATTTCACTCCTGATGCTGGATAATATTGGATGACACTGGGTGTTAGAAGTGACACATTGACACAACAATGTTATAAGTTTACTACATTGTTTCAAAACTACCCCACTTCCCATAACATTTAGAAAAAGCTGTTTGAAATACATGAAAAGAGGCAAATTAATGTAACGTTATAAAGCAAATCCACATGGATGCTAAGAAATCTTACTTGGTAAAAATATTTATGATTCTTGGATCTCAAATTTTAACATTCCACTCGAATACAATAGATATTTGTTTATATATATATATATATATATATATATATATATATATATATATATATATATATATATACTTGAAGTGCTTTGCCAGAGCTGTTATAAAAAATCTCTGGGTCCAGTGCAGATCCATGCTGCTGCACTCACTTTCCTGAAGGCCCTGTGGCGTGGCACAGTGCCCCTAGCACTAGTAATGCATCCTAGGGAGCATGTGCGAATCAGTTTTCTACACTGCATAGCAGGAACCAAAAATCAGGGGTGATTGGGTGGGAATTCTGTGACCTATGGTGAGTAATGTTTCTTAATAATAGTTTTACTGTCGAAAAACTTCATATTGAGGACACATTACAACACCATAGTCACTTAAGCTGATGTAACATCAGACTTGAGGTCGGAGGTACTTCCAAAAAATCTAGCCCAAAACTCGGCACTTGAGAGCAGTTGGCCAGACTACCATCCTTGGTCCCCACACCAATTTTGTTGAGCTGGGGTGGGTGGAGAAAGCACACCCTAAGACCAGTTGAAAGCAGCTGTCTGGAAGCACTTGAGCACCAACAACCATGCCTCCACTTCTACCAAGTCCCAAGCTACAATGATGTACGAGTATTATTGGAGCACCATGTAAGGGTGGCCATATTTTCCCTACTGATTTTTCAACACATCCCAGGAGGAAGAAAATGCTCTGGTCTCATGAGCCTGGAGAAAATGAAGACGTATAAGTTCTTCATCCCTTCTGGCCACCTGATAGGCCAAGAAAATAATTTTCCCTTCCGACCCAAAGATGGTGTTAGAGGACAGAATCCTAGACTCCATCTGCCCAAGAGGTAGAAACAGAAGTTTCGGCCCAGTTAAATGAAGGTCAGTCCTACTCAAATAGAACTGGAGTGCTCTTATGGGGCAAAGGGCCCAATCTGGCTCAGACTTAAGGAAGTCACTAAAAGAGACTTAACCCAAAACCCCACCAAAGCAGTTGACAGATCTCAGGTCACTTGTGTCCGACACAGATCTCACCCAAAACCTTAGAATAATATCCTTCCCATCAGCAGATCAACTGATGAGGGATGTATCTAAGGTGTGTATCTCCCTGCACTTAGTACCTGTGGCCATAGCTAATAAGAAAACCGTCTTGAAGCTGAGGGTCTTAACATTGATCAAAGACATAGCTTTAGGCTTGAACAGGGGTTTAGACAACACCCCAAACACCATGGAGAAATCCCAGCTAGGCACAAGATTGCACTCTGCTGGTCAATATGTCTAAAAAATGTTGACAAGCCAACAGAGGAAGGGATCTGTCCCTACCTAGCTGCCCCCTCGTCTTAAGGGCAGCAGGAAAGGCTGACTTATATTCTTCAATGGTGCAAACCTTCAAGTGCCCCTCCTTACACAGTCTTAAAAGTGTGTAGTCTGCTGGACCAAAGCCTCGTAAGGCCAAAAGCCCCCCTTAGCAGTGCAGCTGCAAACTTGTTCCATGGTGAGTCATGAATCTTTAAAGAAGACTTACAGTTTCCCACAGGCAACCCACTAAATTACTCCCTATGAGGAGCCAGCTGATGCAATGTCCTTGGCGAAAGTTTCCAGACATGAAGTTGAGAAAATTGTGGGTTGTGAAGAAACCTGTTTAAGACTGGTTGACAGAGCAGTTGAGGAAGAAGAAGTAGTTTCCCTTGGAGGGTCCACTCTCAAGTCCAGAAAGTCCAAGGAGCATTCCCTATTGGGCCACCATGGGCCCACAAGAAGGATTTGCACTTTTCCTCCTGGAACTTAAAATTTTGGGCAAGAGCAGGGTTAGAAAAAATGCATAAATGCACATCCCATGCCACAAAATTGAAATGGTGTCCATTCCCATGCCAACTCATTGGGAAATGGTGACACAAGGTGTCAATCTTGGATTTGTCCTTGATGGCAAAGAGACCGATGTGCAGTCGACCCCATAGTGCCCAGATTGTATTCACCACGCTGGGATTGAGAGGCCACTCTGTCTGAATCACCTGTGATGGGCCCTATAGCAAGTCTGGCTTGATGTTCAGGCGCCTAGAAATGTGCAGACACAGGATCCTGATGCTGTACTGACAGCAGTAGACCGAGATCAACTTGGCTCAAGAGAACAGCCTTTTTGACCTGGTACCTCCCTGTTTGTTGAAGTATGCAACTGCTGCATGATTGTTGCACATCACCAAGACATGCTAATTCTCCACCTGTGAACCGAACTGGGCAAGGGCACAATGACTCGCCTCCAGTTCTAGCCATTTTATGGCAAACTGCCTCTTATGAGGAGGCCATTCACCTGAGGCTGTCACAGAGTCCAAAGGTGCCCCCCATCCCACCCCACCCCACAAGGAGGCATTTATGAAGGGGGTCACTTTGCCCTTGAATGGCACCAGGGACTGCCCCTGAATGATATTGCCTGGCAGACAACCAGCTTAGAATAAGCAAATTGTTGGGCTGGATCACAATATGCTGGAATAGTGGACAGCTCTATTGAACCCAGTGATCCCCAAAAGTAAGTTGGTAAAACCAACAATGAAGCCTCACCAGAGAGACTTGAGAGTCCATGATCGGTAAGGTCCCAATCAAATGCATGCAATGAAACACTGACAGCGCTGAAGCCCTCCTGAACTGGTTCAAGAGGGAAATGAGTCAACAAATGAAAGGGACTGGTAAGAACTGCATTTGTGTCTTTTTGTCCAGAACCACTTACTAGTAGTCATTATTCTATTCAAAAGTCCAATCTTTACTCTCCATATGCAAACCTGTCCCTGTCTAACCTATATACAATGGAAGTACTATTGGCCATATTGCACACATTCTTCTGTGAAATTTTGACATGGGCTGTTTTAGCCCAAATAAATTAAAGTGTTTTCAATGGATGACTACTCAGAACATGTTTCGGAGCCTATTACCCATACATATCTCTCTTAATAGCGGCTCCTTGTCTAAGCTAAATATTCAGCAAAAACAACCTAAATCCCCAGAAACAAGAACACCCTTCTCAGAGTCAGACTGGACTCTGGGAGATTTACAACTCACTAACCTCACACTCATAAACAGCATCTTCCGGAGAAGCAGGCCCCAGTCCTGAGACCGCAGGAGCCAATTGTCCAGATAAATGTGCAACAGGATCCCTTGCTAGTGCTCAAAAGCTGCTCATGCCTGGAGTGAAGACAAGCAGTCCTGGTGGCAGGCTGAATGGGAGGGCGTGGAACAGAAAGACTCTGCCATCTACAACAAAGGACAGAAATTTCAGAGACAGCAAGGCCATGTAAATGTGAAAATTAACCTCTTTCAGGTCTATTGAGGTTACCCAATCACACAGTTGCATTGCCACCATGATGGTGACTGAGGTTTTCATCTTAAAGTACTGCACTGAAAAATATGAGTTCAGACATGACATGTTGATTATCAAGCTGAGCCCCACATCTCTTTAAGGTACCAAAGACACAACTGTAAAAGCCTGAAGACCCATTGTCTAACACTGGTCTCATGGGCTGTTTGTCCACAAGCTTTTGCACAGCCTCACACAAGAGTTACAGATCCACCTGTACACAAATTTGAAAAGAAAAGGGAACTCTTGAGAGGGGAGGAGGAATGTCCTTGGCAAACTCCAGTGAGTATACATGAAGAACAACATTCCTAACAAAGAAATTGTCTGTTATGCGATCCCAATGCTCAGTGAACAACACTAGTCAGCCAACGACCGATCCTTGGCACGAAGGCAGAAAGGTACCTCAGACTGGTGGGCCCTAAGAAGTGTCAGGAGACCTGCGTGTGCCCTAGGGGCAAAATGCTGGCTTCTGGCTGCACTTGGAACCAGAAAAACCCAACTTTAAATACTGAGTACCCCACTTAGTCTGTTCCAATCTTTGCCTCTGCCACTTTTGCTGCATCTGTGGACCAAGCACAGCCATGGCAGGTTGATGGGAGGAAGGCAACTCCTTAGCCATCCTTGCATCCATCAGGAAAAGCCTCATCCAGAGACTTTTGCAGCCTCTTCTTGGCCATGTTGTTTTCTCTTTCAAGAAGGGGGACTAACACTTAGTCTGAACAATGCCATTGGGCAGGTGGTTAGCAGCTTTGCTAACTGCTGTCAGCAGGTTGACCACACAGAGAAGTGCATCACACCACACCAACTTGACCTTGGTGTCAAGCATAATAACTTGGCTGAGCATGTGCCCTACAGCATGGCATCAAGACTGCCTGAGGCCCAGCAGGATCTCCAGCAAACGTTTAGTGGAGGCTGGCATTCAGGGGTTGCCATCCACCTCCTTGAGGACTTGCATAGCATAACACCCCAGTCGAGGTAGGAACAGATAATCATCATCACCCATGCATCCTGCTTAAGATGCCAGAGCATTGACAGGGTCAGGGAGACGCACTCCACTTTCTTGACAAAGTTTTTAGGGCAGGTCAGAAAAAAACTGAAAGTCCTAAGTTTTAATTCAAGAAAATGTAATCAAATTATAATTTTTCTGAACAAGATTTCGAATAATTTTAAGCAAACTTGTAATTGCTGTAGGCCAATACCGGCAATCCATAGCCAATGGGGTTTAACCTGACAGAAAACAAACTGGCCTAAAATATCTGAAAGGTGAATATTAAAACAGCATGATGCCTCAGGAAAAAATTTAGTAGCAAAACAGGCAAATCTAGAATCTGAAATAACTGAGGCCAAACTGTCTAACAACATCCGGATATTTACAGCAGAATTTGTAGAAAAAGTTGATCAAAGATACATCTTTGAATCCTGTTGACTCAAGTTTATTGTAAATAAATTTAGTTCCAGATGCAAAATTCTGACATTTGGAATAAATATGACCAAATTTGTGACAGAAACATATTATATTTCAATGGCTTTCGAAATATAACTGAACATTAACTACTTCAAAGTAAAACTCAGTTTTTTGATAGACTTTAATGCAAAACTCGTCTTCAGTGACCCAGATATCCAAGTCCAGAAATACTTCTCTGAAACCATCTGAATTGTTACCTTCCAAAGGGATATCTTTTGGCTAAATTTTCTTAGAAACTTCACTGATATTTTGTACATTTACACAAGCAATGTCAATAATATATCTTGCGTTGTTTGATAATTTTGTAGCCATTCGAAAGTCCTTTTTCATCAATTTATCCATGTACTTAAATTCAAGCCAGGTTAAATATAAATCTGCAAGTAACGGGGAGCAGTTGCTACCCATTGGAATGCATTTTATTACTTGAAAAGCCAATGCTCTACATTGAAAAAAAAAAAGAATTATATAAAAGAAATTTTATGGCATCTATCAAAGTTTCTACAGAGTAAGATTTAACGTCACTTTTGGAATACTTATTATGCCACCAATGTGCTTTCTTTGAATACGAAATTACATTAATGTATTGTTTATATTATTGTGTTTAAAGATTTTGCTGATTAAATCTTTTAATTTAGATACAAACTCGGAAGAAGTGTTGATACTCCAAAAGCAATTTCTTTCAGTTTCTAGAAATTGCATTACAGTATTAACGGATATGATTCCTAAATGCAGTCAAATACGATGCCACTACTTCCAATGATAGTTGTTTTGGTGTGCATTTTAAAGCACCAGCTATGAATCTATATAGATTTAAAAGGATTTTATGTGATTTGGGTATTCAGAACAATAGGGCAATAGAGCAGTCCTCTTCAGAAATTTTGATATTTAAATTCCTCTTTATCTCATCTTTTTGAGTATCCGTCAAATTTCCGATGCATTGATCAGTTTATATACGTCATTTCCTCTAATGCCTGAAAAATTGTTTATTCCAAGCTCATTTTCTAAAACATGCAGATAATATTTTGTGCAGATGATCCTTAAGTTGTTACCTGCTTAATCAATGTTACCAATTACAAATCTTTTCGTGGTTCAATGACTGCTTTTAAAACCTTATGCTTGTTTTAAATTTACCATATTGAAATTCTTAATGAATCAATAAATATTTTTTTAAGTTTCATAACCATCCTTCAAATTCCTGAAATTCTAATTTTCTTCCTTTACCTATTTCACACAGTAGGAATCAAATGCATTACCTGCATCCTGAAAAATACTGTCAATGTGCAACTTAGGACATATCCCAACTTTTGTACCTTTTTCATCAATTCTTTTGAAACTGGATTTTGTATCATATCCAATTTATCTATAAATACATGTTTGTGTGCTATGTATCAACAAAATTGGAATATTTAGACATAAAGTCACAATTTTGAACAGCAGCGATCCTCAAGGGCAATTGAAGCTGGAAATATATGATAATTCATACTACTGTGTCCAATATTAATTATAGGAAATAACAGTGGAATCTTTCATTTTGCATCCCTTGGGAATCATGTTACGAAGGAATTTCAATTTGAAAAGGGACTTAATGTTCAGAGAATCAATAATTTTGCGTTCTCAAGTAATGCTGCAAGACTTTTGATCCAGGTTTTTTCTTGCTAGAACCAGCTTTCCACATATCTGTGTGTCAGCATACGCAAGTTCAAACTTTTGTGGAAATGTGTGTTGAGAATAATTTAGACCCACATATGCATTGACTGTGGTTATATCTTTGAATGATAGTGCTTTAAGGACTAAATGTAATTGGTCAATGTCATTAGAGAATGCTTGTAGTAAATTTGAACAAGAGCTTTTGAATTCATGTTCCTAAACGCCCTGTTTTCCGTGATTTTCTTTGTCCGTGACTTATTCTTTGAATACTGGCCTGATTATTATGAAAGGTGTGTGACTGCCATCAAGCTTTGCAGAGCCGAAATTCCTTACATTAGCAACGCCTAAAATTCTGCCATTGAGTCCTAAAGGAAAAGCCAAATTAAGTGTTATAATCCAAAAATATGTTTGCAATAATTTTGTGTGTCAACATAACTGTCTTGGCCTAACAAACTTGGCTCCACTTAATCAATAATTTGCACCCCGCAGTCCAATTGTAAATGTTCCTCAAAATTAAAATAAATACACAAAAAGGTGTTTATTTTGCGATTTTTAATTATAGTTTTGCGTCTATGAAATCGCTTTGTAACTGATTGAAAAGTTAGGCCTGCATAGTGTGGTTTACATATGATGCAAGATATATAAAATAAATGATATGAGAAGACTCACAAAATATCACCAAATTTTCCGAGCAGGGGTTTCTCAATTTGAATTTTTTCGGTAAGTAACGTTACTGAGAAATTCTTTGTCCTTGATGAAATTTAATTTATAAAATACAGAGTTATAATTTACAGCTCGAGGCTAACACTCAACCGTCTTCACTTCTGTTTTCAATGTTCATGATTTGTTTTTGGATTTAGTTCAAGTAATTTAGAAAGCCCATCTTGCAATTTATCTATAATCGTCTCCCTAAACATTATCCTGGTGCGTCATTAAGTTCGCTGAATAACAAATTTAACAATAACAAGAACAACAACATTAACTGAAACAAGTCCAAAATGGGTGCTAGATTTACAGATGTTACCTTGAATTATTGAATGCTTGTCACTAATCTAAATCCCAGCCACCAATCCATCAAGTTCGTTTGTGGCTACCATAATTCCGACATTAATTTACTATTGTGAAAATCAATTGTGGACATACAACATATACTACGCTCGATGGAAATACCTACTGCACTCACACACATTGACATTACAGGTCAGCACACTCCAAGCATTCAAAACTGGGGTACCATTTAGCCAATCACTGCTGATTACATGAATTTGCTGAAAAATGTGAAGACTTAAGGGAAAACCCCAAGAAAAAGCCCGGCAATGCCATGAGAACAGGGACTATCCACCTCAAGTACTGACAAAAAACAAAGAGAAAGGGGACTCTTTATATAAAGCTACTCTTTTGGCACAGGGATGAAGGAAATTTCTTTCCAACCACTTCCTATAACCCCACCCCTTCTCCGGTAAGGGAAATAATACTATAAAATTGGCAGATGTTAGAAGCTTCGAGATATGCTGGTGTACAAACAAACGGTAATAATATGTTTGGTTTTAAGCACCCCAGAAACGTATGTGAGAAATTGATTAACTTAAGAATCGATCACTAGGACTTTGTAGCATCCAATCCTGCCATCCAAGGCAGAAACACGTGTAATCCCAAAATAGCAAACATTGCATCCGCCTGCATACATCAGATCGATTAGCAAGTACAGGAAAAAAGCAGACATATGCATGCTGTCCCCAAACCACATCGTTGCAAATGTTAAAACCTTATGTACCTCTTCACTTAGAACGTTTGTCTGAAACAATATGGTGAACAAAGACAGTGTCTGTTGAAAAACAGGCTAAAGGAACACTTTCTGTACTTAGGTAATAAAGTGACCACTCGACCATTGGGTAGACAATTGGCACAAGAGGTACATGGTGGACTTCATATTGCAGTTCATGTACTAGAGTACATGTAGCCACTTTCCATTTTCCTTCTTTGATAAGGCATAAAACTTTGTAAAATAATGTCATATCAATGAAGATACACACGACAGGCCACTGTAACACGTACACACAATCACGTGTTTACTTAGCAACCACAGTAGCTGAACGTAGTATATAAACAGGCTAATGCGTTTTTCTCCGAAAGTTCCAGATGAGATGTACCAAGCATCGAAACTAGTCAAACTGGCCTCCAGCCATCAACGGTTCTTGCCATAGTCGTTTAGCTAACATTAATGGACGGAGAATGGTTGGACGGACGGACACACAGACAGACAAACAAACAGAGAGACAGACAGACTGATAGATAGATAGATAGATAGATAAATAGAGAGAGAGAGAGAGAGAGAGAGAGAGAGAGAGAGAGAGAGAGAGAGAGAAAGGTAATGGAGAGAAAAAGACAGCAGAAACACTGTCCTGAAAGGTATACCTACCAGAAAGTCTTGCAAAGCACAAGCCCCCCTTAACCATTTTGTCACTTGTATAGCACTATGGTCCTGCAGGTTTTCCATCTGGATTCCTGCAACGTTTCACTGAGTCCTCTATTGTCTCACCAGGGAACATTTGAGGATGAGCGTACGTGTGAGCATGTGAACCTGTTTAGCCCATTTTTGACCCACCAATCCTCCCCATGTGTGTGGCCTTTATTTCCTACATCATCAGGCGTGCAGTGTAAAATTGGCCAAACAATGTTGCATGAATACCAGTCCTACCCAGTTTCTAAATGTGCATTACAAGAAATAAATGAGTCATGTGTATCAATACAGGAGGGTCTGCGGTCTGGCTTTTTATATTTTGTTGCTAGTGTCACAGTAACGCTTTACTAAGTTATGATCATTTTATTTCAGTTATGCCTGGAAAATCCTGTTTGTTAAGGCGCATTAATTCGTGATATGAAAACTTTGTGTTTTATCTTTTGTAGTGACTTTCAACTGAAATTGTAGTGTCAACTTGACGATACAGTCTAGAAAATAGGATTAGTGACCATGGAAACACCCAGCACAGCCAAAAAACATATAGCCCCCAAAAGCATGACATTGTCCCCTTATGTCTTAACAGGGAGTGCAACATAAAGACAGCATGTCCAAGACCTGTCTAAACAAGATCAGGTACTATTATCACATCAGCTGTTTCTGAGATAATACCTTGGGCCATATCAGCTGTTTCTGAGGGAATACCTTGGGCCATATCAGCTGTTTCTGAGGGAATACCTTGGGCCATATCAGCTGTTTTTGATAGAATACTTTGGACCAAAAAGAATTAAGCTATTGATACCAGATGTGAAACACATGTGTATCACATGGAAATTTGATATCACATTATAGGGATAACCTTGATTAATTTCGCAAATTCGTCAACAGGAAGAGTTTCAGGAAATGATTGCTTGGTGATGGTCATCAGATTATGTCAGCGGAGCATTAGGCCTGAGGACCTCTTGTGGGTTCCTCCAGTCATGCAATAGCATGATTTTTCATAAGCCCACCCATCTTCAAAAATAACATTTTGAAAGACGTCATTTGTCATTATTTATGCATGCATCGGAGGCCAATATATTTCAGTCAAAAATATATTACTTTCCGCTCATCAACAAAGGGCCAGAAATTCCCTAGCCATAGCATTTCATGCGACTATGGCGTTCTTGATTTACGGCACAGGCTAGGCAAATGGTTTATTTGTATCAGGTCATTTCAATTGAAAAGTCTCACAAATAATCCAGGTTTGGGTGCTTTATACAGTAAAGAATTCATGGCCAAAAATCCAAAGAATGGCAACTTAAAACTTCCTTGTTCATCAAAGTTCAATGCAGCTTTAAAAACACATTAAAATTGTTATTATTGGCCTAGATCCCTCAACTACTTAACGTTACCTTTCACCCACCATTGCCTGGACCTCTGTGTCTGGGCCACAAAGTGGGACACAATTGATTTGGGCCTCAATTTTTTTAAATGACCTGTGGGGCCACCACATGTTATGATTGGCCTACAGCATTAGCTAAGTAACGTTACCTCTCAACCACCATTGCCTGGACCTCTGTGTCTGGGCCACAAAGTGGGACACAATTGATTTGGGGTTCAATTTTTTTAAAAGACCTGTGGGGTCACCACATGGTTCCTGTGGAACGGTGCTGGGGGGGGGGACCTCTGGTGTGCATGGACCCCTATTCTTCTGTCCTCCTCAGGTCTCATTTCTGGCTTGCTCCAGAAGTTGAGAGCTCTGTGACTTTCAACTGGAGAAACTTTGTTGGTGCTGTGTTTACTACCTGTACAGCAGAATTTGTTTTGTGAGCCCTCCCAGTCTCTTGCGTGATAGGGACGGTATATATTTGACCTGCTGATTTTCTGAAAATTGTGGAAGTAGGGCTGGTCTTCACTTAAAACTGCATTTTTACAAGATGGTGTCTGGCAGGTCAAATTGCAGAGAAAGGGAGGCCAGCAGCATACAGGCAATCACTGCTTGGCAGTCTTTCATGGGTGTGGAGCTGAAGACCGCATCCCTTTCTCCCTTGATGAATAGAGGGCAGAAGGAGGACTCACAGAACCATTTTATGGTGGCTTGGGTCAACCATGACCACTGTTTATTGTTGTCACCTTTAGCTCAGCCACGTGTGTCAAAGGGAGTATACATGAAGGTCTTGTACTAGGTTGGGAAACTACAAGTGGCTGCTCCATGACCAGTCCCAGATGCAGTATGAGAAGGCAAAGTCTAGGCTGCCAAATGCCGAGCAATCCAGTCTGACCCTGCTGAATCTTACAACCCAGTGACGCCACTTAAGTAATGGAAGGAAGCCCACAAGGCTCGCCCTAATTGCTTAGGTGGTAACTACTTCTTCTCCCAAAACCCCTAGGGGGCATATAAGGAAGAGGCATCATCATTGCAAGTCAAGCCACAATGGATCCACTCACAAGGGTCCCAAATGCTTGGCCCTACCTGAGGTGATGACTGGAGTTCTCTTGGCCCCTGATCCAAGTCTCTTGGCAGTCTTGGAGACGATGGCCAAAAACCACAGTTGCAATTGGATCTGGTCCAGCAGCTGTCTA
The DNA here is from genome assembly GCA_964020975.1 of Hermodice carunculata. Classification (NCBI taxonomy): domain Eukaryota; kingdom Metazoa; phylum Annelida; class Polychaeta; order Eunicida; family Amphinomidae; genus Hermodice; species Hermodice carunculata. Next base: position 32,519,396 of record OZ026621.1, read on the forward strand.
ATCTGTCTATGCTGGCTTTTTCAGATACCTGTCCAAAGAGGCAGGCACAGTGCTGCCTGAATCTGCCAGTCTGGACCTCCAAGTCCAGGCACTCACAACCCAAAGTGGCCCAGGTGAAGCCATGATGGGTGCCTACATGCCCCACTCTAGGCATCCCAAGAACCTGGCTGATTCCCAAGCTTTTAGGTCCAAGGTGTTTGGTCAAATGTCTTGGTATCCTGGAGCCCTAGAACCTTGGCTGATTCCCCAAGTTCCCAGATCCAGGACCTTGGGTCAAACGTCCTGTCCAAAGAGGCAGGCACAGTGCTGCCTGAATCTACCAGTCTGGACCTCCAAGTCCAAGCACTCACAACCCAAAGTGGCCCAGGTGAAGCCATGATGGGTGCCTACATGCCCCACTCTAGGCATCCCAGGAACCTGGCTTATTCCCAAGCTTTTAGGTCCAAGGTGTTTGGTCAAATGTCTTGGTATCCTTGAGCCCTAGAACCTTGGCTGATTCCCCAAGTTCCCAGATTCAGGACCTTGGGTCAAACGTTCTATTTTCTCGGAATGCGGGAGATGGTACCTAAGTCTGTGATGGTGTTTAGCTGTAGTGACCCTTTAGCTGCTACAGTTGTGGCCTGTACTGCAACCTGGGTGCCAACTCCAAACCACCCTTGTACCAGCAATGCTGGCAGCTTTCTTACCAAGCCCGACATGGACCAAGCAGCTGGTGCTCACATTACACCCATTTTTTCGAGTGGGGTGCCCTGTCTGCCTCCTTGGAGAGGCAAGCAAAAGATGATCTCTCTGAACAGCAGCAGTTGTTTACAGAATTGCTTTGGTACTTAACCCTGATAATCTTTTTAACAGTGTATCTCAGTTATACCGCCTTGTTTTTGGCATGCTTATATTATTTGAAAATTTTCTACAATGTAATTCATGTAAAATGTATTTACTATAATTATATAAACCAGACATAAAACTCTAAATTTACACTTAAGTACTGTAACTTATAGCTGGTGCAGTACTACACTGCACAATCTAGATTACTGGAAGCTACTAATCCGGTCAGGACACTGTAAGTTTACAGTAAAGTACTGTAAACTTACAGTTGTGACCGTTATCTAATGTACAAGCTACAGTGCAGTACTGGAACTTACAAGTCCAGCAAGCATACAGTAAAATTTACAGTAAAGTTCTGGAGCTTATAGGCCTGGCAGTACCATACTGCACAACTTACACTAACGTACCGGGAATTAGGTTCACAGTAACATACTGTATAACTTACAGTAATATGCTATAAAATCTACAGCAAAATTTGACATTGTAAACCTGATAAATTGGTTCTGCAGCGAGACGGCCGAATCATGATTTATTGACTGCTAGATTACTGACTGCCAAGTTCGACCGTTGGGTTCATCACTGTAAGCTGAGAGTAGACCTAGCCAACTTATTAAGATTCCTCTCTCTGGGCGGTAGGGGTGGGGGTGAAGGTGGGGAGCTACCCAACATACCCAACCCCCCCCTCTCTCTCTCTCTCTCTCTCTCTCTCTCTCTCTCTCTCTCTCTCTCTCTCTCTTTCTTTCTCTCTCTGTTTTTTCCTTCCTTCTTTTTTGAGTGGTGAGGGCCGGCTATACGCCTGGAAAATATGCCACTGAATTTCAGTCAAAAGTTAGTTTTGATTTGGTAAAGTTGATTATACAATCTATGCTTACCACAAAATCCTGGCAGTGGAGGCCAGTACTAGCAGTATAGTTTGATTGTATGAATGAATGAATGAATGAACGAATGAATGAATGAATGAATAAATGAGTGAAATTTATTTGGTCTCGGTACAATCAAGATACATTGATATATACGGTTTTGTAGAAACCAGGGAAACACTGCACTAATACTCAAATGAGTCGCTGTCATGCAGGCCACCCTAAAATGTTTCACTTAAATGAAAATTTGACTGAGACTTAGAAACACTGACAAGAAGAAGAAGAAGAAGAAGAAGAAGAAGAAGAAGAAGAAGAAGAAGACGAACAAGAAGAAGAAGAAGACGAAGACGAAGACGAAGAGGAAGACGAAGACGAAGACGAAGACGAAGAAGAAGAAGAAGAAGAAGAAGAAGAAGAAGAAGAAGACGAAGACGAAGACGAAGAAGAAGAAGAAGAAGAAGAAGAAGAAGAAGAAGAAGAAGAAGAAGAAGAAGAAGAAGAAGAAGAAGAAGAAGAAGAACGCCCTCATATTTCCAATCACGTTTTGTACCCGATCTGGTTATGTCTTACTTTATGTGCTACCTTCCACGCGTAGAACAGTATTGCAGATATTGCCTGCTATTGTGCTCTGTTGCCGTGTCATTAACTCTTTGTTGCCAATTTTGCAAAAGTAGCTGTGCTATTAGTTGACATAGCGATACCAAATTCGATTCACGTTTTTTTTGTAAACTGACCTTTCTCTCAACTACCGGCATGCTTATTGTTGCAAAAACCAGGAGAATGGTCCAGCTGAAGTTTGTTACATTTTAGTTCCCGACTGTGTGCGACAGATGTCATGTAACATGCGTGTGTGCATAGAATTCAACATGGAACTTTTTAAACCCACTTGTATGGAGATATTGTCGAAACAATATGGTTTTTTTTTCAAGGCCAATCCTACGAATATGTTGACTAATCAAATTTGTGTCTGTAATACTAAATGTGATAACTTCGATTTATTCTCGTCGAGTTCCCGACTGTGTGCGACAGATGTCATGTAACATGCCGTGTGTGCATAGAATTCAACATGGAACTTTTTAAACCCACTTGTATGGAGATATTGTCGAAACAATATGTTTTTTTTTTTAGGCCAATCCTACGAATATGTTGACTAATCAAATTTGTGTCTGTAATACTAAATGTGATAACTTCGATTTATTCTCGTCGATCCTGTCTGCAGTTTCGAGATTCAGACAAATGTATATTATGCGGTTCAACACACGTAAGCTCTACATCATTTAATTTATACATCAATGATATCCCCAAATTATTTGACCAAACTTGCGATCCAGTAACATTAAGAAATAAACAAATCAGTTGTTTGTTGTATGCAGACGATCTAATTTTGCTTTCTCAAACAGAAAAAGGACTTCAAACTGGTCTGAATAAACTTTTTAACTACTGTCTTGACTGGAAACTTAACATTTATGTTAAGAAATCAAAAATAATGATATTTAACAAATCTGGTAGAAAGATTAAAAAGAGTTTCTTTATTGGCAATAAACTGTTAGAAAATATTAGTAGCTATACTTTTCTTGGTATTGAAATTTCATTAAATGGGTCTTTTGAGAATGCTATTCAAAGATTATGTGAAAAAGTAAACAAAGCCCTTGGAAGATTAAAACGTATCCTTCCAATCGATAAAACAAGCATTAAACAAAGCCTAAGTTTGTTTTACAAACTCATATCTCCAATTATATTACTTTATACATGTGAAACATGGGGTGCCTATACAATATCACCTGAAAAAACATTCCTAAACAACAACTTATCTGGGTATTACAAACTAAGCTACGAAAGGTTATATTTGAGTTACTTAAAATATTGTCTAAGTGTTCATCGCAAAGCTTCTAACGTTGCTCTTTTAAGTGAACTTGGCAAAACACCCCTTTCTTTAAAAATTATCAACATAGTGTGTAAAAACTTCTTCCGAATAACAAATATGTCACCCGACAGCTTATTGTACGACTGTTATTTGTGTAATCTAGACTTCCATACTAATCTATCTTCTCAATGGGTCAGTACTACCAAAAATACATTTCTAGGTTTAAATCTTGAAGAAAATTGGCATAATCAAGGAAATAGTTCAGGCATATACCCTTCAAAACTATTCAAATCAGCAATCAAAAGTAAATTCTGTACTCAATGGGGGCAAGATTTAAATTCTCAAGGTGATCAAGATAAAAAATTGCGAACGTATACTCTTTTTAAAACGGATTTCAATTTAGAATTATACCTTCACCAGATAAAAGATTTCGATATACGCAAATATATTACACGCCTTCGCATAAGTGCACATAATTTAAGTATTGAAACTGGACGCCACAAAAGATCAAACAAAATTCCTGTTGATCTCAGAGTTTGTGATATTTGCAATGAAATCGAAAATGAAAAACACTATGTCTCAAAATGTTCTAAATTTACAACTCCCAGAAACAAATTTTTGAGCGAAATAAAACAGATTTTTAACTTAGATAGCTTTGACGATGAACACTTATTTATATTCATAATGAGTTCAAACGATACAGAATTGATTTCAAAATTTGCTTTTTACCTAAAAGAATGTACAGACATCAACGGACCTCTATGACATCAAATAACCTTTATCTATTTTTTTCTACTCGCTTAATTGCTTCATAATATATAATTGTTTGTTGCATTTGTGTATGTATAATGTGTATCCCATTGTATTTCTTTTTCAATGTTGTTATTGTTCTTGTTGTTGTTTGTATGTATGTATGTGACAGATTACCATTGTAAATATTGGTGTAGTCAATAAAGTCCAAAAGTTTACGTCAGGGGCACCAGCTGTTCCATCAAACATTCCATAATGACAGGCCTAGTATCTAGGAATTTATTACAATGGAGGCGGGGCAGCTCTAGCATTACTTAAATTGGAATTTGGCCGTAATTACATTTATTATCGCCATTGTTTATGTTGTCTTTATTTTTTATTATTTTATTCCCACTGCTGTTATAATTATCGTGTAATTTAGTATTTATTCAAAACAGTTGGTGTTGATCAGTAAAATGATGTGCAGTATGAGCCACAAAAAAGAAAATCTAAGGGATCGCTGTTCATTTCATAAAACTTGCTTCCGCCTTACATGACTGATAAAAGTAGTACAGCCATTATTACTCTGTGTTTCGAATTAAACACAATGGGTGAGCTATATTAAAATCTCCCTATTAAGACCACCAAAGGGGCTAATTCATGAAATGTTAATTAAACACGATATGTGACCTGTTTTCTTGGTCTGTGCTGTCGGGAGGGAATATGAAGATATTTTCTGCGAAAGAATTAATGGCATGTAATCTCTGAAAGTGTGTTTTGAATTTTGAGACAGAATATGTCTCTTGATCAAGACCGGGTGACTACCTGTAACGCTTGATGCTCGCGGTACAATACTGAGTCAACAGCTTTAACGGAGCATTTCAAGTGCAAGCACACGCGTGGTTTCCCACTGCGTATGAACTCGTTGAGCTTATCTTCCGCGTACTTACCCGGCCTGCCAACCCACTCACCCTCACCCCACCCCACCCCACCCCCACCCCACCCCACCCTGCTTATTCTCAAATATTTGTCAAAACTTTTCAGCGAAAGAGCCAAGGCTTTCGGGCGATTTGAGTGGGAAAGTGTTATGTTTAGTAACTTTAAATTCTGAAACAGACATATGAGTTGATGTACAGCAATAAGTAGACTTCTTGTGATGTTTCATTTGAATCAGGTGCAAAACAAGTTAAAATTATTTTGTACACATATGTGAACTGACAAAAACAGTTCTCAAATTGTATCTTCGATCTAATTGTGAAACTGAATGTTTAACTGGTTTTTCCATTTGCACAAAAGGATTTTATTTTGGTCAAAAACAAAACTTAACAGCTGAAAGATTGGTACAAAGCTAGTCTTCTCTTGATGTTGTTGTCGTCACAAAATCCATGAGTTTTGCCTTTTACCTTTACATCAAGATACAGTCAGTATTTTGTAACTACAATGGTTGACGTCTGCTTTGTCATATTTCTCACAAGCTTTTAATGGAGTTCGCTACAGAACATAATGACGAGTGAGTCAAGGAAGTCACTCTGATTGTTAACATAAATTTCATGAATGAAAAATCTTTATTAACTCTTTTCTTTTAGGGCCTCTTTCGTCAAATTGATACGTTTCTCAATATTTTATTGTTGATCCTCGTTTTACATAATATATTGTGCCCACGGAACCTCTGATGCGATCTAGCAAAATACAGTTGCCAAGATCTCATGTACATTCAAAAACTGTTCACCTTGTGGATAGGTGATAGTAGATCAAGTCTTTTCCATCTAAAGGCAAAGTTTTCTTGCTTCCATCATATTAGTATCACACCCAGTGAGTCCAGACTGGCATGTGAAGATGACGAACTTACTTTTGTTACTTTTGTTGTCAAGGGACATAGAGCTCTGCAATATTTGTTCAATGTTTAGCGTTCTTATCTTGTAAATCTACCAATCGTTCATTTAATTTGGCAACATATTCTAAAATTTGCAAAGAGTTAAGACTCCATGGTGAGAAGAGTGCTGCTAGCAGGCAATAAGTGCTGTAAAGGGTGGCACGGTATGTAACTGACTTGCGATTCAATAGGATGTATTCATATTTAAATACGGTCCTACTCTAACACCTATTGAGCAAAAGAGGAAGCCACCTGCATCAGGGCAGATCCATGTATTTAGCATGGTCAAAAGTACTTTCTCGATAAAATAAACAACATGAACACAGAATAATCGTAAGAAAATGTTTTTACATATATTTGAAACATAAGAGATGCCTAAATTGATTAGAAATGAGCTCTTTTGGTTGAAAATATGCTATTTATGGATGTTTATGTAGTATATAATACAAATCTGCCCTGATCATGGTGAAAGCATCAGTCTGTTGCCCGGCCAACACAGGAAGTGAGCAGGATCGCAGTTAAATATGAATGTCGCCTATTGCTGCAGTTTAACGGTAAAGTACCATAGGTTTGGTATTTAGCGGTAAAATACGTAATTTTGGCGATCAATAAAATGAAATAAAGAAAAAATAAATCAGTTTTTCTCTTGTATATACATATTTCATTATAATTGAACAGGTGAGCACCAGGCTGTAGACACTTACACACCCTTTGCAGTTTTACCTTTGGACGTAACAACAGCATCAAACTTGGCAAACTCCCAGAAAGAGGTTTTGAGAAGGATTTAAAAAGCCTGACCTTGTGAATGCCTAAAAAGGTTCAACTCCTCTGTTTTTGTGGGGCATTAGCCCCACGCGCACTTCGTGCGCGGGATTATGACCCAGTTCATGGACTGACGTCAAAAAGTGCCATGGGCACATGTGAGACATCTGTGTGCAGTGAGGGCATCATAACGATGTGCAGAGTGAACGATCCATTGCGTTGTTTTGTGTTGTACCCGAGGGTATGAGTGTGTGTGGGCTTTCATGATTGGTTTACTGTACATTGACACATTTTGCCAACTGGACAGTTTCAAACAAAAAATTTGTACACCCGTACAAAGTAACCCATCAACTGCACTTTTGACGAGCACATAACGATCCGTACTTTCGATTTTCGGCCACTCTTGACTTTAACATGCTTTGAAGTCTAAAGTAAAGCATCATTGGGATTTTCCTGTGTACTTATACACTACGAATGATCGATTGTGTACAAAGGCATTGTATTTTTTCACTTTAGTATTGTTTTTTTATACACCGGGGTAACTCCTGCGACAGATTACCCATCGATGCTGAGGGCCATGTTTGATACTTGTGGAGGTGTTTCAATACTCCAGGCATGTCCACCTGGCGGTAAACGATTTTTTTCCCGTTGAGGGTGTATGGCTAGAAATTGGTAATCTCTGGCAACGATGTGGAATATATATGGAGGACTGAATGGGCGAAAATAGGCAAACTGCTGGTTGAATTAATTAAATTGGTTCATCTATTGCACAATGTGTCAAAAACAAACCCGTTGCCAGAGTTTTAAGTAGTTTTCTACATTATGTATACAATATACTGTATGTGTGTGTCCTATAGGCGTTAATTAGTCACTTCCCAGTTTGATTATTCACGTTTCGTTTTCGACTTGGTGTCGTATTTACTCATTTAATAGCAGTATACATTACTAAAATGCTATCTTTGACGACTATCTGATACCCCAGGTGTAATTCATGGTACCTGGATTTTTCTGTGTCGACAAATAAATACCGAAACAAAGCAAATCGTAATTTATGGTAATGGTGTAAGGTCATCTGAAAAAAAAAACTGTAACGTCCTTATCTTTTATTTTTCAGGGTCGATGCCGCGTATAAAGAAATCCAAATTGTGCGAGCATCGCAAAGATAAAAAACACACAACCCTAGGGGTATTTCAGAAGAGAAAAAATTATGAAATTGTGAGTTATGTAGTAGAGGAGGAAACAGAACATGATGAAGATGCTACAGCACCGACTCAGTCATCACTTGAGCAAGAGGATGAAAGAAAGAGAGAGAGATAAAGAAAGAAAGAAAGAAAGAAAGAAAGAAAGTATTTGAGGAAAGACAGAAAGTCTGTGTTCATACATAGACTTAATTAAAGTTAGAAATCTTGTGTAAAACGTAGAAAATTTCATTTCTACTGAGAAGCACTTCCATATCTTTAAGAACACAAACTTCGCCAGTGAATAACTTTATCGATATTTCCATGAGTACTTATCATAAAGACAAAAACATACGATAACGTGAAGGTCATACACATCATTATATTTAATTTTTACGAACCTGCGTTCAATAAAAGTGCACTCTTTCTTGGTGGAAGAATGGTAAAGGACATTGACGTCGCGCATGGAAATTTTTAAAAAGGCTGCATTTCGATTTAAAAACTGTTGATTCGTGATGTAAAAAATCTAATAACGCACCACATAGAGAAAGTTGTCGTGACAATTATTTTCCATTCTGTAGAATTGTGAAATATTTTACACAGATTATATTACACCGCACCAAAGATTGTCTACTTTTGCTGCCTCTGTCTATATTTTTCATGGTGACTTTAACTTTATATCTGCTCAGAAACAAACATGTTCTGGTATTTTCTCATAGTTTCGGTCATATACAAGCCATTCCTGGATATCTATAATCTATTTCTAAATGGGTGAAATACTTACCAAATCAGCTTTTTCCGCAACGACGGCATAATCCTTTTAAGGTGTTAAGCTACAAATTCAACCCGTAAAAAATGTAAACAAACCAGGTTGCAGTCTGTACCTTCCAAAATAACTTATAAACCCACACATGTCCTATGCCAAATTGTTCCTTACAATATTCTGAATCATTTGAGAACAAGAAAACCTAGTCATCATTGGGAAAAGTTTGAGATATTACCATTTGCTACAGCCAAAGAACTGACAGCAGTCACGCCGCCTTGCGCTGTGACTCGGAGAACTCACATTGTGGCCATGTGTATTCAGTTACTACGCTAGGTATATTGAAAGCTGACCTGTCAATAAATACTGCACACTGTACCTGTCAGTTTCAAAAAAAAAGTGTGTTACAGTGGTCCGAATTATGTAAAAGACAGCCCCCTGTACCTGTAAGGGTCATTTCTAATATGCACCCAATAATCCTTCTACCCGGAAGCCGGCCGAATTACTCACGTAATACCTTAAGGGAACAAGTCGTCTCCACATTTATCAAATAAATGATCTTTGAAGATTGGAAATATTGTTTTGAGTACAAATCATGTAAAAAAAGTTTGAACTGGGGCCACTATTTTCCCTAACAGCCATATGTAATGCATTAAACCAGAATGCATATGAGCAAAAACAGAAAAATTGTATATGCATGTTATAGGGGTATGCTACCAAAAATTTTTCCCAATGATGCCTATAGTAAATTGTGATTTTTATGAGGTACATATTGTGAATTTCCATAAAGAAAATACATGTCATGTTGGTTTATAGACTTTGGAATTGAATACGGCGACTGTAACTGAACCTCCATACCCTCTCAGATACAGAATTTTGCCCATAGTTGAAATCGTCATCCATCTAACATGAGCCCTCTGTTCTCTTTAACAGTGATATCCTATTTTTGGAGTTTTCATAGTCATGAGTGTGCTCTCCATAATGAAATTATGCCACCAGAAACCCATGGGATCAGTTAAAATTGTGTGAGACATGAATCACACAGCAAAATGTTTGCAGACATCTCTCGTTTTGTATAATTGAGTGCTAATTTTGAGCATAAATGTGATTAAAATGATTAAAATGCACTTTTATGTGTTTATTCATTCATAGAATGTAAAATTTTAATTAATTAAATGAAATTATGGCAGTACAGAAGTGATAATGGGTCTTTCTGCTGCCCAAAGTCGTCACCTGCAGTGCCCGTTAAGGTGTTACGCTACAAATTCAACCCGCAAAAAATGTAAACAAACCAGGTTGCAGTCTGTACCTTCCAAAATAACTTATAAACCCACACATGTCCTATGCCAAATTGTTCCTTACAATATTCTGAATCATCTGAGAACAAGAAAACCTAGTCATCATTGGGAAAAGTTTGAGATATTACCATTTGCTACAGCCAAAGAACTGACAGCAGTCACGCCGCCTTGCGCGGTGACACAGAGAACTCACATTGTGGCCATGTGTATTCAGTTACTACGCTAGGTATATTGAAAGCTGACCTGTCAATAAATACTGCACACTGTACCTGTCAGTTTCAGAAAAAAAGTATGTTACAGTGGTCAGAATTATGTAAGAGATAGCCCCCTGTACCTGTAAGGGTCATTTCTAATATGCATTCAATAATCCTTCTACCCGGTAGCCGGCCGAATTACTCACGTAATACCTTGAGTGGTTTGACCTGCCGGGGATGCGCTAACCGTGGCCGTCGTGCGCATTTGCTTATGTAACCTATTCTTTATTGATAGGGCACTGACTGGGGTTTCGCAAGGGGTACTTCCCCATCATCAAATATTTACGAAAAATAAAATTGTCATTCAAAATGGTGATAAAAATTGAAAATGTATCCACAAATAACCTTACACAATAACACAGATTACGAATTTTACCTTGTCTGCAAGCAGATAACACATTGTCGACATGTCCATTTACCTCCGGTGCATGTGCAGTATCTCATTTCCGCGTTTGCGTACGACCCTCAAGCCTTTGGCCAACCACTAGGGGCAAATCTAGAGTTAAGGACCAGTAAGAAGAAGGGCAAGTGTAAGGGTATAATGCATTACAACCGTGATGAAATATAGGACGCATTCATATCAATTCCGTTCCAGCTATGCTTCCATCATGATGAGGGCTCAATTCTAGGGCATGATATTTAAGCATCTAGAAACAGCACAATTTCTCCCGTACAACTGTATTTCTCTAAATATATTATGCTTCCTGTATGTTTGGAAAATAGGTGGATAACAACTGTTTAACTCTTCCCTTCTCACTTTGTCACTTCTGCAAGACAAGGGCATTTGACCATACTTAATATATAGATCAGCCCTCCTTCCTGTCATTTCTGTGCAGCAACATAAGAGTGCAGTGGGGGACAGCACTTAATATGAATGTCTGTAATTACGTATTGTCATACACAATGGCGTTAATGCCCCAAGCTTGGGACTAAAAAAATATTACATAAACAGGAACAACAGTGCCACAACTGCCAGGCAGATCGGAACCAAAACAATGCAATCTCTCTTTGCTCCGTGACAAACCAATTCAATCAATGTGTCTGTTTAAACCCATATCCGAATTTATCGCCATTATCACGCACGATGCAAAGATTTCCAAAACCTCACTGTTCAAGAGCCACATGAATTTGTCAACGGGTCATCAGCGGAAAATCATCAAACATGTTTCGTCTGTCAACCAGTCCGACCATCCGTCAACAATTCACGTTTTCGACTTTTTCCTCAAATATTTTAACTCCACTTCAAACTTGGCGGATAGTTACCTTGGGTGGGTTTCTACTTAGTTTGTTAAAATGGTCGCGCTTCAGTAATTTTGGCTTTTTTTATTAACTTTTTTGTTCATTTTTTGACAAAATATATTTTTTTAAATCCTGTCCGTCAAACAGATTGGCCAATTGCTTCCAAATTACTTAGACACATCTCGGGTGACACCCAGACCTTAAAGTTTGTTCAACAGGTGGCCCTGCTCTTTTAAAGGACATTTTGTGCGTTTTACCCTATATTCGATTTCTTCAAAAACATGACTCAGATTGTTTTGAAGCTCGGTAGTAATGTAACTTGTGGGAGAATAAGAAAAGTCGTTTACTAGGTGGTGATAGTCTGGATCTCTCATTTTTAATGATTTTTTAATTCGGATACTTGTTGGTGAATGCATGAATTCCTGTCAATTACATTATTTGGAAACGGGGATTGCAATGGAAAGTTACATTTACGACTGCTTCCCGGCATCTTCACTCAAATTCTCGTCAAGCTTGGTGGAGATGTACCTTGGCTGAGTCTCTACCAACTTCCTTCACATGATCACGCTGCAATGACTTAGAGAGGGGTGTTTTTGTGTGTGGGTGGTATTTCAATTCCCATTGTGTAAGTCAATGGGGATTGCAATGAAAAGTCACCTTTCTTGACTTCTCCAAAATCGCAAACCAGATTCACTTCTAGCTTGGTGGAGATATGCCTTTGGTGGGTTTCTACCAGATTTGTTCAAACGGTCACGCTGCAGTGATTTTCATGTCTTTTTGGTTTCGTTTTGTTGTTTTTTTTGTTTTTTGTTTTTTTGTTGTTGTTTTTTTTTTTGTTTTGTTTTGTGTTGTTTTTGTTTGTTTGTTTGTTTTTTCTTCATTTTATTTCTGTGGACCCCTTAACTTTAATTTGTTCAACAGGTGGCCCTTCTTTATTCGCTTTTTGTTTTAATTGATTGATTTTTGTTCTTCCTCTTTTTTTTTTTCTTTTGCTAATTCCGACTTTTATTCCAAAAACGTAACTCAAATTGTACTGAAACTTGGAAGGAAATGTAGCTTTTCGGAAAGTTAAACCAAGTTGATCACTAGGTGGTGATATTCGGAATCCCTGACTTTTAACAATTTTTGTCCATTCGGGCAGCTGTTGGTTAAGGCATTTTTTCTATTGATTACTACTTTATTCAGTGGGATTGCAATGGAAATTTACTGTCTGTGCATGCGAAGTTAGCTAAACACAAGACTGCCACAGTCTCTTGTGTGTGTGTGTGTGTGTGTGTGTGTGTGTGTGTGATCTTACATTCGAAAATACCAATCCTCTTGAACTTGAAATGATAGCAATTAATCGAAAAAGAAAACGCAAGTTCATGCTAATAACAGCCAAACAAGTGAAATTACATGAACTGGTATATGCACCAATATACATAACAAAATGGCAAAATTAAAGTCAGACCTACCCGAAAAAAGGATTATATATATCTATATATATATATATATATATATATATATATATATATATATAGTCCTAAAGTGGAAAGATTTACAAATTCATAAGAAAGCTGTTCTAGTGAATCATAGCAATTTTAATGCAATACTTAACCAATCAGAATCATGCTTAAATAACAATATATATATATATATATATATATATATATATATATATATATATATATATATATATATATATATATATATATATTACAAATCTTTAAATTATATTTTAAACATGAAAAAGGCCGCTTCCTGCTTACCTTTACCAAATTCCAATTACGTCAACACCCCCCCCCCCGTACACGACCATGACACTCGAAGAACGGGACTATTTGTAGCACGTGCTCATCATGGCTTTGCACAAAAATGTTTTGACTTTAAATTCTTAGTCTTTAAATGCAACACTTGAAGCTCTAAAAGATAAGGTACACACCCACAGTTATTTTGGTTTTTCCAACTATGCAAAGAAATTTTCCATTGACAATTACGAAATGTTCTGAAACATTCAAAATTGTTATATCTGTTATGCAAATAAATTTATGGGTTTCATAATGACTGATCAGTAGTTCCGGAGAATCAAACAAAATCTTAACACAAAAGTAAATAACATTTTAAAATCGCAGCGCAGTCTGGTGGCCTCAATGTAATCTACATGAACCCAGGTGACCCTGTACGTATGCAGTATCAAAGCAATGGCCAGGCAGTTTTTGAGAAGAAATTTGTGATTAAATAAATCACTTGACAATGTCATTCTTAAAAAATAGAAAAATGATTCAATCGCCATCTCTTCATAAACTTGGTAGAGGTCCGCCTGTGGAACATCTATGTGTAAAAATTAAAACATTCCCTGCAACGGTTTTTGAGATGACGTTGAAAATCTGCTTTGTGGCCGGAGGGACGTTCAACGGATCACCAACCATCCTGAAGCTAAGCTACCTGGTCATCTGATCTAGAAAAATACCAGACTCACTGGAACGTGACCATTTGAACAAGCGTTGTAGAGACCCACCCAAGGCAGAGCCCTACCAAGTATGAAGAAAATCCAGCCAACGGTTTCGCAGAACTTAAAAATGTAAATGTGAGCGAACGAACAGGGTCATGAACGGATGACCAACCTGTAGCTCAGATGACTGACAGGTCACTTGAGCTAAAAAAAAAAAAAAAAAAAAACAACACACACACACACACACACACACAAAACTAATTCTGATATATCCACGAAGATACACAAGCTGTATCCATTCGGCCCTTCCAACTCAGTTAGTGCAAGTATCGTTCTAAATGTAATATTCGGCAAATTTCCTGTTTTTTATTGTCCAATTTCTGCGTCCACTTTCAAACATTGTAAACATGATAAATTGGTTCTGCAGCAAGACGGCCGAATCATGATTTATTGACTGCTAGAGTACTGACTGCCAAGTTCGACAGTTGGGTTCATCACTGTAAGCTGAGAGTAGATCTAGCCAACTTGTTAAGATTCCTCTCTCTGGGCGGTAGGGGTGGGGGTGAAGGTGGGGAGCTACCCAACATACCCAACCCCCCCCTCTCTCTCTCTCTCTCTCTCTCTCTCTCTCTCTCTCTCTCTCTCTCTCTCTCTCTCTTTCTTTCTCTCTCTGTTTTTTCCTTCCTTCTTTTTTGAGTGGTGAGGGCCGGCTATACGCCTGGAAAATATGCCACTGAATTTCAGTCAAAAGTTAGTTTTGATTTGGTAAAGTTGATTATACAATCTATACTTACCACAAAATCCTGGCAGTGGAGGCCAGTACTAGCAGTATAGTTTGATTGTATGAATGAATGAATGAATGAATGAATGAATGAATGAATGAATGAATGAATGAATGAATAAATGAGTGAAATTTATTTGGTCTCGTTACAATCAAGATACATTGATATATACGGTTTTGTAGAAACCAGGGAAACACTGCACTAATACTCAAATGAGTCGCTGTCATGCAGGCCACCCTAAAATGTTTCACTTAAATGAAAATTTGACTGAGACTTAGAAACACTGACAAGAAGAAGAAGAAGAAGAAGAAGAAGAAGAAGAAGAAGAAGAAGAAGAAGAAGAAGAAGACGAAGACGAAGAAGAAGAAGACGAAGACGAAGACGAAGACGAAGAAGAAGACGAAGAAGAAGACGAAGACGAAGACGAAGACGAAGAAGAAGAAGAAGAAGAAGAAGAAGAAGAAGAAGAAGAAGAAGAAGAAGAAGAAGAAGAAGAAGAAGAAGAAGAAGAAGAAGAAGAAGAAGAAGAAGAAGAAGAAGAACGCCCTAATATTTCCAATCACGTTTTGTACCCGATCTGGTTATGTCTTACTTTATGTACTACCTTCCACGCGTAGAACAGTATTGCAGATATTGCCTGCTATTGTGCTCTGTTGCCGTGTCATTAACTCTTTGTTGCCAATTTTGCAAAAGTAGCTGTGCTATTAGTTGACATAGCGATACCAAATTCGATTCACGTTTTTTTGTAAACTGACCTTTCACTCAACTACCGGCATGCTTATTGTTGCAAAAACCAGGAGAATGGTCCAGCTGAAGTTTGTTACATTTTAGTTCCCGACTGTGTGCGACAGATGTCATGTAACATGCCGTGTGTGCATAGAATTCAACATGGAACTTTTTAAACCCACTTGTATGGAGATATTGTCGAAACAATATGGTTTTTTTTTTTAGGCCAATCCTACGAATATGTTGACTAATCAAATTTGTGTCTGTAATACTAAATGTGATAACTTCGATTTATTCTCGTCGATCCTGTCTGCAGTTTCGAGATTCAGACAAATGTATATTATGCGGTTCAACACACGTAAGCTCTACATCATTTAATTTATACATCAATGATATCCCCAAATTATTTGACCAAACTTGCGATCCAGTAACATTAAGAAATAAACAAATCAGTTGTTTGTTGTATGCAGACGATCTAATTTTGCTTTCTGAAACAGAAAATATTAGTAGCTATACTTTTCTTGGTATTGAAATTTCATTAAATGGGTCTTTTGAGAATGCTATTCAAAGATTATGTGAAAAAGTAAACAAAGCCCTTGGAAGATTAAAACGTATCCTTCCAATCGATAAAACAAGCATTAAACAAAGCCTAAGTTTGTTTTACAAACTTATATCTCCAATATTACTTTATACATGTGAAACATGGGGTGCCTATACAATATCACCTGAAAAAACATTCCTAAATAACAACTTATCTGGGTATTACAAACTAAGCTACGAAAGGTTATATTTGAGTTACTTAAAATATTGTCTAGGTGTTCATCGCAAAGCTTCTAACGTTGCTCTTTTAAGTGAACTTGGCAAAACACCCCTTTCTTTAAAAATTATCAACATAGTGTGTAAAAACTTCTTCCGAATAACAAATATGTCACCCGACAGCTTATTGTACGACTGTTATTTGTGTAATCTAGACTTCCATACTAATCTATCTTCTCAATGGGTCAGTACTACCAAAAATACATTTCTAGGTTTAAATCTTGAAGAAAATTGGCATAATCAAGGAAATAGTTCAGGCATATACCCTTCAAAACTATTCAAATCAGCAATCAAAAGTAAATTCTGTACTCAATGGGGGCAAGATTTAAATTCTCAAGGTGATCAAGATAAAAAATTGCGAACGTATACTCTTTTTAAAACGGATTTCAATTTAGAATTATATCTTCACCAGATAAAATATTTCGATATACGCAAATATATTACACGCCTTCGCATAAGTGCACATAATTTAAGTGTTGAAACTGGACGCCACAAAAGATCAAACAAAATTCCTGTTGATCTCAGAGTTTGTGATATTTGCAATGAAATCGAAAATGAAAAACACTATGTCTCAAAATGTTCTAAATTTACAACTCCCAGAAACAAATTTTTGAGCGAAATAAAACAGATTTTTAACTTAGATAGCTTTGACGATGAACACTTATTTATATTCATAATGAGTTCAAACGATACAGAATTGATTTCAAAATTTGCTTTTTACCTAAAAGAATGTACAGACATCAACGGACCTCTATAACATCAAATTACCTTTATCCATTTTTTTCCTACTCGCTTAATTGCTTCATAATATATAATTGTTTGTTGCATTTGTGTATGTGTAATGTGTATCCCATTGTATTTCTTTTTCAATGTTGTTATTGTTCTTGTTGTTGTTTGTATGTATGTATGTGACAGATTACCATTGTAAATATTGGTGAGGTCAATAAAGTCCAAAAGTTTACAGTTCAGAGGCACCAGCTGTTCCATCAAACATTCCATAATGACAGGCCTAGCATCTAGGAATTTATTACAATGGAGGCGGGGCAGCTCTAGCATTACTTAAATTGGAATTTGGCCGTAATTACATTTATTATCGCCATTGTTTATGTTGTCTTTATTTTTTATTATTTTATTCCCACTGCTGTTATAATTATCGTGTAATTAAGTATTTATTCAAAACAGTTGGTGTTGATCAGTAAAATGATGTGCAGTATGAGCCACAAAAAAGAAAATCTAAGGGATCGCTGTTCATTTCATAAAACTTGCTTCCGCCTTACATGACTGATAAAAGTAGTACAGCCATTATTACTCTGTGTTTCGAATTAAACACAATGGGTGAGCTATATTAAAATCTCCCTATTAAGACCACCAAAGGGGCTAATTCATGAAATGTTAATTAAACACGATATGTGACCTGTTTTCTTGGTCTGTGCTGTCGGGAGGGAATATGAAGATATTTTCTGCGAAAGAATTAATGGCATGTAATCTCTGAAAGTGTGTTTTGAATTTTGAGACAGAAAATGTCTATTGATCAAGACCGGGTGACTACCTGTAAAGCTTGATGCTCGCGGTACAATACTGAGTCAACAGCTTTAACGGAGCATTTCAAGTGCAAGCACCCGCGTGGTTTCCCACTGCGTATGAACTCGTTGAGCTTATTTTCCGCGTACTTACCCGGCCTGCCAACCCACTCACCCTCACCCCACCCCACCCCACCCCCACCCCACCCCACCCTGCTTATTCTCAAATATTTGTCAAAACTTTTCAGCGAAAGAGCCAAGGCTTTCGGGCGATTTGAGTGGGAAAGTGTTATGTTTTGTAACTTTAAATTCTCAAACAGACATATGAGTTGATGTACAGCAATAAGTAGACTTCTTGTGATGTTTCATTTGAATCAAGTGCAAAACAAGTTAAAATTATTTTGTACACATATGTGAACTGACGAAAACAGTTCTCAAATTGTATCTTCGATCTAATTGTGAAACTGAATGTTTAACTGGTTTTTCCATTTGCACAAAAGGATTTTATTTTGGTCAAAAACAAAACTTAACAGCTGAAAGATTGGTACAAAGCTAGTCTTCTCTTGATGTTGTTGTCGTCACAAAATCCATGAGTTTTGCCTTTTACCTTTACATCAAGATACAGTCAGTATTTTGTAACTACAATGGTTGACGTCTGCTTCGTCATATTTCTCACAAGCTTTTAATGGAGTTCGCTACAGAACATAATGACGAGTGAGTCAAGGAAGTCACTCTGATTGTTAACATAAATTTCATGAATGAAAAATCTTTATTAACTCTTTTCTTTTAGGGCCTCTTTCGTCAAATTGATACGTTTCTCAATATTTTATTGTTGATCCTCGTTTTACATAATATATTGTGCCCACGGAACCTCTGATGCGATCTAGCAAAATACAGTTGCCAAGATCTCGTGTACATTCAAAAACTGTTCACCTTGTGGATAGGTGATAGTAGATCAAGTCTTTTCCATCTAAAGGCAAAGTTTTCTTGCTTCCATCATATTAGTATCACACCCAGTGAGTCCAGACTGGCATGTGAAGATGACGAACTTACTTTTGTTACTTTTGTTGTCAAGGGACATAAAGCTCTGCAATATTTGTTCAATGTTTAGCGTTCTTATCTTGTAAATCTACCAATCGTTCATTTAATTTGGCAACATATTCTAAAATTTGCAAAGAGTTAAGACTCCATGGTGAGAAGAGTGCTGCTAGCAGGCAATAAGTGCTGTAAAGGGTGGCACGGTATGTAACTGACTTGCCATTCAATAGGATGTATTCATATTTAAATACGGTCCTACTCTAACACCTATTGAGCAAAAGAGGAAGCCACCTGCATCAGGACAGATCCATGTATTTAGCATGGTCAAAAGTACTTTCTCGATAAAATAAACAACACGAACACAGAATAATCGTAAGAAAATGTTTTTACATATATTTGAAACATAAGAGATGCCTAAATTGATTAGAAATGAGCTCTTTTGGTTGAAAATATGCTATTTATGGATGTTTATGTAGTATATAATACAAATCTGCCCTGATCATGGTGAAAGCATCAGCCTGTTGCCCGGGCAACACAGGAAGTGAGCAGGATCGCAGTTAAATATGAATGTCGCCTATTGCTGCAGTTTAACGGTAAAGTACCATAGGTTTGGTATTTAGCGGTAAAATACGTAATTTTGGCGATCAATAAAATGAAATAAAGAAAAAATAAATCAGTTTTTCTCTTGTATATACATATTACATTATAATTGAACAGGTGAGCACCAGGCTGTAGACACTTGCACACCCTTTGCAGTTTTACCTTTGGACGTAACAACAGCATCAAACTTGGCAAACTCCCAGAAAGAGGTTTTGAGAAGGATTTAAAAAGCCTGACCTTGTGAATGCCTAAAAAGGTTCAACTCCTCTGTTTTTGTGGGGCATTAGCCCCACGCGCACTTCGTGCGCGGGATTATGACCCAGTTCATGGACTGACGTCAAAAAGTGCCCTGGGCACATGTGAGACATCTGTGTGCAGTGAGGGCATCATAACGATGTGCAGAGTGAACGATCCATTGCGTTGTTTTGTGTTGTACCCGAGGGTATGAGTGTGTGTGGGCTTTCATGATTGGTTTACTGTACATTGACACATTTTGCCAACTGGACAGTTTCAAACAAAAAATTTGTACACCCGTACAAAGTAACCCATCAACTGCACTTTTGACGAGCACATAACGATCCGTACTTTCGATTTTCGGCCACTCTTGACTTTAACATGCTTTGAAGTCTAAAGTGAAGCATCATTGGGATTTTCCTGTGTACTTATACACTACGAATGATCGATTGTGTACAAAGGCATTGTATTTTTTCACTTTAGTATTGGTTTTTTATACACCGGGTTAACTCCTGCGACAGATTACCCATCGATGCTGAGGGCCATGTTTGATACTTGTGGAGGTGTTTCAATACTCCAGGCATGTCCACCTGGCGGTAAACGATTTTTTTTCCCGTTGAGGGTGTATGGCTAGAAATTGGTAATCTCTGGCAACGATGTGGAATATATATGGAGGACTGAATGGGCGAAAATAGGCAAACTGCTGGTTGAATTAATTAAATTGGTTCATCTATTGCACAATGTGTCAAAAACAAACCCGTTGCCAGAGTTTTAAGTAGTTTTCTACATTATGTATACAATATACTGTATGTGTGTGTCCTATAGGCGTTAATTAGTCACTTCCCAGTTTGATTATTCACGTTTCGTTTTCGACTTGGTGTCGTATTTACTCATTTAATAGCAGTAAACATTACTAAAATGCTATCTTTGACCACTATCTGATACCCCAGGTGTAATTTATGGTACCTGGATTTTTCTGTGTCGACAAATAAATACCGAAACAAAGCAAATCGTAATTTATGGTAATGGTGTAAGGTCATCTTAAAAAAAAACTGTAACGTCCTTATCTTTTATTTTTCAGGGTCGATGCCGCGTATAAAGAAATCCAAATTGTGCGAGCATCGCAAAGATAAAAAACACACAACCCTAGGGGTATTTCAGAAGAGAAAAAATTATGAAATTGTGAGTTATGTAGTAGAGGAGGAAACAGAACATGATGAAGATGCTACAGCACCGACTCAGTCATCACTTGAGCAAGAGGATGAAAGAAAGAGAGAGAGATAAAGAAAGAAAGAAAGAAAGAAAGAAAGAAAGAAAGAAAGAAAGTATTTGAGGAAAGACAGAAAGTCTGTGTTCATACATAGACTTAATTAAAGTTAGAAATCTTGTGTAAAACGTAGAAAATTTCATTTCTACTGAGAAGCACTTCCATATCTTTAAAAACACAAACTTCGCCAGTGAATAACTTTATCGATATTTCCATGAGTACTTATCATAAAGACAAAAACATACGATAACGTGAAGGTCATACACATCATTATATTTAATTTTTACGAACCTGCGTTCAATAAAAGTACACTCTTTCTTGGTGGATGAATGGTTAAGGACATTGACGTCGCGCATGGAAATTTTTAAAAAGGCTGCATTTCGATTTAAAAACTGTTGATTCGTGATGTAAAAAATCTAATAACGCACCACATAGAGAAAGTTGTCGTGACAATTATTTTCCATTCTGTAGAATTGTGAAATATTTTACACAGATTATATTACACCGCACCAAAGATTATCTACTTTTGCTGCCGCTGTCTATATTTTTCATGGTGACTTTAACTTTATATCTGCTCAAAAACAAACATGTTCTGGTATTTTCTCATAGTTTCGGTCATATACAAGCCATTCCTGGATATCTATAATCTATTTCTAAATGGGTGAAATACTTACCAAATCAGCTTTTTCCGCAACGACGGCATAATCCTTTTAAGGTGTTAAGCTACAAATTCAACCCGTAAAAAATGTAAACAAACCAGGTTGCAGTCTGTACCTTCCAAAATAACTTATAAACCCACACATGTCCAATGCCAAATTGTTCCTTACAATATTCTGAATCATTTGAGAACAAGAAAACCTAGTCATCATTGGGAAAAGTTTGAGATATTACCATTTGCTACAGCCAAAGTACTGACAGCAGTCACGCCGCCTTGCGCTGTGACTCGGAGAACTCACATTGTGGCCATGTGTATTCAGTTACTACGCTAGGTATATTGAAAGCTGACCTGTCAATAAATACTGCACACTGTACCTGTCAGTTTCAGAAAAAAAGTATGTTACAGTGGTCAGAATTATGTAAAAGACAGCCCCCTGTACCTGTAAGGGTCATTTCTAATATGCACCCAATAATCCTTCTACCCGGAAGCCGGCCGAATTACTCACGTAATACCTTAAGGGAACAAGTCGTCTCCACATTTATCAAATAAATGATCTTTGAAGATTGGAAATATTGTTTTGAGTACAAATCATGTAAAAAAAGTTTGAACTGGGGCCACTATTTTCCCTAACAGCCATATGTAATGCATTAAACCAGAATGCATATGAGCAAAAACAGAAAAATTGTATATGCATGTTATAGGGGTATGCTACCAAAAATTTTTCCCAATGATGCCTATAGTAAATTGTGATTTTTATGAGGTACATATTGTGAATTTCCATAAAGAAAATACATGTCATGTTGGTTTATAGACTTTGGAATTGAATACGGCGACTGTAACTGAACCTCCATACCCTCTCAGATACAGAATTTTGCCCATAGTTGAAATCGTCATCCATCTAACATGAGCCCTCTGTTCTCTTTAACAGTGATATCCTATTTTTGGAGTTTTCATAGTCATGAGTGTGCTCTCCATAATGAAATTATGCCACCAGAAACCCATGGGATCAGTTAAAATTGTGTGAGACATGAATCACACAGCAAAATGTTTGCAGACATCTCTCGTTTTGTATAATTGAGTGCTAATTTTGAGCATAAATGTGATTAAAATGATTAAAATGCACTTTTATGTGTTTATTCATTCATAGAATGTAAAATTTTAATTAATTAAATGAAATTATGGCAGTACAGAAGTGATAATGGGTCTTTCTGCTGCCCAAAGTCGTCACCTGCAGTGCCCGTTAAGGTGTTACGCTACAAATTCAACCCGCAAAAAATGTAAACAAACCAGGTTGCAGTCTGTACCTTCCAAAATAACTTATAAACCCACACGTGTCCTATGCCAAATTGTTCCTTACAATATTCTAAATCATCTGAGAACAAGAAAACCTAGTCATCATTGGGAAAAGTTTGAGATATTACCATTTGCTACAGCCAAAGAACTGACAGCAGTCACGCCGCCTTGCGCGGTGACACAGAGAACTCACATTGTGGCCATGTGTATTCAGTTACTACGCTAGGTATATTGAAAGCTGACCTGTCAATAAATACTGCATACTGTACCTGTCAGTTTCAGAAAAAAAGTATGTTACAGTGGTCAGAATTATGTAAGAGATAGCCTCCTGTACCTGTAAGGGTCATTTCTAATATGCACCCAATAATCCTTCTACCCGGTAGCCGGCCGAATTACTCACGTAATACCTTGAGTGGTTTGACCAGCTGGGGATGCGCTAACCGTGGCCGTCGTGCGCATTTGCTTATGTAACCTATTCTTTATTGATAGGGCACTGACTGGGGTTTCGCAAGGGGTACTTCCCCATCATCAAATATTTACGAAAAATAAAATTGTCATTCAAAATGGTGATAAAAATTGAAAATGTATCCACAAATAACCTTACACAATAACACAGATTACGAATTTTACCTTGTCTGCAAGCAGATAACACATTGTCGACATGTTCATTTACCTCCGGTGCATGTGCAGTATCTCATTTCCGCGTTTACGTACGACCCTCAAGCCTTTGGCCAACCATTAGGGGCAAATCTAGAGTTAAGGACCAGTAAGAAGAAGGGCAAGTGTAAGGGTATAATGCATTACAACCGTGATGAAATATAGGACGCATTCATATCAATTCCGTTCCAGCTATGCTTCCATCATGATGAGGGCTCAATTCTAGGGCATGATATTTAAGCATCTAGAAACAGCACAATTTCTCCCGTACAACTGTATTTCTCTAAATATATTATGCTTCCTGTATGTTTGGAAAATAGGTGGATAACAACTGTTTAACTCTTCCCTTCTCACTTTGTCACTTCTGCAAGACAAGGGTATTTGACCATACTTAACATATAGATCAGCCCTCCTTCCTGTCATTTCTGTGCAGCAACATAAGATGGCAGTGGGGGACAGCACTTAATATGAATGTCTGTAATTACGTATTGTCATACACAATGGCGTTAATGCCCCAAGCTTGGGACTAAAAAAATATTACATAAACAGGAACAACAGTGCCACAACTGCCAGGCAGATCGGAACCAAAACAATGCAATCTCTCTTTGCTCCGTGACAAACCAATTCAATCAATGTGTCTGTTTAAACCCATATCCGAATTTATCGCCATTATCACGCACGATGCAAAGATTTCCAAAACCTCACTGTTCAAGAGCCACATGAATTTGTCAACGGGTCATCAGCGGAAAATCATCAAACATGTTTCGTCCGTCAACCAGTCCGACCATCCGTCAACAATTCACGTTTTCGACTTTTTCCTCAAATATTTCAACTCCACTTCAAACTTGGCGGATAGTTACCTTGGGTGGGTTTCTACTTAGTTTGTTAAAATGGTCGCGCTTCAGTAATTTTGGCTTTTTTTATTAACTTTTTTGTTCATTTTTTGACAAAATATTTTTTTTTAAATCCTGTCCGTCAAACAGATTGGCCAATTGCTTCCAAATTACTTAGACACATCTCGGGTGACACCCAGACCTTAAAGTTTGTTCAACAGGTGGCCCTGCTCTTTTAAAGGACATTTTGTGCGTTTTACCCTATATTCGATTTCTTCAAAAACATGACTCAGATTGTTTTGAAGCTCGGTAGTAATGTAACTTGTGGGAGAATAAGAAAAGTCGTTTACTAGGTGGTGATAGTCTGGATCTCTCATTTTTAATGATTTTTTAATTCGGATACTTGTTGGTGAATGCATGAATTCCTGTCAATTACATTATTTGGAAACGGGGATTGCAATGGAAAGTTACATTTACGACTGCTTCCCGGCATCTTCACTCAAATTCTCGTCAAGCTTGGTGGAGATGTACCTTGGCTGAGTCTCTACCAACTTCCTTCACATGATCACGCTGCAATGACTTAGAGAGGGGTGTTTTTGTGTGTGGGTGGTATTTCAATTCCCATTGTGTAAGTCAATGGGGATTGCAATGAAAAGTCACCTTTCTTGACTTCTCCAAAATCGCAAACCAGATTCACTTCTAGCTTGGTGGAGATATGCCTTTGGTGGGTTTCTACCAGATTTGTTCAAACGGTCACGCTGCAGTGATTTTCATGTCTTTTTGGTTTCGTTTTGTTGTTTTTTTGTTTTTTGTTTTTTTGTTGTTGTTTTTTTTTTTTGTTTTGTTTTGTTTTGTTTTTGTTTGTTTGTTTGTTTTTTCTTCATTTTATTTCTGTGGACCCCTTAACTTTAATTTGCTCAACAGGTGGCCCTTCTTTATTCGCTTTTTGTTTTAATTGATTGATTTTTGTTCTTCCTCTTTTTTTTTTCTTTTGCTAATTCCGACTTTTATTCCAAAAACGTAACTCAAATTGTACTGAAACTTGGAAGGAAATGTAGCTTTTCGGAAAGTTAAACCAAGTTGATCACTAGGTGGTGATATTCGGAATCCCTGACTTTTAACAATTTTTGTCCATTCGGGCAGCTGTATATATATATACATATAGTCCTAAAGTGGAAAGATTTACAAATTCATAAGAAAGCTGTTCTAGTGAATCATAGCAATTTTAATGCAATACTTAACCAATCAGAATCATGCTTAAATAACAATATATATATATATATATATATATATATATATATATATATATATATATATATATATATATATATATATAAATATATTACAAATCTTTAAATTATATTTTAAATATGAAAAAGGCCGCTTCCTGCTTACCTTTACCAAATTCCAATTACGTCAACCCCCCCCCCCCCCCCGTACACGACCATGACACTCGAAGAACGGGACTATTTGTAGCACGTGCTCATCATGGCTTTGCACAAAAATGTTTTGACTTTAAATTCTTCGTCTTTAAATGCAACACCTGAAGC
Organism: Hermodice carunculata; assembly: GCA_964020975.1. NCBI lineage: Eukaryota > Metazoa > Annelida > Polychaeta > Eunicida > Amphinomidae > Hermodice > Hermodice carunculata. The sequence continues at coordinate 32,545,446 of OZ026621.1, forward strand.
TCTAAAAGATAAGGTACACACCCACAGTTATTTTGGTTTTTCCAACTATGCAAAGAAATTTTCCATTGACAATTACGAAATGTTCTGAAACATTCAAAATTGTTATATCTGTTATGCAAATAAATTTATGGGTTTCATAATGACTGATCAGTAGTTCCGGAGAATCAAACAAAATCTTAACACAAAAGTAAATAACATTTTAAAATCGCAGCGCAGTCTGGTGGCCTCAATATAATCTACATGAACCCAGGTGACCCTGTACGTATGCAGTATCAAAGCAATGGCCAGGCAGTTTTTGAGAAGAAATTTGTGATTAAATAAATCACTTGACAATGTCATTTTTAAAAAATAGAAAAATGATTCAATCGCCATCTCTTTCATAAACTTGGTAGAGGTCCGCCTGTGGAACATCTATGTGTAAAAATTAAAACATTCCGTGCAACGGTTTTTGGGTTGACGTTGAAAATCTGCTTTGTGGCCGGAGGGACGTTCAACGGATCACCAACCATCCTGAAGCTAAGCTACCTGGTCATCTGATCTAGAAAAATACCAGACTCACTGGAACGTGACCATTTGAACAAGCGTTGTAGAGACCCACCCGAGGCAGAGCCCTACCAAGTATGAAGAAAATCCAGCCAACGGTTTCGCAGAACTTAAAAATGTAAATGTGAGCGAACGAACAGGGTCATGAACGGATGACCAACCTGTAGCTCAGATGACTGACAGGTCACTTGAGCTAAAAAAAAAACACACACACACACACACACACAAAAAAACTAATTCTGATATATCCACGAAGATACACAAGCTGTATCCATTCGGCCCTTCCAACTCAGTTAGTGCAAGTATTGTTCTAAATGTAATATTCGGCAAATTTCCTGTTTTTTATTGTCCAATTTCTGCGTCCACTTTCAATTTGAAATAATTCTTTCACATTAATGTGTAATCATTTCTGAATACACTGTCACTAACACATCATGAAAAATTAAAAGTTATTCATAAGTCACATTTGCCATTCCCACGCGCCGTTGAGATATGGTCCCCACCAATTTCAACGGTCCAGAAAGCTGAAGGTATGAATACACCATTGCGGCCAATCAGGTGCAGGTTACCGCACTAAATAGTTCTTGGTTGTCGTGTGCTGACACCTTTTGGGGCCATTGACCTGTAATTAACCCACTGTTTCAGCTAGACTATTACATGAGCTTATCAGCCTGTTTGTGTTGTATGGTTTGACAGATATTTTTTCCATGATGAGTTTTATAAACTGAGGCCAAATCACATATTCATACGCAGTGACGTAATGCTGGCAAGCCGTGCTCGGAGCACGTGTTTCCTGGCTATGACAGGTAAACACTGGCATAACTTTTGATTCTATCTATAGACTCGCCTTTTTTATTTTGAATGTTTTCAATGAAAGGTGTCTGCACAACACCAACTGCATACTTTATTTTAAAAAGTGACGCAACAAAAGTTATACGCCTTTATGCTAATATGAGAATATATAGTAAATATAATGGTGGTTTCATCCCGTAAGGTCCTAGTTTTGGGTGCAGCGCGGAACAGACTGTGTGGAAATTTGGAATCTGAAAACTTAAGTTTCATTAAAATTAGCAATAGGCACAATGATTTTGAGAGAAGGTGCTTAAATGAGCTTGGACATGGGGTCGTTGAGCAAGCCAAAGGAGTGTGACTCTTTTTTTCCAAAAGCGTATTGAAGTACAAGGCGTTTTGGACTATCCCAGACAATGTGTGTTAGCCTTTGGTAGTAGTTTACACTATATTCTCCAGTGGTGAGGCGGTCAAGAATGGGAGCTGTGCTTGGAGATTGTGCCGTTGTACCAAGGTTGTTGGGAGGAAGGAGTGAAGGATTCAGGACTTTTGCTCGCACGGGAGCAAGAATGACAGAGGGCCTACAAACCTTGATTGCCTTATTACTACGAGGAATTGAGAGAAATCCACTGCTACTGGTCAGTAAGTGGGTTTATACAATATGGTCAGTCCTATGTCCGCACTGGGGCGTTAGCGGAGGCTTCGTCGTTACACGACCTAACTCCCCTAATCCAACGGTAATGCCGGTTTGTTACGGCTAGTTTGTGGCGTGTCGGAAAAATTTGGGCGGTTAAAAATCTCTAGGCCTAACTAGATCTGCGCTTGCTCTACAGCAAAATTGGATTTGATGAATTAAAGCTTTTTTTTGGATGTCAGCACTGCTTAAAAAAAAAAAACGTTCTTGTTATTCTCCAAGTAAAGAATGATATTAAAACAATCCGTGTCGTCAGTATAAGTAACCAGATGGCCCAGCCTTCATTCCGTATTCACCTTTCACCTTTCCTCCGCATTGCCGGCACCTCCCCATGGGTAATACCGCAGCTATTCAGGTCCGTCTGCTGATTAGGCCTCACGGGTAGTAACAAAGGTTATTTTGCACCCAAACACGTTTGACGTGCAAGGAGCATCCTCTTTCGTCACAATGCATGTACATTGGGCACTGGCGATATATTATGCAACAAAAAGGTGCTTGCTGACACCAGGTTTTCTGACTTACTGTAACAGGATGTTTATTTTTCAAGCGCATGCGTACTTTGGCTTCCGCCAGCTGACGCTCTTGTGCATATACGTACATAGAATTTTACTGGCCTTCATCGGCTCCATTTTCATTCTGCACATGTGTGCTACATCCAAGAACGCATGATTCACTGCATCGCTGGATAGTTTCAGTAAAATGTATTGCTTCGTCTTTCATCTAATCCAAAAGAGCTCCAATGTGAAAATTCCTGCATTGACTCGGGACTCGGAAACCGGGACTTCCCCCACCCCCATCCCCACCCCTTCGTAAAAGTGCCAAAACGTCGGGACCGAATCCAGTTTTTAATACCCATATTCTTTTGATACAAATAAATAAATTACAGATCCATGTCTATTTCTGCCTTTTTCACTGCCGATCTTCGCTCATCCTTTAGCGCACCTCAGTTTGTTATGTTGCCATTTCCAATACGAGTTTATTTTAATTGATTGGTTAAAATATGTTTTTCACGTGTTTTTTCCCTCAGATACTGGATCGTGGATCACACTTGTTTAATCTTCATATGTCAGCATGGCTTTAAGTTCAAAGCGTCCACTGAGCATCGTGTGGAAACATTTTGAAAAAAAAAAAGATTGACGTGCATTTTGCAAAGTAGGATCGCCTGCAACTAGCGTACCCTGCAAGCGCGTGTTCTCAGCAAAACATAATAAAAACTAGAAGAGGCTGATTTTCCAACAGAAAATTAAATGTCTCCCCGTGCGCCCTTACTATTGTCACCCTTATTTTTATAAATAGGCATACCGATTCCAATGATCTACAGATATGGTCAAGGTACACTCTTTATTGACATTTTAAAACGTTGATTTTTGACGAATGGCCTCGTGACCTTGAAAAATAGGTCAAGGTCATACAGTTGCAGTTACAAGCAAGGTCTTACAAAAGTCTTACATAGAAACATAATCACATTAAATGTCAACCTCTTTAAGACAAATCTTTGTCGAGTGCATCTGCAATGATTTTTAAAAAGTGGCCTTGGACCTTGAAAATACGTCAAGGTCACCCATCTACTATCCCAATCTAGATGGTATTATGGAACATAAACAAGCAAAATTCCAACCTCCTACGTCAAATCCTTGCAGAGTTGTTGCATGCGTGTCAATTTTAGATGACATGCCCACGTAAGCTTGAAAAATATGTCAAAGTCACCCATCCTAATATCCCAAGCAAGATCATATATAGGAACATCTTCACATAAAATTTTAACTTCCCAAGTCAAATCTTCCGTGAGTTATCACGTCCACATTGATTTTAGATGAAATGCCCCCGTGACTTTAATACATAAGTCGAGGTCATACATCTGCAGTTACAAGCAAGGTCTGACAAAAGTCTACATAGAAACATAATCACACAAAATGTCAACCTCTTTAAGTCAAACTTTTCACGAGTGCCTCTGCAATGATTTTTAAAAAGTGGCCACGTGACCTTGAAAATAGGTCAAGGTCTCACATCTACAATCCCAACCTAGTACATATTATGGTACATAATCATGCAAAATTTCAACCTCTCAAGTCAAATCCTTGTGAAGTTTTTGTGTCCACGTAAATTTTACATGACATAACCACGTGACCTTGAAAAATAAGTCAAGGTCATACATCTTCAGTTACAAGCAAAGTCTTAGGAAAATCTTACATAGAAACATGATCACACAAAATATCAACCTCTTTAAGTCAAATCTTTCTCGAGCAAATCTGGATGGATTTTTAAAAGGGGCCATGTGACTTTGAAAATAGGTCAAGGTTACCATCTACAATACCAACCTAGTACATAATTTGGTTCATAATCATGCAAAAAGTAAACCTCTTAAGTCAATTCCTTGCGGTGTTATTGCATCCCCGTCTATTTTACACAACATGCCCATATGACCTAGAAAAATAGGTAAAGGTCACCCATCTGCAATCCCAAGCAAGGTATTATTTAGGAACATCTTCACAAAAAAATTCAACTTCCTAAGTCAAATCTTTCTCGAGTTATCGCATCCGCAACGCACTAAACAATGTGTTGAAGAAGAACAAAAAGAACTAGAAAAAATATTTGCTTCAAAGAAAATCTGTGTGCCTTCAAAGTTGTAAATATTAATGCTACAACTTTTTTCCTTTGGTACTTCACATTACATGAAACTTATGGCTGCATGCAAATTCCAAAGTCTAAATGACCTTGACCTTTGACCTTTGACCTTTATAGGTCACATGTGAATTGCGCAGTGTTACAATACCCACAATTTAAGCCCAACATGAACCACATCGGATGAAAATTGGCCAAGTTATGGCAAGATGAAACTTTCAAAGAGCCAAATGACCTTGCCCTTTGCCCTTTTGAGGTGACATGTTCTTATAATGTGCAGTGTTACAATACCTACAATTTGAGTCCAACAAGATTAGAATTGGATGGAAATGGACGAAGTTATGACTGGATGAAACTTTCAAAGGTCCAAATGACCTTGCCGTTTGACCTTTAGAGGTCACATATATTTTCAAAAATGTGCAGGGTTACAATAGCTACAATTTGAGCCCAACATAATCAAAATTGGATAAATATTGATCAAGTTATGGGTAGAAGAAAGCCACCATCGGAAGTGACCTTTGACCTTGAAATGACCTTTGACCTTGAGATGACCTCTACTTGAAGTGAACCTTGACCTCAAAAATTACATTTTGGCTTAAAATTGACCTATGACCTTGACATGCCCTTGACATTTAAGATAACCTTTGCCCCGCTATGATCGAACTCCTTTACACTCAGAACCACATCTACTATAGTACATAAGATATTGAAGATTTAAAACTTTAATTAGCCCTCATTTCCATAATTTTGAAAAGCATGACCTCTCATTATAAAAAAAGCCTGACTTTATCTACAGAAGTATAATTGTGCCAAGTTTGGAGCTTCTACGTATAAAACTTTTCAAATGAAATGTCGATCAAATTTGCCTAGAAAGAAAGAAAGAAAGATAGATAGATAGAAAGAAAAAAGAAAGAAAGAAAGAGAGAGAGAAAGAAAGAAAGAAAGAAACAATTCCGAGAAAAGCGATATGTCTGTGTTGGCAGACAGACATAACAAGAAGAAGAAGAAGAAGAAGAAGAAGAAGAAGAAGAAGAAGAAGAAGAAGAAGAAGAAGAAGAAGAAGAAGAGGAGGAGGAAGAGGAAGAAGAAGAAGAAGAAGAAGAAGAAGAAGAAGAAGAAGAAGAAGAAGAAGAAGAAGAAGAAGAAGAAGAAGAAGAAGAAGAAGAAGCGGAAGAAACAGACGCGAAAACAAAGTGTCCCCCCTTCAACGGGGAGACATAACAAGCGCAGTTCTCTGGGTAATGCTAGTTTTCCTGAATCTCAATTAAAAAAATCAAGAGCTAGAAGTACAGCTAAAAATTAAATTACCGGTAGCAACGTGTATTTTGTGCAAATGAGAAAGTAAATGCTACAGGACTTTTTTTGTGTTCGACAGGCTACAAGGGCCGCATGCGTTCTTGTAGTCCACTTTAAGTCCCCACCCACCCATCCCCCTTTTTCAGGAATAGACACATGTCGAATGGTAAAATTCTTCTTACTCTACCTGAATAAAAACAAGTTAAAATATGTTGGGTTTTTTTGGTTTGTTTGTTTTTTTTTTCAGCGGGTACCCTTGTCCCAGGTACCCGTCACTGGTCCCGGGTATTAAACATAGATTATTTGCGGCTCCTGGTTCCCGATTTTACTCACAAGTCAATGTACTGGTGAAAATCAGCATTTGCTGGGAATGTGGATTTCCAGACCGACAGGTGCACAATTCAAAATAAAACTCCGCAACTGATAATTTAACCAATTTTATTGACCCTTGTACACTTAAACCAGTACATTATCACAGCAATGACTGCTAAAAACTGATGCAAGAAACCTGTCAACCGTAGGATAGAGTTAAAATATTGCAAGTAAACTGGCGACGCACACAAACACACACACAAACACACACACACACCACACACACACACGTGTCCCCGTATTACCCCCAAAACTACGCAAGAAAAACTGGTATCCCACTTCCTCGAATCAGACCTAAACATGACATTCGCTTATAACTAGCCAATGAAGGACGTGTGTGTGTGACAGTTGTTTGATTTTCAGGGACTTTCCCAAATATCCTGATTCAGAGGAACAACAGATCTGTGTTTTGTTGTTTAACATAATTTTTTGAAAAAGATTATAGGATATTCACCTGATTGGTATATCCATAATTTACATATTTATGTTTGGTGTAATTTAACTTTACTGGTAGTCATAACGATTGGTGACAAGACGACCACAGGTCCTAATCCGCCACTGCTTGAATATTGAAAAACTTGTCACATGACTGTACTATTTCTTAATTATCCAAATGCTTCACACACTTCACAATAGTGCTTATCCAAGGTACCTGACTACAGTTAATTCTTTATCTGTTCCTTGTTTGTTAGGATGGTATATCCTAAAGGAGTTTAATTCCATACATGGACACGAGTTGTTTTGCTGCACTAGCGATGCACACAATATTCAGTTTTTCTCCTTTACTAAGAATGATGCATACACTTTGGTACAGAGACAAAGATGTTCTCCTGTTGCATCCAATTCTTACTCTTCTTATTTTTCTTTCTTTTTGTGTTTCTTTATCCCACAGGTTTAATTTCATGTGGAAAAATCTCCACGACTGTGTTGTCACCTGTGAGGGCTCAATTTGCATTTTTCAGATTTTCAATATTACTGGCTATATTTATTCTCTCTTTAACATTTGATGACTGTTTTTGCTTGATGCTATTACACAAATGTGTATCCATTCGCAAATTTGGTTTTATCACAGTACTGCAAACTTTGCTTAGTTTCTATAAAAGATTCTCAAACATGTGTTGTTTAAATGTGAGAATCTATACTTGTCACATCATCTGGGATTTTGCCATATTTGATAACTTTTGCTTTGTAAAGACTACACAAGCAAAGTATAATCGTTTTCTATATAGATTTAAAGTGTACGTTCTTGACTGTCCTACATCAATATGTGGTATTGTCCTTCATGTCTGCTCTAGCACATGGATGTGACTCATACGAATCATATTCTTTCCCAAATGTTAATCTTCTGTTATTTTTGTATGTTATTATAATGACTTATAACATCAGTTTATTACATGTGGTCCATTTCTACCGTAACAATACTTCGTGCATTAATATGAAGGTAAACAAGATGGTTAAAATTCCTTTTGTAGCTGTTGTTTGCTTCATAACAGCAACACGATCATTCAGTAACTTTACATCATGAATTCTGATACTTTAGTTAACGATATCCTTCGTAATTTTGGTGGCGTCATGAGAAATAATTTTAATAATTTGCTGGATAACCCTGATGAATTAGAACATGCTATCTCAATTGCTTCCGATTCTCCCTATGTCGAAATTTCTAATTTACCTGATTATTTGAAACCATTTTCTACCAATTTCTCAGTTTTAGGTTTAAATATACAGAGTTTAAATGCTAAATTTGATAAATTCAAATCACTATTGGATGAATTATGAAAGGAGGATGTTGAATTCAGTGCAATTTGTTTGCAAGAGACCTGGCTTGAAGGCTCACAGCCAGACACCAGTCTCTATGAACTAGATAACTACGTTTCTATTCCTCTTGGCGCCACTTGCAGCTCCCATGGTGGATTAATAATTTATTTACATGAAAATTTCCAGTATGCTGTTAGAGAATTTTATAGTCCAAATGCTTTATGGGAAGGTCAGTTTATTGATATATTTGGGAACGGTTTAAGGCAAAAAAATTACAATTGGTAATATTTATAGGCCTCCTCGTGACAGAAATGAAGACATTGAATTATTTATAAATGATCTTTCATCTATTTTAGCAACCCTATCTCGGGAGCAATCTGACAAATTATTTTTGGGAGACTATAATATGGATCTCTTAAAACTAAATACGAGAGAGATATTTTCTGACTTCTTCAATGAACTGACAAACTATAATTTTCTGCCTAAAATATCTTTACCTACTCGCTTTTCTGAGAGGAATGCAAGTTTAATTGACAACATTTTCTGTGGTTTGTCACGTAGTAATAAGGTATTATTATCAGGTATTGTATTTACCAACTTATCTGACCATTTACCTTATTTTACCTGCCTTGATCAGAATTTAAATTTGCAAACCCCACCCAACTATGTCAAAGTCCACACCAAGGATCCAATATATTTTCAAAATTTTGCGCAAGAGATCAATAATTATAATTTCACGCAAGCCCTTGACAACGATTTAAATCTTGAACCCAACAATAACTATAATAAATTAGAAACCATAATCAAACAATTTCAGGATAAACATCTCCCTACTAAAAAAGTCCGCTTCAAAAGTTATAAGCATAAGAAATCCCCTTGGATGACAAATGGAATTCTAACATCAATAAAATTTCGTGATAATTTGTATAAAAAATTGAAATGTACATCCCCTGATGTTCCCCAATTTCAAACTCTCAAGCAAAATCTCAAAACTTACAATAAAATACTGACCAATTTGATTAAAAAGCAAAAACGATTTCATTTTCATTCGCAAATTGAAAATTTTAAGAATGACACAAAGAAAACTTGGGACATTATTAAAAATATCTTAAATGTCAGCAAAACGAAAAAACAGTTTCCATCTTTTTTCATGATAGAAAACAAAAAGGAATCAAATAGAAGTGAAATAGCTGAAAAGTTCAACTCATTTTTTGCTGGCATCGGCCCAAAAATGGCTGCAAAAATTAATCAAAGACACATACCCCATTTCAATATCTACCTAAATCGACAGTGGGAAAGTATTTTTAATTTTACTTATACCTCCCCAGCCGAGGTTGAATTAATCATGAATAACTTTAAACCTAAATCATGTACAGGTCATGATAATTTGTCAATGAGATTTGTTAAAAAAATTAAATCATCACTAGCTAAACCTTTATCTCTAATAATTAATCAGTCTCTCATGACAGGTATTTTTCCAGACAAACTGAAAGTAGCCAAAGTAATACCAATTTACAAAAAACATGACGAGCATATTCTGAACAACTATAGACCAATTTCCCTACTTCCCGTTTTCTCAAAGGTTTTTGAAAAAGTTGTGTACCAACAATTGTATGATTATTTTTCTTTGAATAATATCCTCTATTCAAGTCAGCATGGATTTAAAAAGTGTCATAGCACTGAAACTGCTACTCTGGAATTTATTGATCGAATATATAAAATTCTGGATTCCGGTGAAATACCTCTGACTATATTCTTAGACGTATCTAAAGCTTTCGATACCTTAGATCACCAAATACTTCTGCATAAACTAAAATACTATGGTCTCTCTGATATATCTTTAAAATGGTTCATGAGTTATCTGTCAAATAGATCTCAATATGTTCAGTTAAATGATGTCGAGTCCAAGCCTTTACCTATCACCACCGGTGTGCCCCAAGGATCAATCCTTGGGCCGCTACTTTTTATAATATACATTAACGATCTCTACTTAGCTTCCCCAAATTTTGAATCCATCCTGTATGCTGACGACACAACACTTATAAATTCACTTTGCCCTTTTAGCTTCAGACCCCAAGCCAACGATCACGACCTCTGAAATAATATAAATTCTGAACTTGCAAGTGTGCATGACTGGCTTGCCGCAAATAAATTATCTTTAAATATCCAAAAAACAAAATACATGTTATTTTCTTTTCCACAACGAAAGTTGAGCATAGATATCGATCTACAGATAACCAATGTTCGAATAGAAAGAACAACAGATTGTGACTTTCTTGGATTAATAATTAATGAAAAATTAAGTTGGAATGCCCATTTAAACAAAATTTCAAATAAAATTGCTCGCATAATTGGAATAATAAAAAGGTTGCATTATTTTCTTCCCAAATGTACACTGCTCCTCATTTATAATTCCCTCTTTTTGCCCCACGCAAATTATTCTTTTCTTGCATGGGGATATGCCTGTGACCGCATTCTCAAATTACAAAAATCAGCTATACGTTTGATAAGTTCAGCCCAGTATAATGCCCACACTGACCCACTATTTAAAACTTTAAAGATTTTAAAAGTCTTTGATTTGTTCAAACTTAAATCTCTCAAATTCTTTTTTCGGTACTCTAAAAATGAATTACCTGGTTATTTTGATAACATGTTTACTTCAATACCCAGCCCACACGGTTACCAGAAGCAAATATGGTTGAGTTATTCACCGAGCTATCTGCAATTTGCAATAACAGTATGGTCGCAAATGGGGTAACTTGTCCATAACACAATGCGGTTGTTTACCGTACTTGTTAATCCGACTTATTTCAGCACCATTGACCACAAAATTGTTCTTATTCAAATCAAGTTTCACTGTTGCTTCATATTTAGCGTAACCTGGTTTAGTGGTGATTGTAATTTGGTATAATGTTTCTGATGCTTTCATTTTATCGGAAAGATCGGCTACACGACCGTCGTGGTCACTGCTTTGTTTGAATTTAAGTACATCCACATTTGGCTTGAACTGAACAGCACTTTGAATGCTTTCTAACTCCAGTATTTCGCAATCATTTCTGTTATCTTTGGTAAAAGCATTCAGAGCATTGACAAAACTGGCAACTGCTTCTTTCACTTTTGCGTCATTGACGTCCACTTTCTGCCAGTTGAGACATGCGCACCAGTGAGGCTCAACGCCAGCATGTTGACATGTTCTCTCTTTTGGAATTTCCTTAAACAAGCTGATTCCGCGATTTTTTATGTTTCCCTTGCCAGCACCAGTAAAATCTATTATGTCTCTAAAAGTTTCATGAATGTCAAATGGAGTTGTAAGTTTATGTGCGTTCGCACGTAAGTTTTCCAAAGCCTGTGGGTATTTTTGTGTAAACCAGGGTGGAAAGCGGAAGGAAAAATATGGCATTCTTTCTTCATGTTTCCCTTGTACACTCTGTCGTACCTGCTGAAATCGAGCACCGTGATCCGCCATCAATATCAAAACAGTCTTATTCAAATGACCCGACTTTTCTAGGTACTGAAGGAAATTTCTCAAGTCATCATCAGCAACGCGCGCTTCACAGTACCCTCCATGGGTATACTCGGAATGGAACAGAAATGAAAACTTGGGTTTATTAGGGTACATATGGAAAAAATCTTTGATCCAGTTGAGCATAATCAAATGCCTGGGTATAGATCCAAGACAATAGCGTTTATGATATCGGTAAAGTTTTTCAGCCTGGAGCTGAAACGGCCTCATAAAATAGTCAACTGGGGGGTCTTTAAAGCCCAACATACGATAGTTAAAAGTACCATAGCCTGCCCCATCTTCCCCCCACTGCGTCACATATCCAAGTTTCTTTAAATCGTTCCATATCCATGGGTGACCGTCAACAGTTTTTGCCCCCGCCCGCCCGCGGCGAGCTTCGGGCAGTTCTGGCTCCGTCTGACCTGTAAGAATCGGCAGCAACGCCTGAGGAGTACCATCTCCTACAATATTATAACCTTCCAGGAGTATCCCGCCCAACTCATTCATAAAATAACTGTGGCTCTTCGGCAGATTACGTATCCAGGTCATTCTGGAAACTGAATCGAAGCCAAACATAAGAATATTTAGTCCCATCGCCGTTTTCGGCAAAGGTTTATTTTGTGTGTGAAGTTTTTTGTTGTAAGCTATGGCACAATGAAGATTTGAATACGAATGTGAACGATCACTTGAACAGCGGGCCATGAAAAAGTCTGTTGAAATTTTGCTACCTGATTTTATATTCTTTATTTTTTTGCCTTCCAGAACAGAATTGTCACCGGATCCTCTCAGAACGGGAATATAATCACACACAATGTTTCCATGTCTTTGGATTGCTTCTGGGAGGATACGAAAAGTGCCATTGTCCACATATACCCAGTTGGGATCACTGTTACATTTTAACGGTGGCGGGTCTTTGAAATATTTCTTCAAAGATGGTGGCCATAGCTCCAGTTGCGGATGTACACAGGCTTGTTTCGAGTGGACTTTCAAGTGGTCTGAAGTTTTTTGGTATTGTAATATTGTCATCCCGCTTTCGATGGGCGTGGATTTGGTTATAATGCTTCTTGAACTGTGGCTAAAGACACTATCCTTAAGACGGAAAACCACAAAGTAGAAAGTAGTTACAATAGTAAAGGCGATGCCCAATACCGCTAGGCGGCGAATTGGTTTGCGAGCAACACGAATGGGATTCATTTTCTTGTCGCTCACAAATAGGAATTTATACCCATATCCCTGCAGAGGTTACAGTCCAAGAAGTTTGAGTCCTAGCACTGCTTATACTTGTGAAAAGCCGTTCTTACCATTTCAAACACATATATTTTCTAGAGTGATGACTATTTGCTGGGTTGCCATTTAGGTCTCGCTTCTGCGCTGATAAGTTTGACGTCATTTGCCCCTCACTGTGTAATCACTGCGGTGGTACTTTCGTTCAGAAGCTTATCGTTCTCAAGAACAACATGAAGGTAATTCAACCAGCAAGAATTTGCTGTGTGAGCGTCGCTATTCCTCAACCATGGTCAAGATGGAAGACCCCGATTACCTTGCATCTGCCCTTGAAGTGCCGGGCGTTCGAGTCTTTCACGTCTCCCTATGTCATTCTGAAACAAACCAAGAGAATTTTTGTGTGAGCACTCTCTGCATTGAACAACTTCGTTTGATCAAAACTCTGCACACCAATGGCGGGTGTGCTTGAAGTCCATGAGAGTGGAAGTTAACACTTGCATGGATAGCGAAGTTATGGACGGAAATTGAAACGCCTACAATGAAGACACGTTTTTCTCAATACAGTCCGCTATTAAATGAGCACTTTAACAGCATAAGCAGGGGCGCGCATGGTCGAAATTATTGACTGTTTTTATCAGACCAGCGCATGTAAACAATTTTTCTTTTTTTCCTGATACATCAAACAATAAATATGACATCCGTTGATAACAAAGCAGGGGGTATTGAACCAGGCGTCCATTCACGATGCCGTATCATTTAACATAACGTTAATAGATTCATCAATAATTGTAAAATAACTTCTGTTTAAATCAATGGTTCCGAATTGGGGGGGGGGGGGTGGTTTTTTTTTTTTTTTTTTTTTTTTTTTTTTTGCGGGGGGGGGGGGGTTGTGAACAGTCTCAAAGAGAAAATGCTTTTGCACACACGGCTATGACAGTGTACATTTTAGAAAAATATTCCTGTCAGTCATTTGGTTTGAACTAACTGTCTGAGAGTATCATTGTTTGCCATAATTACGTAACGATTCCATCTGAACAGTAATACAGGGGTGAGGTTTATATTCAGTTGAACCGTAACTTGAATGATTAGCTTTACACTTGACTGGTATGGGCGGCTCATTTCATCTTCCTCAGTGCCACTTTGAAGAGCTTGTGGAACCGTCCTCACGTTGGTGTCTTCCCGAGAGATCTACAGTGTAAGTGTTTTGCGGTTTGAACGAGCTCTGTGACTGTCCTCGATTCCAGAGTTTTGATAAAGTTGTAATCAATATTTGTGTGTCACTGCAGCGCCAGGTGCTGAACAGAATTGGCCCACACAAAGTATGTCCCCATCAATTTTCTTAAAAGTCTGACAATTTTCATAGAGATGCCAATTGTCCCTCAACATAAGAGACAATCCCCGAAATTAGCTGATGATTTGACCAATATATGCTGTTTGTCCCTCACTAAAATTCAGTATTGGCTGTTTATTCTTAGTTTATTATTTTGTGTTCCTCATGGTCTTGACTACTTGTCTCTGAAATGACACACTGAGTGTTGGCATCCTTGTTTTCAGTGAAGCCGAATAGTGAATTGATGGACCACCTATCCTATCAGCTAATCTCACTGATTAGTCAGCTGACCTAAAATGGTCAAAATATTTTACAGGGATGCCAACATTCAAAGTGTCATTTCAGGGACAAGTAGTCAAGACCACGGGGGACACAAAATAATTAACAAAGAATATAGCTGCAAATACTCACTTAGGATGAGAGCACACACCGTAAATTGGTCAAATTTTCAGCTAATTCCAAGGACTGTCCCTGATGATGAGGAACAGCTGGCATCTCTGATTCTAACCAAAATCAGCAATCGGCCACAGCGCCGTCTTGTAAATGAATCTACAAACAACCAATCAAAGGTGCATCGCGACTGAATTTTCGGTGATCTTACAAATACTAGTGCAAATTACATGTTTTGGGAACAGGAAAGCTATTACTGGACACTGACTGTACGAGAAATGTCGATTGAGGTCAAATCAACAAATCTTTAATGAGGTCCTGGAATTTCCATTAAGGACAATAAAATCAATATTCTTGATTTGTCTATCCATGCATAGCGCTTTTAATGATAAAACCATTGTTAGATATCGCTTGCCCAATTTGGCCCAGAACATGAATAGGCACAAATACAGATTAGACACGCGACACCAGATGACTCCTAATCAAGTGATAAATGTTGAGTGAATTCATATCTGGAGATGCACTGAACTTTGTTATATACAGTTTCATGACTGCTGCAAGAAACCAAATTCCGTGAACTTTCTGTTTTTTCACTCGGAGCAAATTCCCTGTTTATATTACATACCATAAAATGTTAACTGCTACAAGTCTTTCCACGATGCCATCATCTTGTGCCAAAATAAATTATCGGCAAGATCATACACAACACATTTGATATGATCGAGAATGATTAGTGTCTCCTAGAATGCCAGAACCACTGATTAAGCCAATCAACGCCAGGTTGACTGTTAGACTGGAAACAGCAGCCAGAGGACACAGAACCCGCGCCCTAGCTACTAACTGTGACCTCACCTGTACGGGCTGCTAGAATGGTTGGGACTGCCATTTATAATGGTAATCAATGTTAAGCAAAACATAATACACAAGACAAAGAATTACACTTTTCGTCCAGCGAATTATTTTATTGTATTTCAATTTTTAAGATTGAAAATACATTCGGCCACCAAGGTGTATATTGTACGAGGAACCACTGAGCACGTAAAGCGACCAAATCAAACATCGTGCAAAAATACCTATATATGTTTTGTTCGTTTTTACATATGATATAATGCTGTGTTCCTTAAAAAAAATGAGACCAGCTAAACTGTGGGAAGCGCATCGTGTTTCTTTGCAAACTAGAAACGTAAATCGAAATCCAAAAGTGATAGCAGCGCTACCTAGGGAAACCTTTCCGAAGATCCAACGCAGAGATATGTCCTACCCCAAAAGGTTTCCAAATTGTCCAACCGGTGTCCTGCGGTCAGCTGACTACTCTGTGTTAACTTAGCTGAGATGCAGAACACTTCAGCAGTTTCTGTATTGCATGTGCTCCTGTTTTGAGCCGTTCCTTAAGGTAGCATCCAACCAGGCAAACCTGTTTCACTTCTAAACCAGACATCACAGTTATGCACATTCCTAACATTACAAATGCATGATGATCCACAAGATCTATGTGGCCCGTCACAATAGTTTTGACTGCCACAAAAAGAACCAATACAATATAATATTAAGAGGGGCACACGGTTGCAAATGTTGCATTTGTTGAAAGGTTGCACCAAACAATAAATACCGACTTTGGTAGAATTAGTGTTTAGGGTGTCTTATGGCGTGTCACATTTAATGCCATCAAATCAGTTGCAGTCCTTTTTTCCACGAAGAATATTAAACAAGACCATCCTACACTTTATCTTGGAGTCACTACTATACCAGAAGCACATCAACATACACATTTAACAATTACTTTTACCTCAAACGTTACTTAGCATCCCATCATTACCCGCATCATCAACAAGGCCAATCAACGACTTGCCTTACTTCGCCGACTCAATACAAGCTTTCTCGCAAAATTGGAAGGAAATGTAGCTTGTCGGAAGGTTAAACTAATTTGATCACTAGGTGGTGATATTCGGGATTCCTGACTTTTAGCAATTTTTTGTCCATTCGGGCACCTGTTGGTTCAGGCATTTTTTCTATTGATTACTACGTTATTCAGTGGGATTGCAATGGAATTTTACTGTCTGTGCATGCGAGGTTAGCTGAACACAAGACTGTCACAGTCCCTTGTGTGTGTGTGTGTGTGTGTGTGTGTGTGTGTGTGTGTGTGTGTGTGTGTGTGTGTGTGTGGCAGCTGCATGTCTTCATCTTACATTTGGAAATAACAATCCTCTTGAACGTAAAATGATAGCAGTTAATCAAAAAAGAAAAACGCAAGTTCATGCTAAGGACAGCCAAACAAGTGAAATTACATGAACTGGTATATGCACCAATATACATAACAAAATGGCAAAATTAAAGTAAGACTTACCCGAAAGAAGGATTTTATATATATATATATATATATATATATACATATATATATATATATTCCTAAAGTGGAAAGATTTGTACAAATTCATAAGAAAGCTGTTCTAGTGAATCATAGCAATTATAATGCAATACTTAACGCATTTTTCAATCAGAATCATGCTTAAATAACAAGATTTATATATATATATATACATAAATATATACATATATATATTTACATATATATATATACATATTGCAAGTCTTGAAATTATGAAAAAGGCCGGCTTCCTGCTTACCTTGACCAAATTCCAATTACGTCAACCCCCCCTCCCCTCCCATTACACGACCATGACACTCGAAGAACGGGACTATTTGTAACAAGTACTCACCATGGCTTTGCACAAAAATGTTTTGACTTTAAATTCTTCGTATTTAAATGCAACACCTGAAGCTGGAAAAGATGAGGTGCACACCCACAGTTATTATGGTGTTCCCAACTATGCAAAGAAATTTTATATTGATAATTACGAAATGTTCTGAAACATTCAAAATTGTTATATCTGTTATGCAAATAAATTTATGGTTTTCATGATGACTGATCAGTAGTTCCGGAGAATCAAAAATAACCTTTACACAAAAATAATAACATTTTAAAATCGCAGCGCAGTCTGGTGGCCTTAATGTAGTCTACATGAACCCAGGTGACCCTGTACGTATGCAGTATCAAAGCTATGGCCAGGCAGTTCTTGAGAAGAAATTTGTGATTAAAAAAATAACTTGACAATGTCATTTTTAAAAAATAGAAAAATGATTCAATGCAATTAATCGAAAAAGAACAAGAGGGCTGTGTGAACAGCCCATGCTCAGCTGACCCAGACATGCATCACACTTGCAGCTCTGTGAACTCGGGAAAGGAACAAGGTCACCCATGTTCTGAGTAAGTCTGACTTTTGTAGAAGAACACTAACATGTGCAACATCAAGGTTCAAGTAATTCTCAAGTTATAGTGAAGAGTAAAATTCATCTATGTTGCACTGTGACCCCAGAAACCAGGTCAAGGTCATTCATGTACTGTCAAGCATGACCTTCATAAAGAAACATTAACATGTGCAGCATCACGGTATTAACTCAAAACAGATCTCAAGTTATCAAGTAAACAGTAAATTTCGTGTCAGGTCATGTGAATTAGCATTAGAATACCCATTCACTTACATAGTAATCAATAGGAAAGCTTCATTGACCGATAAGTACCCGAATTGAAAATCCTTAAAAATCAGGAATCCAAAGCAGTGTCACCTAGTAAACAACTTTGTTTGACCCTTCCACAAGAACATATCACATTTCAGTTAAATCTGAGTGACGGTTCTGAGAGCAAGTGAAAAATAGCAAAACCATGCAAAAAATTCATTAAAAAATTTAAAAAAATTTTTTAGCGCCACCTGGTGAAAAAATTAGGAACTAGGTGTCCCTGGGAGTGTCAATGTATAATATCAAAGTAATTGGGTGAGCAGTTTCAGAGGAGAAGAGTTTTTAAGTTTTTCGTTCCCCCCAAAAAGAACAAAAATATTCATCCAAAATCCAAAATCAATAGAGCGTGACCATTTGAACAAACTTGGTAGACATCCACCCAAGTCACATCCCCACCAAGTTTGAAGTCAATCTGGATGACGGTTTTGGAGTAGAAGTCGAAAATGTGAATTAGCATTATGATGCTCATTGACTTCCATAGTAATCTATAGGAAACCTGCATTGACCGATAAGTACCCGAATTGAAAAAATCGTTAAAAATCAGGAATCCGCAGCATTGCCTCCTAGTGAACAACTTTGTTTGACCCTTCAACAACAAATATATTCACCACGTTTCAGCTTAATCTGAGTGACGGTTCTGGAGAAGAAGTCGAAAATAGCTGTAACACACAAAACTTCATAAAAATTAGAAAAAATTGCAGTGCCACCTGGTAAACAAATTAAAAACTAGGAATGCCAGGGAGTGTTCCTGTGTGTTATCAAAGCAATTGGGTAAGCGGTTTCAGAGAAGAAAATTTTTTAAGATTTGTCCAAAAAAAGAACGAAAAAAATCATTAAAAATCCAAAAATCACTGGACCGTGACCATTTGAAAAAACTTGGTAGAGACCCATACACGGCACATCTCCACCTAGTTTGAAGTGGATCTGGCTGACTGTATTTGAGAAGAAGTCGAAAATGTGAATTGTGGACAGACGGACGACGCACGACGGACCCTCACAAAAGCTCAGCTGACTGACAAGTCAGTTGAGCTAAAAACGCAAGTTCATGCTAATAATAGCCAAGCAAGTGAAATTACATGGACTGGTATATGCACCAATATATATCACAAAATAGCAAAATTAAAGTCCGACTTACCCGAGAGAAGGATTCCATATATATATATATATATATATATATATATATATATATATATATATATATATATATATATATATATATGGTCATAAAGTGGAAAAATTTGTATTGTACATGTATCTATATTACAAATCTTAAAATTATATTTTAAACATGAAAATGGCCGGCTTTCTGCTTACCTTTACCAAATTCCAATTACAGCAAGCCCCCCCCCCCTCCCAGTAAACGACAATGACACTCGAAGAACGGGACTATTTGTAACACTTACCAAACATGCCTTTGCACGAAAATGTTTTATCATTAAGTTCTTCACATTTAAATGCAACACATGAAGCTGGAAAAGATAAGGTACACACCCACAGTTATTTTGGTGTTTCGAACTATACAAAGAAATTTTTCATTGATAATTACGAAATATTCTGAAACATTCAAAATTGTTATATCTGTTATGCAAATAAATTTATGGGTTCATAAATGACTGATCAGTAGTTCCGGAGAAGTAAAAAATCACCTTAACACAAAAATAATAACATTTTAAAATCGCAGCGCAGTCTGGTGGCCTTAATGTAATCTACATGAACCCAGGTGACCCTGTGCGTTTGCAGTATCAAAGCAATGGCCAGGCAGTTCTTGAGAAGAAATTTGTGATTAAATCACTTGAGAATGTCATTTTTAAAAAATAGAAAAATGATTGAATCGCCATCTCTTTCATAAACTTGGTAGAGGTCCGCCTGTGGAACATCTATGTGTAAAAATTAAAACATTCCCTGTAACAGTTTTTGAGAAGACGTTGAAATTCTGCTTTGTGGCCGGAGGGACGATCAACGGATCACCAACCATCCTAAAGCTCAGCTAGCTGGTCATCTGATCTAGAAAAATACCAGACTCACTGGAACGCGACTATTTGAACAAGCGCTGTAGAGACCCACACAAGGCAGAGCCCCACCAAGTATGAAGAAAATCCAGCCAACGGTTTCGGAGAACTTAAAAATGTAAAGGTGAACGAACAAGCAGGATCATGAACGGATGACCAACCTATAGTTCAGCTGACGGACAAGTCACCTGAGCTAAAAAATTGACAAAAACTAATTCTGATATATCCACGAAGATACACAAACTGTATCCATTCGGCCATTCCAACTCAGTTAGTATCGTTCTAAATGTATTTAATATTCGGCAAATTTCCCCTTTTTTTTATTGTCCAATTTCTGCGTCCACTTTCAATTTGAAATAATTCTTTCACATTAATGTGTTCTCATATCTGAATACACAAACTGTCACTAAAACACCATGAAAAATTAAAAGTTATTCATAAATCACATTCGCCATTCCCGCGCCGTTGTAGATATAGTCCCCGCCAATTTCAACGGTCCAGAAAGCATACGGTCCTAGTTTTGGGTGCAGCGCGGAACAGACTGTGTGGAAATTTTGAATCTGAAAACTTAAGTTTCATTAAAATTAGCAATAGGCACAATGATCTTGCGAGAATGTGCTTAAATGAGCTTGGACATGGGATCGTTAAGCAACCCCAAGGGGCGCAACTCTTTTTTTTCCAAAAGCGTATTGAAGTACAAGGCGTTATGGACGATCCCAGACAATGTGTGTTAGCCTTTAAGTAGTTTACATTATATACTCCAGTCGTTAGGCTGTCAAGAATGGGAGCTGCTTATAGGCTAGCGGCAAATGCTTCAAAAGTGCCCTAAAAATAGGTGCAACCCCAACCAAAGGTATAACAAAACACAACCTATATCAAAATGTGCGCACATGTCTCCTCTTTACAGAAAAATAGGTTGTGGAGTCCGAAAAGCGTTTTTTGATATGTTTGCACACCCGTTTCTATGGCAACCTCTATTTTTTGTGGAAAATGACTACTTTTCACTAATTTTTCAATATCTGCCTTAATTTTGAAGATAAGCACTCCAAATTTCATCAGAAGGTAGCTCTGACCTTACTCGTTCAACAGGCTTGACGCTTTCAAAAAATTCTTTGAATAACATCATTATTATTATAATTATATGCAAAATTTTGTCATCTATTCGGCAATATAAATACCTCTATTAGTTGATGTTGTTTACTGCAGTTGCCAAATTACCAAAAATAGGGTTAATTGTTAAATGATGAAGGTAATATATTCCCAGGGATATACTGATACCAAATTTACTGGAGTATATGAAGTGGACACCATTACATGTATGCAAATTAGGCTTCAAATGTAGGGGCTTTTGAAGCCATTCTTGAGATGTATATCACTCATTATGTGCTGTACCAATGCAAAAAGTTAAATTTCCTTGAAAAATGCTTCAAAACATATAGAACATAGAATCCCAATCGTCTTATCAATATTTTTCGTTCACAGCTTTACTGAAATTTAATGGGTCCGCCACTGGGGGGGGGGGGGGGCATTATGTTTATGGGTTGTCTGGTCTGGCTGGCTTGTGCAAAAGTGCTTTCTCCAGAACACATTGTTGGAATTTGAGCAAATTTAGCATATATATTACCGAAAAAAAATATGAAGTGAAGACAATTTAGAACCTCTATCATTAAATTTATGCAAATGAGGTCATCGTCAAATTAGGATTTTATAATTTATGTGTTTTGTTGTAGAGGCACCAGAAGGAACAAATCTGGGCACATTTCTTTGACTTCCAGAGTCCATGTCGGATTCTAATTCTGCTATGTGATTGCCTCATTATCAGTGTTATTGAGAATGACTGTTCATATTGTCAAAATGTGTTGCATGATTGATAATATACACATGGTGAACTGGATTATTTTCTAAAATAAAGCTTGAACCTGGTAAGAACACCTACGTTTTAATGTATTTGCAGGTTAGATAATTTTGTACCGTGAACCTAAAATCATGAACCTGGAACCGCCATCCAAGAAGCCACCCCCAGCCAAGCTAAATCCCAATACCTGTGTTTTATGTAGCAAAGCTCTCAACACAGGAAAAGGGACTGATTACAAGACTACTTTGGACAAGCTACGATATACGCTTGCCTCCACCACAGACCGATCAGCTGCTCAACTACCGCCTACTGAGGATGTATTTGAGCAACACGCGAAAAGGGCACAATATCAATGTGCCATCTGGTGCCACAATGGCATTGATCAATTACATACAGCTCTTAAAACACTATAATTTCGAGACATAACAAAAATTAATGAATATTTGGGTATTACTGATTCAGAACACACATTACCGCAATTTTTTTGCAAAATTGTGTACGCTGACATAACAACTATTCGGAAACCAGATTCTAATAAAATGAAATTAAATCAAATGTTTTGCAGCATTCCTTTCAAACACAAAATTATTGATTCACTAAACATTCAGTCCCTTTAAAATTGAAATTTGTTCGTAACATGATTCCCAAGGAGTGCAAAATAAAAGAACCCCCCCCCCATCATTTCCTATAGATATGGCAACAATATTGGACAAAGTATTATGAATTACAAGCAATTTCTGGCTTCAAGTACTCTTGAAGATATCGCAGCGAATCAAAATTGTGACTGTATGTCTAACAGTAAATATTCTGATTTTGTTGATGCATATCACAAACATGTATTTGCAGGTAATTTGGATATCATACAAAATTCAAGTTTAAAAGAAATTATGAAAAAAGGTACAAAATTTCGGATATGTCCCAAGTTCAACATTGACAGTATTTTTCAGGATACATGTGATGCATTTGATTCCTACTGTATGAAATGGGCAAAGAAAGAAAAAATAGAATTTCAGAAATTTAAAGGATGGTTATCAAACTTGCAAAAAGTCTCTAGAAAAAGAATTTATTGTTACAAATCCCACATTAAAAATTTCAATACGGTTGATCTAAAACAACCTGAAGTTTCAAAAGCAGTCAGAGATCTACAATAAAGTTTTGTAGTCACTAACATAGATAAGGCAGGGAACTATCTTGGGATCATCTGCAAAAAATATTATCTGGATGTTTTGAAAAAAGAACTTGGTATGAACAATATTTCAGACATAAGAGGAAATGACGTATATAAATTACATCAAAAATCCACTGATTATTTGATAGATACACATAAAGATGAGATGAAAAGGAATTTTAATATCAATATTTCTGAAGAGGACTCCTCTATTGCACGTTTGTTCTGGATACCCAAATTACATAAAAACCCTTTTAAATCTTAATTCATAGCTGGTGCTGCAAAATGTACAAGAAAACGATTATCAAAAGAAGGAACATTGTGTTTGACTGCAATTAGGAATCATTTTCGTAAATACTGTAATGCAATTTCTAGAAACAGTGAATTAAATTGTTTTGGGGGTATTAGTAATTCTTCCGAGTTTGTATCTAAATCAAAGATGTAAAAGCAACAAATATCAAATGTTTTGATTTTTCTATACTGCACACAAATCTACCCATATATGAAGTCAAAAGTTCACTTTCAGAATTAATAAGCAAAATGTTTAACCATAATGGTGGGCCATACATTAGTATTAATTCATATACAAAGAAAACATAACACAACAAATATTCAAAAAGCAACATTAAATCGTACACTGTTGAAACTTTGATAGATGCTATAAAATTTCTTTTGGAGAATACTTTTGTTCAATGCGGACCATTGGTTTTTCAACAAATAAAAGGCATTGCAATGGGTAGCAACTGCTCCCCTTTACTGGCAGATTTGTATTTAACCTGGCTTGAATTTAAGTATATGGATAAAGTGATGAAAAATGACTTTCAAATGGCTACAAAATTATCAAACAACGCAAGATATATTGATGACATTGCTTGCGTAAATGTACAAAATTTCAGTAAAATTGCTAAAGAAATTTACCCAAAAGATATCCCTATGGAGGGTAACAATTCAGATGGTTTCAGAGATGTGTTTTTGGACTTGGATATTCAGGTCACTAATGACAGGTTTTGTATTAAAGTCTATCACAAAACCGATGAGTTTAACTTTGAAGTAGATAATTATCCTTTCCCAGACAGTATTATTTCGGATACTATCGGATATAATACGTTTTTCTCACAGACTTTGGGATTTGGTCGTATTTGTTCTAAATTTCAGGACTTTGCATCTAGAACCAAATTTTTATTTATAATAAACTCGAGTCAGGAGGATTCAAAGATGTACTTTTGATCAAATATTTCTACAAATTTTGCTGTAAATATCCCGAGATGGTTAGAAAGTTTGGCTTCAATAATTTTAGAGATTTTAGACTTGCCTTTTTTTCGACTTAATTTTATCTTTTGGCATCATTCTGTTTTCATGTTCACCTTTAAGACATTTTAGGCTAGCTTGCTTTCTCTTAGGTTAAACCCCCAGGGGCTATCGGTAGCGAGTAGCGGCATATGCCAGTTACAAGCTTGCCTAATTGTACCTGATATCTGTTTAATATTTTCATTGCATTCTCTTGACGGAAATACAAATGACTATCGGTAGCAAGCAGCGGCCTACGACAGTTACATGTTTGCTTAATTGTACTTATAATCCTGTTAAGAAAAATTGTTTTGATAACATGTTTTTGGCATAAATGCTAATGACTATCATTCTTTTCTGACATGCCTAAATGCACATTTACTCAATATTTAAAAAATACTCAAAAGTGACAGTATTTTTTCAAATATCACAAACCTGACACATTACGTTGATACATTGACTCAGGTTTGGCAATGAAATAGAGCTCAATTGTTTGAGGAGTAGGTGTCAGCATGGAGTTTGTTTTACATTTCTGGTGCAGGATGAACATTGTTGCAGTCATTGTGAGGATTTCCCTTGGTTTATACAGGTGGTCCAGCTGCAGCTGTTTATTTTACAATCACTGGGACTGAATATAATGCCCCAGCTTGTTTCCACTTCAGTTTAACACTGCCAGATGTTTTAACTAGAATAAGCTGTCCAGCTAGAAAGGGTACATATCGGTTCAGGGGTAAGTCAAATTGTTCTTAACTGAACCTGTACTATACAAATTTGGTAATTATAGTTTGTTTGCCAGGTATTCTTCTTTCAAAATGAAGGTCTGCATTTATAAGCAAAACTTCACGTATTTAGCTAATTCATCATTTGCCACGCTCATATTTATTCATTATTATGTGGGTTGTCTTTGCTGAATATTTAGCTTAGACAAGGAGCCGCTACTCATAGACATGTACGGGTAAAAGGCTGCGAAACATGTTGAGTAGTTACCCGCCGAAGACCCTTTAATTTATTTCGGCTAATACAGCCTATTTCAAAATTTTACAGAGGGACGTGTGCAATTTGGACAATAGTACTTCTATATGTATATAGGTTAGACAGGGACAGGTTAGCTTATGGAGAGTAAAGAGGTCGGAATGCGGAATAGGGTAATGACTACTAGGAAGTGGTTTTGGACAAAAAGACACCAATACAACAGTCACATTCCTAGCCCTAAAGTGTGGGATCCCAATGGTAACGGCTGGGAAGTGTCTTATGATGGCTACCTCAAGCCTTTGATGTATACCAATGAGCTAGCCCCACTGGAAGTCCGCAACCTGACTCATATGTATTGCACCGATATTGAGTGTACTGTCGCAAGAAAGTGCTATTGCCTCCAGATATGACTTAAATGTACAGAATTATGTGCATGCTTTAGACATGAGTGTGCAAATGACACTTTTGACACTGAAGCAGACAGTGATGATGAGGAAGATGATGATTGAATCTTGGCGTAGAATTTCCAAACTGTGACCATCATTGATCAGCCCTCTGTATTTGGTGTGTACATGTACTTATACTGTTTTCCTTTACTAAAAGGCATCTCGAATTATAGTTTGATGCCACAGATACATTAGTTATGTTGCAGGACTCGATGGGATGGTTCACTGTAAATTACGTGTAGGTGTGAATACATGGTACAAAGTAGTATCTTACTTTATCAGTTGTATTGGCAATTGTTATGACGGTTCCCTAAGCGAAGATGACATATGATAGCCATATTAGCATATTAATTAATATGCATATGGTATACTCATATAAACGTGATAAATAAAACTTGCATGAGTACTGTTCCTAATCATTTTGCCTTTTTTTAATAAACGAAACTATATATTAGTAAATATAGAATGTTATCCGTCGCACAATACTTAATTTCGATGGAAATTTCATATATTTGCATAAATTAACATATGATAATTAGGTACTTTGAACAAACTCCGTATTTTGTGACTGTATTAGAGCAATTGAGCACATTATGGTGTTTATTTAGCCTTTCCACAAGCAGTGTCACCAAAGTTATTATGTTTAAGGACAAATTTTAGTTGTCTCAGAAATGGCATATAGGTTGTCATGGAAACGGGTAGAAATATATATGATAAAACGCTTTTCAGATTCCACAACCTATTTTTTCATAAAGAGGACATATATACCTATAAGAAAATATAGGCTGTAACTTGTTATACCACGGGTTGGGGTATGACCCCCGAAGGGCCCTCTGTGCCGCAGGTCTACTAGTTTTTGACTAGAATGATACACCTGTACAGTATCAAAGTCCTAGCTCAAAAACTTCTTGAGTTATTGTGCGGAAACCACAGGCTAACTACAATCTCTCTGTGACCCTGGAAACTGGGTCAAGGTCACCCATCTTCAAAATCTACGTAGCCCTTACAGAGAACCATAAAGCTGCGCAATATAAAAGTTCTAGCTCCAAGGTATAAGTTATCAAGCAGAAAGCATGAAACCATATTCAGTAAAGTGGCTCTGTGACCTTTAAAATGAGATCCAGGTCATCCATCTTCAAACTTCGTCTAGCCCCAAATATGGACTATAATCCTGTGCAATATAAAAGTCTTAGCTTAAAACCTCTTCAGTTATTGTGCGGAAACCAAAGTTAACTCAGGTACCACTGTGACCTTGGAAATTAGGTCAAGGTCACCCATATTCAAACTTCGCCTAGCTTTTGACTAAAATGATACACCTATACAGTATCAAAGTCTTAGCTCAAAAACTTCTTGAGTTATTGTGCGGAAACCACTGCCTACCGACCAACCGACCAACCGACCGACAGACCGACCGACCGACAGACCGACCGACATGTGCAACGCTATATGCCCCACCTTCTTCGAAGGGGGGCATAATAAAACTGTACCACAAACCAAAGAACTGAGGGCTGGTGGCCACACTTACCTCATTAAAATTGCATTTGTGCCCTATATTTCCATCAATTAAAACTTTACAACTTTTGTTTGGGGTTCATTGGATGTGCCTATGACACAAACCCATGAATTAAAGTTTGAATTGTACTTCTGCCTTTGGTAGTTTCGAAAATATTTAACATTTAATTTTTCAATCCATATCAAGCAATTGAGGCACTCTCATATATCGCTAATGTTTAAAGCTTGCATTCAACTTGTCAAGTAAATTACTACTAAGAGTGCATGGTACACTCACCATCGAATCTGGTTCCCCACACCCTTGGTCCTTGTGTCAGGCACCATTTACTGCAAGTCTTCAATACAAGACAGAGGTGCTGAACAGTAGTGTAACAGCCTCTTCTGCCTCATGACGTATGTCAAAGGTAGCATAGTTTTATATCCATTACAACAGAGCACTCTATTTCCATGAAACTCTTAATCATATGTGATTAGTGTCTATGAACTGGTTTTATTTGGCTTTCACCATGGAAAAAAATGTCACCACTAGAAAAATGGTCAACTGATTTTGATAATATTCAGCCATATGGATAGCTTGACTCATCGGCCAACTTTCCAAATTTCGAACTTTAGGTTAAAATATAAGGACCAAGGTCATGCTGTTGTCTTCGTGGACATGTAGATATACCCTAATCATACACATACCTATAGCTATGCCTATGCCTATGCCTATGCCCATGCCAATACACACACACGGTACACAGGTGACATATAATTGAGGGTGAGGCAGTTTCTTAATTGCTCTGCAGTCAGAGATATTAGTTGGGAGGAGGAAGGCTTTTTTAGTTTTCTTACTTGCTTTTTTTTTCGTGCTAGTTGGTGTAAAAGGTTGCCTACGGGACATATAGAAGATAGAAGCAACTAATGACTAATCCAGGGACCATGTGAAGATTTATTCCATATTTGACCAAATGGCACCACAAGACAGACTATGCTGAAAACCTAGATATGCTAGTTCCATATTTATCCAGTAAAGGGCGCCACAACACGGGCCATGCTAGAAACCTTTAGATTTACCTATGTGAGCCAAGACCATGTGTGCATTTTAGAGGATTATTAACTCCAGCGTGCATATGGAAAGAAATGAAATACAAGTGTAAATAAAGGTTCACCACAAAATTAGCAGCCTACAGACAATTTTGTTTAAACCATGGCCATTGTGTGTCATATATGTGGAGTATTATTCGCCATGACCCGCACTACAACCGTCACATGAAAAACAAAAAGATATTGGATATAAATAGTAAAATAAATGAAAAATATATCAGCCAGAAAGAGTCAACTAGTATCGTACATACTAAAGGTCCCTGCGATATGATGAAATGCCAATGGCACTTATTTCATCAAACTACGCAAATT
This sequence comes from Hermodice carunculata, assembly GCA_964020975.1. Taxonomy (NCBI): domain Eukaryota; kingdom Metazoa; phylum Annelida; class Polychaeta; order Eunicida; family Amphinomidae; genus Hermodice; species Hermodice carunculata. The sequence goes on from OZ026621.1 coordinate 32,574,189, forward strand.
TAAAGAACAGAGCATTAAAGTGTTTGAATATGAGAGATGTATGTCCACTTTATATCACCAATAAAAAGAACTATAAGCATATTAATATTCTACAAATTACTGGCGGGAAATCAAGACACTATTGTTTCATTTAAGCAGCCTCCTATCTGCCAGGTAGAAAGGCATCCGCCATCACTGTCCTTATTGTTTATATGGATCTATAAAACAACAGACACTGCAAATACCACGCATCTCACTGTACACCATACGGTTCACAAAAAATATCCTTACTGAGTGAAGAAGAGAAATGGTTCTATTTTAAAGATATTGAGTAGCAATTGCCGGCACCTTATGTGATAATTGCTGACTTTGAGACAATTCCGAGGCCAATTCATCCAGAAGAATGGCAAACATCTGATTTGACCAGCTCATACATTAACGAATTACAGCATCATCACCCCTCTGGATACAGTTGTGTAGTAATCGTGCATATTCCACGCATTCGAAGCCTGAAGCTGTTTACAGAGGCTCTAAAGTTATAGACAATGTTTTAGGCCACAGACCACAGTTATAAATCCTGCTATTTTTCATAATAGCATTTTTCGGTCTAAAAATCAGCATTTTGGTATTTTAAAATTCCGTGAACGGCATTTAACAGATAAAAATGTCAGAAAAATATGAATGGATTTTTATCATACAATTCCCAGCTCTTTAATTTGTGATAATTGAAATACGGAACAACACCTGGATGTCAGCTTTATACAGGTGTATGAACTGTGCTCTTGCCAGGGTCACATCATTGCCCTTCCCCACCATAAAGTTTCCACCTGGCCTGGAAGACAGTGTACCTATATGATAACCAATGAAGCAACTCTGCGATGCAGTAAACCAGACTTAGCTAACTTTATTTTAACAGAAGCTACAGCATGCTGAAAATACTGTATTTTCACAATTACGGACTATATCCATTGGGATGCGCAACCAGCCAATTACAACTGTAGTTTGTAACCTAATAAAAGACATGATTTATGAGCAAAATGAAAAACCAGAAAAAATTGAAAAATGCAAGACCGATTGATATTTCAAAAGAAGACTGGAAAAACTTTTACTCCACAAAGAAATGGCACATATGTGAATTAAGTTTAGGCAAAGATAGGGTATGAGATCATTGTATTATAACAGATATTTCCCGTGGTGCAGGCCTTGGTATCTGCAATCTTAAATTCAGATTCAGACCAAGAGTTCTTGTGATCTTACATAATTTACGTGGCTCTGACTCCCACTTAACCATACCTGTTTTGGTTAAAGTAAGAGATGAGCTTTAAACTGCATTTCAAATATCATGGGAAATTATTATGTTTTCATTGGATAAATAAATATTCTTAGGCTCGTTTCAGTTCATGGCAGTGTCCCTTTAGAAACTAGTTTGCAAATTAGCTAAGATTCGCGATTCATATTTTCACACTTTGAACAGATATTTCCAAAGTCAGGAAGTGTCTTTCCTGTTTAGGAAAGGTGTATAACCTATCTGTACATTAATAACCCTGACAACTCTAAACTCAATTTTTTGTATAGGCAAGGATTGGGGCTGAGTACAAAAACAAGGAAACTTCTTTGCTCAGCGCTAATCCAACCTCACTTTGAGTACGCGTGTGCGGCTTGGCACAGCACTGTGACCTTGAAAACAAAACAGAAATTCCAGGTTTGTCAAAACAAAATGATCCGTTTTATTAATAAATGGCAGGCAAGAACCCATATTGGTGCTGAACAAATTTCCGATTTAGGATGGCTGGATGTTTCTAGTCGAACAAAACAAACTGACACACATGTTTAAAATAGTGAGGGGCACCTGTCCAGATTATATGAAAGAAAATATGGTCCGTACCGATGACGTTCACAGCCATTTTACTCGCTCAAGCATGGATTCCCTGGTGGTCCCAGGAGCTGGGGGGCCTGGACTGAAATCCTTCCTATATTCTTCTATAAAACTGTGGAATCAGTTGCCCTCAGAAATTAAATCCAAGGACTCGATCCTTACCTTTAAACCTGCAGTTAAGAAACATCTAACTAATATAATGCTATCCAGTGAATGCAATAAGTTTTAATTAATTTACTTTTAAATATATTAAAATAAGCATATCTGTGATATTCATAGTTTGTTGGTTCATACAAACTCGCTATTCCGAGCCACCCAGTCTTGGGAGTGCCAGGAACCACAATGGAAATAGGTCTTATAGTGTGGGGGCATATGGAGTCCCGTGGGCTTTTGATGAAGATTTTATAAAACCTACTCAGGAATGTTAAATACATCTGAAATAACAGAAAAAAACATGTTGGCACTTTGCCAACCTGTTAGATTCAAAATGGCCGCCATTTTTCAAAGTGGCTGCCAAATTTCTAATTTTTGTCCAATTACAGGTCCCTTAAAGGTCCTTGCAGTATAAAGCACCTTATTTGGGTATTTATTTTCATAACTCCCAGCTATAAAGTTTGATTTTTATCTTCAAGTTGAATCTTAGTCAATTTAGGCTCATATTTGTATTAAAAGTATCAAATCATTGGATCAAAAGAATGTAAACCGAACCGAGATAAATGACTTTATTTTGAAACAATATTATGACACCAGTATATTACTACAATAAAGGGCATCATCACCTCCCTTACCAAGTTCATACCAATGTGACTGGGGACCTATTTTAAATTATTATCATTCTCACCTTCATCATTGTCACTCTCATATTGTGAGTTTACATTGGAACAGTATTATGAAACAAGTGTATTGCTACAATAAATGGCATCATCACCTCCATTATATAATTCATATTTGTATGATTAGGATAATTATTTTAACTATCATCATTCTCATCTTCATCATTGTCACTCTCATATTGTGAGTTAATATTGAAACAATATTACGTATGACAAATTAAAGTGTATTGCTACAATAAATGACATCATCACCTCCATTACCGAGTTCATATTTGTATGATTAGGGTACCAATTATAAGTTAACTGTTATCGTTCTCATCTTCATCATTGTCACACTCGTATTGTGAGTAAACATTGAAACAACATTACGACACATAAAAGTGTATTGCTACATTAAATGGCATCGTCATCTCCATTACCAAGTTTATACTTGTGTGATTAAGATAGCTATTTTAACAATCATCGTTCTCATCTTCATCATTGTCACTCTCATATTGTGAGTTGTAGTGTCCAGCTGGTGACTGTCCTACACAGTGGAAGCTGGTCGTATCTGGTGATTGCCATATACAGTGGCAGTCTGCCATACAGTTGGCTTGTTCATTTGGACGATGAAGATGAAAGCAGTTCATCATAATTCCAGAGTCATCAATATGTTGGATCTGCTTTTGGTACTTCATCCAAAATCTATCATGTATGCCAGCTGAGCCACCGGCAAGAAGTTCACCAAGATCAAACTGTAGTACACAAGTGATATGTGAGCTGTTCTACATGTGCTGTACATGGCAATGACCAGCAAGTAGGATCAGCTGAGATGCACCTTGCATTATTATTAGGTGGGATGAATGTACTGGGTTGAGGGTGGGGGGAAACCTTACGACCAAATTTAGTAAATTCCATTTTATAAACACATAAATTCTACCTACAAAGTTTCCATTCTGTTAGATACTGCCCAGATTTGATATTTACATGGGTGTTTAACCCACTCTGGCCGAGAATAGGCTAATAGAGTTGCTATGTTTTTTACATTCGGCACATAAAGTGCTGGAGGGTATTGTCATCTACATCGTCAGTCCATCGGTTCATCCGTCTTGTCAATGTTACCTTGATATTTAAAAAAATATTCACCATAGTTGTACCAAATTTTTATCGGAGATGCAACTTGTAATGGACCAGTTTGCTATTGAAAACTAGCATCCTCTTATTATTTTTCAACTTTTAATCAAACTTTTTAAGAATTTATTTCAAGGCCGTCTGAGGGACGATGTTACTATATTACCTCCAAAAATATTCACTATAGCTTTACTAAATATTTGTCACAGAAGAACCTTATGATGGACCAGGTTCCTATCGAAAACAGGCTTCCTCTGATTAATTCTTAACTTTTTTATGAAACTTTTAAAGTATTTATTTAAAGGCCGTCTGAGTGGTGTCAACTCTGACAATGCTTCCGCGATATCTCAAACAATTTTGATCGCACCTTTACCAAATTTTTGTCAGAGATGCATCTTCTGATGGACCAGGTTCCTCTTAGAAAAAAGCATCCTTTTGGTATTTATAAACTTTGTATGAAACTTTAAAAGTATTTATTTAAAGGCCGTCTGAGTGGCGCACAAGGAGACAATGTTACCATAATATATCAACGAGGATCTATCGCAACTTCATGAAATTTTCATCAGAGATTGCGAAAAATAATGATAAATTGAATATTCACAGAAAAAATTGATGGTGATAGGTTTGGGGAGAGAAGAAAATTAATGTGTGTTTAGTTCTATGGTTGAATTTTTAAACATTGACCGAACGCGTGAAATGAATCAAGCCAGATTCAGATAATGTACAAAACCAGTGTATTTATGAACATTATAATTTTCTGTTGTCAATTAAAAAATTATAAAAAAGAAACAAATGTCATTAGAGATGCACATTATAAAGGACTATGTTCCTATTGAAAACCAGCTTCCTCTCATTATTTTGAAACTTGTTATAAAACTTTTGAAGTATTTATTTGACGCTCTCTGATCATGACGCAGATTCAGATTCTTTTATTCAACAATAAATTCAATACATTTCAATTGTTAGGCAATAATGACAGAAATATATATATATAAACAAATGCAAAACAAAAAATAGGAGAAGTAGTACATTATTACCATAGAGAACAGATAGTCAGGATGACCCAGCTAAGGATGAAAACATCCGCTCTCGCATAGGCCACCTAAATAAATTTACTTGGTACGTTAACACCTTGCTTCAGAACAAAGCACCACATGTGTGTTAGGACAGTTGAACTAACTGAGACAAAGATAATGACCATGTTACCATAATATCTCAAAAAGGATTCATCACAGCTTCATCAAATTCTTGGTTCAGTTACACCGTATTATGACACCTGCAAAGTCTGTCTGTCTGTCTGTCTGTCTGTCTGTCTGTCTGTCTGTCTCTCTCTCTCTCTCTCTCAAAAAAAAAAAACAACAAACAAAACAAAACAAAAAATTGAAAAAAAAAACGTTGCGGGCGCCGAGGGTGATCCTTATCTGAACGCTATTTTCTTATTATGAGGTGGGCACTAAACACCTATTCCATGCTTTGAAAAGCTGTAAATTCATGGGGGCATGTTATCTCTATTTAGCTCTCATCTATAATTGTTATTCAAAATGTTTTCTGTGGACAAGAGTTAATTGAAGACTTGAAAATGACTTTCTATATAGTTGGCCACTTTTAGGGCAATTAGAGGACTAAACTCCAGAATTAATGGGGTTAATCAAGAATATCTAGAGGCCTTGCTACAGTCATTGTGCAAAAAAGTCTTTGCAAATAAATGTGCTTGGATTATGGCAAGAATGTGTTCAGTCTTTCAGTATAAATGAAGACTCAGCAAGTAATTTAAAAGCACTTGGGACACTATTTCTCCAAGCAGTTAGCTCATGCAGATCCATCCATCATTATGGCAGCACCATGCATTACGTCCTGGACCACCACTTTAGCTACTATACAGGGAATCATTCTTTCAGCACACCAATACTACCATACAGAACTGCAAAATACATTCAAACAACGAGTAAGTTACAATGGGGAACAATGATTTGAACTTATGATCTTGAATTAGATGAGGAAAAAGTATTGATCTAGACTAAAAGGGTAATGAGAGATATAGTTAAATATCAACAAGTTTTGATGCATAGATTATATGCATTCATTTTTTAGCATATCAGCCATCTTGAAATTTGGTTGGTAACAATTGGTGTTAAGTTTCAAGATTGAAAATCATGACACCATGTTGTTACATGGTTGGAGTATGATAAATAACTATTACATAATCTTAGTTGGAGAATATTGGTTCTTCATGTAAAATGACATAGTGGCCTGAGGGGGGGGGGAGGCGGTAGGGCAGCCATTTTGAGCAAAATGTGGCTATCTTGCATTGTACTAAATACAGTGCTATACATACTTTCATTGATGCCAGTAACAACCAAAATAAAGGCCAAATTTAAATCAACTATTTAAACGCTAAACATTTATAAGAAACATGGAAAATATAGATAAAATTTTTCAGATATTTTAAATTTTGGTGTCTTACTATATTCAGATTTAAGGTAAAAGACACGAATAATGTTCCTGGATGACAAAAAGGTTAAAAATTTGATTCTTAGATCTATTTAATCGAACATTTCTGACACATTATGTAACATCAAATATCATTATGTTTGGAGTTTGGCGGCCATTTTGGAAAATGGCGGCCATTTTGAATCTAACAAGTTGGCAAAGTGCCAACATGGTTTTTTTATGTTCTTTAGGGTATAAATAACATTTCTGAATAGGTGGCATAAAATCTTCATCAAAATCCCACGGGACTTAAAATCATGATATATGCTCCCACACTATTAAGGACTTTATTGTGTATATATCCCAGGAAGTCATCATTTCATGAAAGCTTGGATGATTCACCTGTTTTTTGTTTTACTCGAAGTTCCTTTTATAAGATATTTTACTCTGTGTATTTATATTTTATGATGATTGCCTGAATCAAATCAAATCAAATCAAATCAAGACAAATTTAAAGAATCATCAGAACCACTTTCGTCTGCAATTTATAATGATCTAACAAGTGAATCTATATCTGATGAAAGCTACCAGCATGCAGATATGGTCTGGAAATTATTTTGTATGCAAAACATGGGAGACTACCATCACTTATACCTGGAGACAGACACGATTATACTGGCTGATGTCGTTGACCATTTCCGTCAAATGTGTATTGAAGATTACCAATTGGACCTCTGTCACAATTGCACATCTCTAGGCCGTGCCTGGGCTGTTTCCCTCAAGATAACCCAAACAAAAGTGGAACTATTGACAGATATAGACATGCGTCTTTTCGTTGAAACAGTAATCCAGGGTGGAATTTGTACAATTTACGATCATTACAGAAACGTTAATATAGCCTGTACACTCCAGATCATTATGATAACAGTAGGTCTACAAAATATATAACATACTGGAATATGAGTACTTTGTAAGGATGATGTATGTCGGAGTATTTACGTGTTTTAGAATTAAATGGCTCAATCGGGAGGCCTTTGACAGCCCAGATGTAATAGCAAAACATGACGATGTACAGAATAGTGATATTTAAGGAGTGGATTTGTCTTATCAAAGCCACCTTCATGATTTACATAACGACTAACTCTTTGCCCCAGAGACTCGATATATCGAGACATGTTTTTTACGGTATTCTAGGGAAAAGCAAGTGAAAATTGGGATAAAAGTGGGCAGCTCTCATACGAAATAAATTCCCAACTTATTTAACACAAACAACTATGTTTTCTATCTTTCCAAGGACTGCAACTCAAATATACCCACACAGTATTATCATTTCGACGATCACCCCGAATAAAAGGGTACATTAATTTTAATATGGAAAGTGCGAAAACAAGCTACTAATGATTGAGAAAAAGACTTTAACAAATTAACAAACAATTCTGAATTTTGGAAAACCTTTGCAATAGGATGCCGTTTTCTCTGGTTAACTGCCTCAAGTTTTTAAAGAAATCGGTAGTGAAACTAAATCTAAAATCTTTTCCACTTTTTACACCATATGTAGCTGGTGTACATCTAAACAAAATAAAGCTATATTTAAACCGTACAATTTATATAAGTTTTTCTATCTTAGAACCATCCAAAGTATTAATGTACGAGTCTCATTACAATTATTTAAAAACCGAATATTGATCAAAGGCCGAGCTGCTTCACATGGATCCTGATTATTAATGATATGAAATAGAAACTGTCGACACTAATGATGATATGAAAAAGGATTTTTATCTCTTTGACTTCAGCGACTATCCCCAAACCCACCAATTGTATGGCAATACAAAAAAGGATTGGGCAATATGAAAAGGCGGCAATGAGTATTACACCCCAAGAACTTGTTGAGTTAGGATAAAAAATTGTATCCTGTATTATGCCCCTGTAACTCAAGAAAGACTGTTAAGAGTGTTACAAAATCAACACTCAAAAAGACTGCTAAGAGTGTTACAAAATCAACACTTAAAAAAGACTGCTAAGAGTGGTACAAAATCAACACTCAAAAAAGACTGCTAAGAGTGTTACAAAATCAACACTCAAAAAAGACTGCTAAGAGTGTTAGAAAATCAACACTCAGAAAAGACTGCTAAGAGTGTTACAAAATCAACACTAAACACGATATTTGTCATGAAAAAACAGAGAATGTTAAAAGATCAAATTATGATGGCTCAAATGAGGCAAATTTGTAGCTATGATCTTTGATTATACACAATAGAAATAAAAAAGATTGGATTGTCTCCTTATGGTGATAAAAAATGTATATTAGGGGATGGCTGTGACACTTTCACATATGCACATTATTCTGTTCAAAAATTAGAAACCGGTGCACGAATCTTATTGTTATAAATATACAAAGCAGTAAATTCTGGCTAAAGCTAGTGTGATCACTTTTTTCACTTTCCATTATTGGCAATTGTATGATATAAATAGTCCTACATAGAACTCAGAACTCAGAACTCTTTTATTTATGACCAACACATGGTATTATACATGAATATTGATACAACAAAAACCTGTCTAAATGAAATACACAACAATATTATAATCTTTTGGTCGTTGGCATGTCTCGTTTGTGTGTGTATATGTTTTCTAGATTCACAGGTACTACACATGCCAAATTGTATGTGCCAAAGCAGCCCCACTTTTGAAACCCAAACGTGTGTCAAGATAACCGCTCAGATGGGTCTCAGTGGCCTCATTAGTATTTCAGCAGAATCTACCATCTGTAGGTAACCAATCAAGCTAATATGTACCTAAGTGTGGTCTCAGCCCTCAACTCACAGACGAACTATAAATTTATATGATTGAGCTAAACACACCAAGGAACATTGCCTTTGGTCAGAATTGACTTGGATGTACCAAAGCAGTCATGTCCTAGGTGTTACCAAAGCCACCAAACTAAATCAAAGTGATCATAGTTTGGTTTCAGGATCATCAATATCTGTGCACTGTGCCACGCCAGCAAAGAAAATACCCCCTGTAGGATCCAGACAATCGCATGAGACAGTAACAACAGCACGCTTCCACAGACTGAACAGGTTGGACAGAAGGAAAAGTTTAATGGAAAGCAGGGAAGCCAGAAATGAAAATGGCAGTGGTCGTGAGTATAAAACACACAACTAGACATGTAATATCTTCCAAAACGTTGACACCACGTACCCAGACACCACGTCGGGTGCTGTTCATGGGTATAAAATAGACAACTAGCCATACAATATTTTTCAAAACGTTAACACCACGTATCCAGACACCACGTCGGGTGCTGTTCGTGAGTATAAAACAGACAACTAAACATATAATCTCTTTCAAAACGTTAACACCATGTATCCAGACACCACGTCAGGTGCTGTACTGCCATGGCTTATGGCCATGGCTTATGGCAATTGCTTTCTGAATAAATGGAATGTACATTGCCAAAGCTTATAATAGACCACGGTCTACCAACACCAGAGGAATTTGACTAGTTTACTGGAGACAGAGTACACAGATTAATTGTTATCGATGATATTTTGCTGAGTAGGTTGTCCAGAATCACAAAAGTGAGTTGTGAGCCATTTTCATCACCGAGAACCTCTTCCAATAAGGTAAGAGAAGCCGTACCATATCGTTGGACACATGGTTTTGATGAGTGAGTGGTGCCTCCCAGATATCAAGACTGGGGATACAAGTCTACCCTGGCAAAGCAAACATGCTTCTCCATGCAGTTTGGACAACTACCGAATTCAAACTCGCATATTTCTGGGCAAGACTCCATTGTCTACATTCCAAAACCATAAGTAAAAAAAATACATATACCAGTAACATTGATAGCAGGACATTATGACTCAAATTGTAAAGAAAAATAAAGACATTTTGCAACTGATGCCCAGTACACCATTATATATTCAAAGGATCCAACTATCGAAGACCAGAACATTGGGGCAACTTAATACTATTGGCGATGCAGCATTCAGTGTGCTTTACGGAAACATAAAGCCCGTCCAGCGCTGGAAGCGCTTTCCAAAAATGTGCAAACCAGGCCAGAGCATTACTCTCATACATACTGAAGGATGGGCAGCTAGTTTGTAACCGGAAGGGGGAGATGAGATATTGGTTTTTTTTTTTTTTTTGGTGTGGGTTCTTGTATTGTTGATGAATGAAAAGATACTCATAGCAAATACATAGATTATAATCCGACTGGTTACCATGTGTTTTATAAGCCTCTTTCGGCCATACATTTTTCTGACAGATTGCTTGGAAAAAGAACCAGATGAAAAGAAGTAAGCATTCAACTGGGCTTGCAAAGAAGGCTAGTGGACACGCCTGTAATAAGAGCATATGTAGAAACCCAGAGGATGAAAAGACAGACAAACAAGCAAAAACAGACCAAGAAAAAAAACCAAAAAACAAAAAAAAAAAAAAACCAAAAAACAAAAAAAAAAAACAAAAACAAAAAAAAAACAAAAAAAGAATAAACAACCACAAAAACAAAAAAACCCACAAGAAACAAGCCCCTGAAAAAACAAAAAGAAAACAAATAAAAAACAACAAAAACAAAATACAAAAAACAAAAACAAAAAACAAAACACCAAAAACCCAACCCCCAAAAAACAAAAAAAAAGCAGAAGCAAAAAAAAAACCAAAACAAAAACCAAATCAAAAAACCCCAAAACAAAAAACAAAAAACAAAAAAAAAAACAAAAACAAAAACAAAAACAAAAACAAAAACAAAAACAAAAACAAAAACAAAACAAAACAAAACAAAACACCCCCCCCCCCCAAAAAACCAAAAAACTTTAGATGAATGAAAATGTAAATGACATATATGTCAATGTGCTGTTGATAGTTTTTGGTTGTCCACGACCAGTCGAAAGTGTACAATTACAACAACAAAATATAACTTAAACCAGAATCAGCTGTGCATTGTGTTTGGTTTGTTTGAGTTTAATCCAGCCATGTATGTATACTAAAGCATATCTTATCTTATCTTTTCTCAAATTAGGTATATATTGTTTTTTTTATGTAATAGTTATCAAAAGCAAGGCGACTAACCCTTTGACATCTCATCCATATCCCAGATCCGATTAAGAATTTCTTTATTTGATCACTGCTCATGAAGAAAGAGTCACCCATCCGGCCTTGTCCATATTAGCAGCACCGACTCTGACAGGGCTGCAGCAAACTTAAGCTCTAAAGGGGTTTTCCCCTTTTTCACCCAAAGTTGAAAAAGTGGATTGTGCTCTTGACTCCCTTTAAATATATACAGGGTATACCCGTGCTCACATGCATTTTTAGATATGTTATTCGACTTTCTTGAATAGTACATACTAGTGCCAATAAAAAAGGTGAGCTTCTAAATATAAATGCCTACTGGGTAATATGGCTGAAGTTGTCTAGCAGGAACACTCTGTGTAAACAAGTGACAAGCAGCAAAATTACATTTGTAGTGTTGAAAGGTGTATGGCCTAGAAGCATAACTGCCATTTAATACAGATGAAACCACAAATACTTTCACCAGCTTATTTGGACAGGAGCCTTCGAAAACATTCTCTACGGTAAGCCCAAACTGGCCCTGTTGGATTACAAATGTCTTGACATCAGCACGATCCAGAAGTACTGATCTGGGTTGGAATCTAAGGTATGGAAGTGGCCCACCAGAATTCACGAGGATACTTCTACCATACCTAATTTGAGAAAAGATAAGATAAGATATGCTTTAATTCAGACAAACAGAATGTAGGTCCATATAACAATAGCACCAAATAATGTGTATAAATGGATGACAAGAAACATAAATAACATTTAAAACATGATCACCTGAAGTAAAATACACAGATAGGCGAGCCGCCAACTCCCCAAAAGAGCTATGTTTTAGGAGTTTAAGTACCCCCACCGTACAAAAATATACATGTCCTAAATTTATCTTTAGCTCCTGGAGATAATATTTCGGCATATTGTCCTTATTTCTGGTTGTTTTAACCGAAAGAAAACAAAACATACATACAAGTATATATTTACTCTCACGATTTCACATTTTCTATATATTGCACTGTATTGAAGCCATGAAGCCCAATTTTAGAGCTTTATTGATAAAAATATAGTGATTTTATACTATTGTGACAATTTTGAGAAAGTTGCAATTCTTTCTGCATGGATTCTATTGCCTTTTCTGGTATATTTTCATTTTATTTGTTTTTGTTTCCAATCCATGTGTCTCACTTCATTATAATATAATGTACTTTTATAAGACAAGATTGAGCAGCTCAACAATGTAATAGGAAGAAAGAAAGAAAGAAAGAAAGAAAGAAAGAAAGAAAGAAAGAAAGAAAGAAAGAAAGAAAGAAAGAAAGAAAGAAAGAAACCGTCGATATCCAAGCTGTGACCCATAGAAGAAACAACAGATGCTCTGCTATATGGACGGGTTTACAGTCTTTGAATGTAACAAGACAGTCAATTTTTAGCAATAAAAACATGAATACATGTGCCATAACGTGCTCACACCTGTAGCTTTGAGCTTATATTGAAACATTATCAGTTTTATTGGAATATGTAGTATTATACAGAGTATGCTTTAATTCTTTTTACGATCAACTTGATATGACCGTGTCCCACATTTATATTTCTGTTCCCCCCCCCCCCATGGATGAAACGTATTGAAGTACATAAATTTATATACGCATAAACATGTAGAACTACCGTTGTGAAAAGCGTAAGGTCATGCGCGCATACAATCGAGCCAAAGATAATTTTAATGGTCCATGCAGCGCTGAGTTATGGGCTATGAATAATCAGCTTCGCAATCAGTACCAGGAGCATCTCCGTTTAGCCGAAGAGCAACATAACACCAAATTAAATAACTCTCTTAAAAATTCCAAAAAGAAAAACAAGGCATAGTGGAGGACAGTTAAACATTTTCTAAAAAAAAACCATCATCAGGCAATTCCCTCATTGATATGTAATGGGAAACATATATCTGACAGCGCTTCCAAAGCTGAACAATTTAACAATTTTTTCTTGAGCCAAAGTAATATAGGTTCACAACCGGCTGAAATTCCTGCACCAACCCCCTCCCCCCCCCCCCCCGATCACCCTGTTCACGTTTTAGGCAATCTGAGAATTCATGATTAGAAGTTTCTTGACACTTTGAAAATCCTTGACACTTCCAAAGCAACTGGTCCTGACGGCGTAAGTAAAAGACTTCTGAAAGAATCAGCTCCCCAAATTCATTAACCTCTTGCGAAGTTATTCAATTTATCCCTTAACCAAAGTCATTTTCCGTCTATCTGGAAAGAGGCACACGTTACACCCCTGCATAAGAAGGGCGACGCCAACCTGTGCAACAATTACCGCCCTGTATCTCCTCTAAGCTGTACAGGGAAAGTATTAGAAAGAGTAGTGTTTAAACATCTGTTCAACTTTTTTCGGGACAACATGATCATATCTGCAAACCAGTCTAGCTTTATACCGGGTGACTCTACAGTCAATCAGCTACTTTCTTTATATCACGAACTATGCATAGCCATCGATGAAGAAAAAGAAGTAAGAATTGTGTTTCTTGATACAAGCAAAGCTATATGCATAGCCATCGATGAAGAAAAAGAAGTAAGAATTGTGTTTCTTGATACAAGCAAAGCTATATGCATAGCCATCGATGAAGAAAAAGAAGTAAGAATTGTGTTTCTTGATATAAGCAAAGCTTTCGACAAAGTTTGGCATAGAGGTCTCCTACATAAATTAGAAAAAAACGGCATCACAGAAAACCTTTTGGCATGGTTTGGCGACTCAACGATCGCAGACAACGTGTAGTTCTTAATGGGCAGTCTTTCAGATGGGGTTCTATCATGACTGGCGTGCCTCAAGGGTCTGTAGTAGGCCCCCTTATATTTTCAATTTACATCAATGATATAGTTAAAGATGTAAACTCTAATGTCAAGCTATTCGCTGACGGCACATCGCTTTATCTTTCTGTCAACGATCCAGTCCATGCAGTTGCTGTATTGAACAGTGATCTCGCCTCCTTAGATGAATAGTCCAAGGAGTGCCTTGTCTCTTTTTATGCACTTAAGACTGATACCATGCTCATTTCTCTGACGAAAAACACCCATAATCACCCTCCTCTCACTTTCCAAGGCCACCAATTGGTGAACGTTCCTGAACATAAATACTTAAGGCTTCCCTTAAGATCAGACCTGAAATGGAGTTCTCCCATTAAACATATTGCACTTAAAGCTTCCAAACAGTCAAACATCATGAAATCTATTCAGTATCGTCTTGATCGTGAAACCTTGGAAATAATCTTTAGATCTTTAATCCGTCATTTTATGGCATATGGTAGCGTGGTCTGGGACGGCTGCACCCAATCAGATAAAGATCTTCTTGAAGATATTCAGCTGAGTGCAGCCCATATTGTGACAGGTGCTATGAGAACTACCCCAAAGGGTAAGCTGCATGAAGAAACTGGCTGGGAGCCATTGTCAAAGTGGAGGGGAAAATCTAAATGCTTAATGATGTATAAAATAGTACACAAACTAACACCTGCTTATTTGTATGCTGCCTTACCCAATGTTCCATTAGTAGATGGAAACCATCGTCCAAACACCAGAGGACGTTCTGATCCTAGTAGACATTTGGACATACAATCTCTTAATTACAGAACAGTCCTATTTGAGAAATCATTCTTTCCATCTGCAATTACTTTATGGAACTCACTCCCATTTGAATCTAGAAATTTACCGACTTTGTCACAATTCAAACAAAGTACTTCAAATCCAAAAAACATGTGTCGTTTATTCAGAACTTTTAAACATCGGTAAGAGATACTTGTCCATTTTGCGTTCTGTGTAAGATAGGCGTAATTGAATCTGCAAGTTGCACATGTGGCGCTACCACCGAAAGCGTATGGCACTATTTCTTAACTGGTCCACGATACATCATTGCTGGCGATGTCATCCACACTTCTATCAGTTTGGTAGCACCGTTTTCAATTAATACTGTTTTATATGGTCATGATAAATGTTCCCTACTAGAAAACATCCGTATCTTTTTATCAGTACAAAAATACATTGAAAAAACTAAACCCTTTCAAGGTGAAACAATAACGAGGATTATTATTTTTTTCTTAATTATTACTTTTTTGATTATCGCATTATAGCCCCTCTATCTGTGCTCGGTTTAGTCGTGTCACTCTTCTACCTATTTCCTCCCTGCGCCCCTCGTCGAGCCCTCAGACGAGACAAGCGGCGTCAACCTGGAATGTATGTTACGTCTGTCCTGTGCTCTTGTCTCTTCTTTGCAAAAAGGATTTGTATCAGGCCCTGCCCTCCTTCCTGATTGTTTTCTTTTGAATGAAATATGTTTAAACCAACTACTGGCAGCGTAGTGGTAGAGCGTGTGGCTTTGAAACAGAAGGTAGTGAGTTTGAATCTAGTGGTCGTCCTTTTGTCCATGATAGGGCCTATATTTATTTTTGTAATGTCAAGGTGAGATATATATATATATATATACGTATAATTGGACAGCTGATTTTAAATGAAGCCAAACTTTCAACATCAATTACACAAACACGAGAGGGGTTTATAAAGGTCTTGCCTGCTCCCCAATCGTTTTTTTCTTTCAATAAATAAAATAGGTTTAAACCTACATCAAGAAACTCAAGGTGTAAACATAATTTTGCACATATAATTTTGGGTGACCCACAAGTCTTACTTGGGTTTTTTAATCGCTCGTCACATTTTAACTAATTTTATTTGTCTGTTATTGTTTACTAATTATTCAAAATTTAGCGTGTCATGTCAGATCTATAAATTTGTTTTATCATTTATTTTATTTATTTATCTATTTATTTATTTATTTATTTAATTAATTATTTGCTTGCTTGCTTGTTCGTTTTTTCGTTCGTTCGTTCGTCCGTCCGTTCATTTACTTATTTTGTTTGCATTGAATGACGGTTCCCCTATTTTCGTTTTATTACAATTAAAAGTGCTGTCATCGACTGGAACTCACATTTTTGTCGCGAATGACAGGCTTTCAATTTTTGATCCCGTATTGCAGCTCTATGTTCAACAAAACTGAACTTCATTTTGCATTCAATTTCTTCGCTATATGTGATGCTTGGAAGCAGAATTACCAGACAGTTCGCTTATTTCTCAATCCCTTTTTCGCACTTTCAAACAAAAGCATGTTTAAAATAATGTTAAGTGTCCAATGAAACTCATCCCTTGTATAATGACATGGTTTCCTATTATCATTATTATTGCACTGAGGCAAGCAAGATACTTACTTAGTCTTGAATTCAACACAGAAAGGCTGAGCGCCAGGTATGGTTAATATCTGTATCACAAAACTTGCAAAATTCACTTGCTAGGAATGTGGCGGCTTGTACAGCGTGTCTGACAGCCTGAGTGAACACGTGAATTGGACCCGACAGGTCCTAGTACTTGCTGTAATTTCACGGTGAGATGCCCAAAATATTCGATTTGACGATACCACCGCCCCACAAGAACTAGGTAGCTTTAGGTTTAACCATGGAAAATTTTTCCACATAAAAACTACCTACGTTACTGAAAAAATATCAATATTTTTAATCGTTAAATTAAGTTTTTTGTTGTTTGGGTTGTTGTTTTTTAGAATATATCAAAATAAAATAATATTGCTGTAGTGATTGATATGCCAAGATCAACACGTATGAAAGATTTGATTTTTTAATCGACAAGTTAATTATTTTTATAAAAAAATCTTAGAAATGTCTGGTATTTGTAGTTATTATTAGTGAGTATGATAAATAGTTTGGCATATGCTATCAAGATGTGCAATATAAGTCATAAGAAAAGAAGAAGGAAGGCTTTGTATGTAAATAATGATAAGATACTGGGATAAAAGAAGAGCACTTGGTACACTTTTTGACGACTTTAAGTAAAATGGTCCTACCTGTAATTAAGCCTGATTTTTACATTTCAAGTTTCACATTGTAGCATTTATTACCTGTCTAAGAGCAGAGAAGCATTATCTTAGTATGGAAGTTTAATTTAATGTATATTTGGTGCGGTGAAAGCAATATAGATATGATAGTTTTCTAACAAGCAATAGAAGATGGCACTAAATGAACTATTTTGCCGAAAAAAGGTGATGTTTAAAGATGCTGTTTCCATGGCAACCAAACACAAGTAACTGAGGACAGCAGGGCAAAATAATTTTAGATAAATAAAAATCATGTTGTAGCTTTCTGTACGGTGGGGTAATTAAATTCTCCAAAATGGGTCTCTGGCCGCTCGCCTAATAGCAATTTAAGTAAGTTCATAATTGTTAGCAGTTACCTGATACTGTGTACAAAGATCACGACCAATGGAGTTTATTAATGCATTGTAACAGCTGTCCAGCCTCCATGCACAACTGTAAGTAAGTTACCTCTGTACCTCACAATTTTTTTTAATCTTATTGTTCACATTTCTTCTGTTCAATAGTCACATTCTGTCTATCATAATTATGATTATACACTACATTTGATGAATTTCATAACTTTCTGAACGCTGCCATGGGTCTAATGATCTTCCTGCCTTCAGATGCACACTTAGTACTTTTTGTTAGGGAACCAGCTCAAAATGCTATCGTGCTGCAGTGCTTCAGCGAGGTAAGTTTCACGGCAAGGTAGGTCTCGAAGGGAGCTGAGTGCCTGAGTGCAAGGCAAGTTTCACGTGTGGAAAAGATCTCGCCGTTGAGGAAGCTTTAAAACCGCTTGTGATGTCTTGGAAGTGAGAACGCCATAATGCTGTACCACACATGTAAAATGTTCTTCTGAGCATGTTATATGTGATAGAAAGAGACCTGTATTGTCGCTTAATGTCAAGCTCATCAGCCAGGTTTTAACGAAAAGTGTGCAAGGTATTTGAACTGTTTAACAAAGTAGAGCCTTTCAATACACACGTATACAAGTGGGTCAATAATACTGTAAATTGCTTCATTTTCGCGTGTTTAAATTTTCACGGTTTTTCTATTTTTGAAATTTCACTGTATTTTTAATTTCACTATTTTGGACATAATTCCTATTCAAACAATGTTAAAATACTATTTCACTGTGTTTTTATTTTCACGGTTTTGTACCATCGGCGAAATAAGCGAAAATAAGAATACAGCGAAATTATAGCAATTTACAGTAAGTGATACATAGGAGGCTCAAATGAATGCTCTCTGTCTTTCTAGTATTATACTTTGTGTTATATTCAGTGGCATAAACCTCACAGACTGATATCAGACATCTAAGACCCTTGATTGGGGGGCTTAAAAGCACAATTTCAGAGGCATAACTGAGGTTATTAATGAATATACCACCAATGTTACAAGCAACTCCACTATTCGTGAGTTTGACATTGAGAGTATCCATATATACATTAACTCATTCCACCCTGATAGAAGACTGAGTCAACAGCTTTCCTTGGCGCGCTCTGGGCGCAATGCGCCCAGAGCGCGCCAAGGAAAGCTGTTGACCATGGGCATATAATTTGGAATGATCTTCCATGCAAGTTTCATCCAAAATATTGAAAAATAATCCCTAAATTAGTAAAATACAATTAGCAGACGACATTTAGATATTAGCGTGAAAAAACGTCATCAGGGTGGAATGAGTTAATGAGCCGAAAAGAAATCAATCATTTTGAGCATTGCTTCCATAATTTCCATTTGGAAGTGCACTGTTGGGTTGCTACTGACTAAGACAAACAATAGAGTTTGAAATCTTGGGTACTCCATTTAACATTAGCCTAATCTGTTCACAAATAATTATTGATTTAGGGAGGTCCTTCCATATCAACGAATTTTTCTTTCTTGAAAATATTGAATCTGAAGAGACAGGCTGGGGTTTGTGCCAAACTGGGGTTATAATTTTCGCTGGTCCCCATCAAACTATCCTTAAAAAGGCTGTGCTTGTGGCCAACCACTTGTTTATTTGCTCCACCTGCTAGCAAAGTGTCAGTGAAAGCTTTGTATCGGTAATTGGTGCTCAGAGAAGGTAACAATTTGCTGTTGAAGCCTGACATCTACACCAAAGATTACTCATTAGGTTGTTGACTGGACCCATTTTCACTTCTTCAGGGATGTTTTTATTTGGAACAAGTGGTCAGGGGAATCCATCTCCTTCCATGATGCGACAACTAACGTTTAGCCATGACCTCTTCATGTCCATGTATAAAGGGCTTGGTGGCATGGAAAATAAAAAGAATCAAGGCTGCTAGCATGAATTGGCTGGTTGGTCCATATAGCATCCACTGGATTGCATTATGTATAGACACATTTGTTTTACATGGATTGTAAAAGAAGTCAAGCATTGACTTATCTAGTCACTCTTCATGGCGCAGATGTTGCCGTATACTTCCTACCTTGTCTGTGGTGGAAGAAACCAAAGAACTCAGAGATAACCACCCTGCACGGTTAAAGTGGTAGGAACTTTCTCCACATGCTTCCCAGGACGAACCCAGGTCGCAGAGGTGAAAGGCGCGCGTCTCACCACTCGGCCGACCGTGCACCCTTAAGCTTAATAGGCCTGTGGGAGGACTTCAAACAAGTGTAGCTTTTCATTCAGTGCCTCCATCTCAACACAGAAAGATATTCTTTGGGTTTTTTTTTTGTTTTTTTATTTTTTTTATTTTTATATTTTTGCTTTCTCCATCTGAAGTGTCTTTTCGCGGTAGTCTGTTACCTATTTTCTTTTCTGCTGCTTCATATTGTATTTCGGACACATATATAGAGTCCCCTTGATTTGGAGGGTTTACCATTTTTGCTTCTTTCAAATCCACCTTTGCCTGCTCCAGGGTCTGGGCTGCAGAGGTAACCAGCTTGATCCTGGTTTCAACATTAATTTTTTTTTTTGGGGGGGGGGCGGTTATGTGCTGGTCCTTTACTATACACTATCCTGTTGAAAAATGAGCCAATTTTTGTTCTTTCATGTCCTCAAAGAACATGAGCCAGCTTGACGAGTTGATCTTAGGTAAAAGAGTGGCTGTTTAGATCATGGAATTCTCTGCAGGTGTGATATGCAAGAGAACCCTCTACTTCTGAAATGCCCTGTCTGCAAATCGCTGTCTCGAAGATACAGGTAAATCCCATGTGCTTGATTTTGCACATCTCGAAAGTAAAATAGGTTGCAAAATATTATGTCAATGTCCTCCGTTTGTTTGATGGAGATCTGTTCTAACATTGACCACTGTGGATCACCGATGAATGATTCCTCGATCAGATCAGTTGAAACAATACTTTGATCAGGTGTGACAATAAAGGTACTTTTAAAGAGATTCTCTTAAATGTGTCCAAGTACCTTTCAGAGCCAAGATTTTTGACAGTTGCACTGTGAGTCCTGCAGCATTCTTTCCTGAAAACAGTTTTCATGAGTCATGATTGGAGAGAAATAGAAACACCGGGTCCATGCTGTTGCTGATTTGAAATGGCTGTTACATGGAGATGTTTGAACACTCATAGATTCTGTATATCGGGGACTTGAATCCAACTGTCATAATTTGGGTCAATGCAGCCAGCGAACCAGGAGTTCTCATCCACCATTTCTAGTGCATCTCTTTTTAGGACGCTCTCAATCTTAAGTAAAGTATCAAGATCCAAGGTAACTAGATGCAACTCTTGCCCATAGACGGTACCTTCAAGGTCTTTGCCGTTCCAGTCCACCAATTTGTAGATGGGAATGTTATCTTGTGGACACCTTTAAATTATTTGAAAGGGTTCCCCATTTTTGCTTATGTCCTTTTTGAAATACAGTTTTTAGATGTGAGATTTGTGCCTGGTATCCTTCTTCTTCTTCTTCTTCTTCTTCTTCTTCTTCTTCTTCTTCTTTTTCTTCTTCTTCTTCTTCTTCTTCTTCTTCTTCTTCTTCTTCTTCTTCTTCTTCTTCTTCTTCTTCTTCTTCTTCTTCTTCTTCATTCCCAGCCTTCTAGTTTTTGATTGCAGGATGTATTGGTTAGGTCTGACGTTTCCCTCGTTGCCCTGATGCTTACAGTAGAATCCCCTGCCATAAATCCGGATGGATTTGATGATATAAGGTTGTCAAAAAATTGAAAAAGTTTTTGAATGTTACTTTGGGCAGCTTGATGGCGAAATGAAATATATATATATATATATATATATATATATATATATATATATATATATATACAATATATATATATATATATATATATATATATATATATATATATATATATATATATATATATATATATGTATATACATTACATGACATCAAATGACTGCTTTCGAATATCCGGTAAACGTGGGCTCTCTACCAGTCAGTGGGAAATTTGAAGGAGTTAATTTAGGTAATTATTCATAGATGACGATAGTGGCTTCTTTAAGAAGTTTTAACGCCATCTGGACCCGTGGCGTTGGTGACGTCTAAATTGTTAAGAACATCGAGTACTTGGGTTCAGTGAATGACATATGAGATAACACATTTTCAGACAGTTTCATTCTTATTTGATTATACTTTTGAGGGTGGAGAAAGTAAAACACGTACAATAAACTACATCGAACAAATAAAAACATCAAAATCATAATAAAGAGAATAGAGAACCAGATCATATGTGACAATGATAAGTGCTACCAAATCAATAAACTAAAATCATGAAAAGATATAACCAAGTAATGTACAACATCAGTGGCATGCGTGATCAGTTTCAGGACAACTATGTGTGTCCTCGGAACTCTTTTAGTGCCAGTGTCCGTATTGTTGCAGTGTCACGTTTACTTTGATTTCAAAAGCATATTTGAGGTGTCAATTAACTGTCAGATATTTGTTTACCTTCAAAAAGTCAGGAGAGCGTAGCTGAGGACTAGTTTTGTTTTAAAAGTACTTAACGGATCGCCACCAAATTTTCTTCTTCCTTTTTAAACAGTTGAAAAAATATTGTTATATTCGAACTCTGATTCTCGTGGTTGATTTAGATAATTGTTGCGTAGGTAACTTTATGCCGACCAAGCCTCGTGTTTTTAATATAGATCTGTCGCTCTTTTACCTTTCGTTTAAAACACCATAGCAAAGCATGATACTATACGGAAGTCAATAAGGAAAAACAGTGATATTTTTGTTTGATATTCAGAGTTTTCCAGCTTCCACAAAACCGATATTCCATACAGAGCAGCACTCGCCAATATCATCTGATAAAAATAGCTTTACTTGGTTAAAGTATTCAGAGCCACAAAACAGACAGTCAGCTTTGTTGTGTTGCCAAATAATGATTTGCTTCCTTTCTACGATCAATTAAATGTTTGGCCGATCTAACACAATGATTGCAATTTGCGATGGTAGAGGAAACTGTCGGCTCTTTGATGTGATTTGGAATATTTGGTCCAAGGATGTGGATGTTTTGCTAGTTATGCAAGTTGGTTTTCATTATGTATCAAAGAACATTCACCAGAGCTATACAATATTGTCTGCGAAGTGAATGGGACGAGTGGAAAAATAATAAAATGCTTTTTCGATCGTGGAACACATGTGTCATTCATCTTCTACAGCTTAACCTCATGAGCACATAGGTGAGTCAAGGGAACCAATTTTGTGAAATTAGTTGACTGGCTCCCAAACATAAACGTGTATGCAGAACGGATAGAAATCTGTTACGTGGTTGCACATCTCATCAATTTTATACTTCGAGGAATTGGTTGACATAACGTCGACTTATACCTTTGAAGCGACTCGCACTGTCTATTGTCAAGTGGTATTTCGTCCCAATATCTTACTGCAGAAGGACATAACGACCTATCAAAAAGTTCAGTGCGCGCTCTGAAATGAAATGTGTCCAAAGAGTGGCGTTTAAAGTAAGTGAGTGTGAATGACCTGTAGGAATCATAGAGCAGAAATTACCAGGTGCCAGGTTTGTTTACCAGGTTGTTCATCAGAGTTACTTAAGAAAAATCCATGCGTTTAATCAAGGTATGCCATCCCAGTTACTCGTACAGTTTATCGTTGTTTGTATTTCATACATTGCCCCAGTAAAGTTGCAGGCCGCATTTGATTGAATATTTTCTAATTTCTTCCCATCAAGTGCCGAACATGTACCCCAAACAGGGCTACCATATGGGAGAATTGGTCTAACAAAAACTGAATTGTTTCAAAGGTTATGCGATCAAGAGTAAATTTGAGACCTTTCATATCATTGATGAATTTACTAGATTTAGCAACAATTTCATTGATATGATCTGTTCATCTCAAATCAAAACGCAATATGACACCAAGGTGTTAATGTTGGTTAGAGTTAATTATTAGAAATATAGTGAAAACAGCCTGCACAGAACAGCAACATAAAACTTTATACACACTGTTCTACATGTTTTTGGAGAAAGACTTTTACCGCAAGATACGCGAGCGGGTATGCGAATTATGAATATTACACGTGTCGCAAAAATGCCCTTGTAAGCATTACTTTGTTTAACAATCTGACCTATACATTGCGCAATCCAGCCTGCCTTTTTACTCGTCGAAGCTGTCATTGTCAACAGAAAAACTACAACCCCTGACCTAGATTAACAGATATAACTGCTCAAAAGAAAGGAATAAAGAGGCATGTATGTCTCATGTACCGGTCACAAATTTTGTTTGCCACCCTTTCTTGTTTCTATTTTAGATCAGTGCTTGCTGCGAAAGTGACCTCCTGTCACCTAGCATGTAGTGCTGTCATATTTTTGCACGGGAATTGGAAGTTGTGTGTGCTTGCGCCGTCTTGTCGGAAATGACTACCTTGTGTATCACAATGTTCAATATATTATATCCACATCCTCATTGTATTCCCTGAGAAATCTTGTCCCTTGCTTACTTACCAACAGACTAGATTCATAGCACACTGACCCAATATTTTATTTTTCAATCAAGAACTCCGACATTTCACATGTTTCATCTATCTCAGACACTGAACATAGACTGACAATATAACTCTCCCTATCACAATAAAGTCAGTATGCATGGTCCCGGAACAGCTTTTGGTGGTCGTGCATGTCTGCATTGTTTGATTTCACCAGATTGTGCAAGGCCACTGACCAGCTGAGGGCTTTTGTGTAAACAAAGACCGCTGACGTTTATCTGGCCAATATGTTATTGAACACCGAGTAATATATAATACATTGAATTCTTGCTAATAAGATCCGTTGTGGATCCCTCTTGTTGTACCAAGAAGCTAAACTTATGTGTGTGGCACGCATATACAGTTTAGTCTTCACAATCCTCAATGTCACTATGCTCAATAACCTTGCTTTTTTATCTTTTTTATTTTTTCCAAAGCACATTAAGCAGATGATTTTAGAAAACTGTCATATCAATTAGAACAATAATAGATATACTAAAATGAGGCATGCTGTTTAAGTTTCAAATATATCCTTTGGATTTTTCACGAATGTGTCACAATGTCTCAAAATATAAAATCTGATCGAGGCACGTCATCGGTATGGACAGCTGTGCTTTGTCTAGTTCGGAAATAACATTATCACCTGCGTCAGGATCATTATTGAGAAGGAAAAAAAGCACAACAGGATGCTTTGTTTGTTTGTTTGTTTTGTGTTTGTTGTTATTGTTTAACAATGAGTGCAAGATAAGTGTTTGTTTGAAAATAAAAATATCCTTGATTTCAATGCTTGCATGTAGCTTCAGGAGGGCTTCCGGTTTGTTTGTGTAAGGAGGGACAGCAGTGGCAGTGCCTGCACAGCCCATTGAGTGGCAGGTATGTAAGCAGAGGTTTTAACAACATTACAATTACTTGAAGGCAAACTGTCCAATTCATGTTGCTGGTTGCAGCATGCACTGACTCCACCACATGGACATTTTGGAACAAAAAAACAAGAGGGGGCTCCAGTACACATCGCCATCTAGTGGGCAGTATTAAAAATAGTGAAATCTGGCTTGAGCAGCAATCAAGCTGGAGTTGGAGTATATGCGGTCAAACTGCCCTTGCTTGTGCGTCACAGCTGTTTGACAAACATGCAGTATAATAAAAAAATAAATGAAAAATATCCGTTAATCTTTCTGCTTTCTTTCCCTCTCTATCTCTCGCGCAAGCGCGTGCGCATTGCATTGGGAGGCATGCCTCCTCCTTCTTCCTCTTTTTTTATATTCTTCTTCTTTCCGAATAAAGACCGCCGTTTTCCATTTTCCCATTTTCAATTGCTTTTTGTAAGTGTTGAACTCTGAAAAATCAGCACTCAGAAATTTGTTATTTTCGACTAACA
This sequence comes from Hermodice carunculata, assembly GCA_964020975.1. Taxonomy (NCBI): domain Eukaryota; kingdom Metazoa; phylum Annelida; class Polychaeta; order Eunicida; family Amphinomidae; genus Hermodice; species Hermodice carunculata. Next base: position 32,599,644 of record OZ026621.1, read on the forward strand.
AATGAACATGATGGAATTTTATGAAATATGTTATACATCCGGATAACATTTAATATATTTGTAACCATCTTAAAATATCAATTGTGTACCGAACCTTAGAGATTAATAGTTTTGCTGACTGATGTAACAATTATACACAGTCCATTCATTTTTGTATTTGCTCAAGAAAATGGTTTTCACATAATTTGAAAATAACCTATTAGGCTATGAAAATAGATTTTACTTAATGTGATATCTTCAGCAGATGTCATGACCTTTAGAATGTAAAAAAATAAAAAACAAAACAAAAAAAAGCAAAAAAAAAAAAAAAACTGCCTGTCCTGGGAAAATTTGTTTTTGACTTTATTTATAAATAATTCGCTGTTTTTTATATTTCTAGTACCATGACTATGTATATCTCTATTAGATAAAATGGTAATGGCAGTAACTTTGTTCTAAAATTTGCATGCACAAAGTCGAAAAAAAATTCAGTTTGGCTAAAGTAAACAAGCAATTGCTACAAGACATACAACACACTGGGTTCTTTTGAAGCTTTGTTATTTTACTGTGTTGGAATTCCCAGGTACGTATACCATAATTTATATCAGGATATATTAAAGAATTATTGTATCATGTAATTGTTTATATTAAGGGGAGGAAATTACTTTAACTTATTAATGATGCCAATAGCTCTTGATATTTTGGAACTTATATTGGTGATATGATCATTCCAAGCAAGTTTCTCATCTTAAATAAGTTCGACAAAATTGAAATTGCCCACATACTCAGCTGAGATATTGCGTCTAAAGATTTCAGGTACAGTGAATGATTCATTAAGAAGATGAAAATTAGTGAAGTTTGATTCACTAATATTTAGAGAGAGCTCATTAACTTTAAGCCATTACTGAGGAGATCTAATTCTTTGTCATGATAGTACTTGAATTTTGATCCTTTAGAACTAAGTATGTACAAACAGTAGTATAGTCAGCATACATAATATATTTAAATGATTCACTAGCATTTGACAGATCATTTATGTATACAATAAACAGAAGTGGACCAAGAATAGAGCCCTGTGGTACCCCAGCTTATATTAGGGAAGTATCGGAAATAGGACCACCAGTGTCTATGTCTATTTACAATTTATTAAACAATTTTGCAAGACGTTTCAAGGGGAACCATTGATACCATATAACAGCTCAGTTTTTTAATTAAAATATCATGATTAATGGTAGCAAAGTCATAGAAAGATCGACAAAACACATAGAAGTAGTTTGCCTTTATCCATATCATGAAGTAAATTATTAAAGTAAAGATCATTAGCTGCTAGTTCTGTTGAGTGACCACTGCAAAAACCAAATTGACCCTTATAATTTTCTTTTCTTGAAAAATATCATGCAAGCTTCATTTTATATATAATGGTATCGCTCAGGTTATTTTGTGATAATCATGAAAAATACCTCTGTAGAGGCTTTGATTCAGCATTCTTTTAATCATAAAAGTAAAGATCAATAGCAGCTAGTTTTGTTGAGTGACTACTTCCAAACCCAAATTTGCCTTCAAAAGATAAATAGTTAAAATAGGTAATTTTCATATTTTCATAAATTGGCATCACTCTGGCTATTTTTAACTGATCGGGAAATACGCCTCCGTTGAGGCTTTGATCAATCATTCTTTTTAGGAATGAGAATTTGATGCAGTTGTTATGTGTGTTTTCCTTTTCGGCCAGGTGCCCGATTGGTGCTGAAGGCTGCTGGTTCGACTGGTGCTTCTTTGATGCGGGTGGACTTACATATATACATTCCTCGATCTGGGACAGCCCCCAACAGTGTATTTTATTTGTACAGGAATAAATACCATGAACGGGTCTGCGTCGATCATGGCATTTACGCATACTTGCCTCCATTGAACCATTCTTTTTAGGGGAATGGAGATTTGGTGCAGCTGGTCTGTACATTACCCATTTTGGCCAGGTGATTGGTGCCGAAGATTGCTCATTAGAGACACGGCAGATCTGTGGTCATTTGACAAGATGTAATCTCCATCTTTTTCGTACTGTGGTATCAATGTGGCTTTTTAAAGATAATCAAGAAATTTGATTTGTGACTTCCTTTAAACAAAAGTATTTTGGATATATTTCATTAAGATATTTTTTAACGTTCATATTTTGAGGTATTTAAATTTGACTTTGACAGTAATCTGTAGGCCCTGTATTATAGAAGAGTTAGGGAAAGACTTCTTTCTTTCAGTTATAGTTAAAAAATCATGAATTGTTAAACCATGTTTTCTGAATTTTATTCTTGTACTTTTCAAAAATAAAATTATATTGCTTTTTCTTTGCTAGTCATATGTCTTTCTTCAATATACTGTTATAGGTTGTTATTTTCTTTACTTTCTGTATCCTCTCTCGTTATGGTAAGTTTTGGAAGTGTTATCTCTATATTGTATGGAAATCAATATGCCTTGAGTAGCCCTTTTGTTTTTATGCTTGTATTTATTAAATTTCACAAGTTGTGTTGGCATATGTTTATTTACTACATCATATACCATCCCATTAATTGTGTTGTAATTTTTATTGGGATTACATTTTTACCCAATTTGGATTTATTTGTGATATCTATAAGTGTGAATTCCCGAAGTACTTTTTAAACTGAAACTTGACTATTAATTTTACATTTAACGAATTAAGGATTTTGTTTGCTACCTAATATCGTATTCAGCCACAAAAAATAAGGTTGGTGGTCAGAAAACGTTTAAGTGCGAATTTCGAATGTTGATTCCTTGTCGAAAAATTCCAAAACAAAAAAAAAACAAAAAACAACCAAAAAAAAAAAAAAACCGCACATAGAACCGTGTGGGGCGGGTGGGAATGAAGAGTTCTACAAAGTCGAGTATATTATCGAAGAAGTAACTTTGGCGTTACTACATATTAAGACAGCCACAAAATATTTTGCATTAAAAGCATTGGAATTAAGTCACATGTATCGCGCATTTCGAATTGAAACTAAGTTACATGTATCCCGCATTAAAAGAATTAAAACTAAGGCATAAGTGTCTTGCAATTAAAGCATTGGCACTTAGGCACAGAGTATAAATAGTCAGCTCAAGTTATATGAATATTAAAATACTTATTAAACGCTCATCATTACGACTTATTCACGGTTTCGAATGTTCCAAACTGTGGTGACCAAATTGGTCAGAATCAATAACTGATTTCTTGAGTGCACGTGCCTTTGAAGAACAGTCACAATACACAACTTTGTGTTGGCAACATATGCCGGAAACACAATTTCTGCCATGTGACACTTTGGTCTTAATTTGCTTTAATAAGTCATATGTTCTGAATTTCACTGAGTCCTCAGTGTTTATCTATAAAATCTGTATGGACTGGCCTCATTAGCCTGACAACAATACCGGACGTATGGCGAAGCTGTTAAATAGTGTACCCAGAGGTAAGTGTGATGCAGGTGGTACTGCGGCCTTTATACAGGTGCATAAATTGTGCTGTGGCCAAGGTCACATCATACAGCTATCACCTGGCTGACCAGACAGTGTGCCTCCATAACTACCAATGAACTAACTCAGGGAACATGATTCATCTAGCTTTATCCAAACACAAGCCACATTATGCTTAAAATACAGTAATTTCAGTATTACTGAATATTTTCTCTGGGATGGGGAGTCAGCCAAAAGCTAGCAGCCAAGCGCAACTGAGCTCTGCGACCTACAAACTTCGTCAAGGTTGTGGACCGAAGTTGCCATTGGGTGGTGGCGAAGATATTACATAATTCCCATTTTAAAAAAGTGTTGAGTGGGAAGATAAAATGTGTAAGATATCTACTGGATGGCGAGTGATTATAGACCTATTGGATATATATATATATATATATATATATATATATATATATATATATATATATATATATATATATATATATATATATATACATACATATTTTATTTGTGTCCGCCCAGAACCACTTCCTGGTAGTCATTATCCTATTCCGCAGCCCGAACCCTTCAAGCTAGCCTGTCTAACTTATATAAATACGGAAACACTCTTGTCCATACTGCATACGTTTTTCTGTAGAATTTCGGCGTAGGCTGTATGTGCGCAAATAAATAAAAGGGTCTTTGGCGGGTAAATACTCAGAACATATTTCGGAGCCTGTACCTGTACCTGCACATGTCTCTCAGAGAAGCGGCTCCTTGTCTAAGTTAAATATTCAGCAAAGACAATCCACATGTTAATGAAATAATATAAACGTGCGAAATGATGAATTAGCTGAATAAGCAAAGTTTTGCTTATAAAAGCAGAGGTTTATTAGGAGCAAAGAATACCTGTCCAACCAATTACAATTACTTAATTTCTATAGTGCAAGTTCAGATAAGAACAGTTTGACCCCTGAACCAGTATGTACCCTTTCTAGCTGGATAACTAACCTGACTTAATCCACCTGCCATTGTATAACTAAAGTATATACCAAACTGGGCATTAAATTTAGTCCCAGTGAATGTAAAATACACAGCTGCAAGTAGACTACTGATACGAATCAAAGGATATCCTATCAAGTACTGCAACAATGGACATCAAGCACCAGAAATGTAACACAAACCCCATGATGACACCTACTCCTCAGTTAACAAGTTTCCAAGCCATAAAGCTCTATCGAGCCTGAGTTAATTTTTCAACGTAATGGGTCAAGTTTGTGACATTTGAGTGACCACATACAAGAAATATTTAACATTGAATAAATGTGCACTTAGATATGTCAGAAAAGAATCAAATTCATCAGCATTTAAGTAAAAAATCATGTCATCAAAATATAATTCTTCTCAACCATATTTTAATTACAAGTAGGCAAACTCGTAATTGTCTTAGGTAGCTGCTTGCTATCGACATCCCCTGGGGGGTTAACCTGACAGAAACACTTAATCCTAAATGTCTGAAAAGTGAATATTAAAACAAAATAATGGTAAAAGATAAAATAATGTAGTAAAACTGACCAGT